>SSNS01000183.1:0-24890 GCA_006937985.1 Aphyosemion australe | reverse complement strand
AGACAAAGCAAACATGTCAATATTAAGTACTGCTTACAGCCTTGAGAATGCAACCAATAATTCAGAGCACTAAAAACCAGAGGCGTAGCAGCAAACTGGTAACTTCAAAACAACCTTGATTGGGGAGTTGGGGGTAAGGGGTGGGTGCTCAGGAACACTGCTGCTTCACCTTTTTGGTACCAATGACTTACATATGACATCTTGCATTTCTAGAACCAGAGTACTTTGGGTGTGGAGCTGAAAGTCCCCCCCTTTGTGTAAACAATACATTTGCAGTGGTCTCTAGTAGGAATGAATGCCTTGTAAGTTGTTCTCTTGGGAAAAAAAGCTCCAGTGCACCAGTTTCAGGAAGTAGAAGTGAGCCACATCAGAGTTTAACTTCAGACGACAAGATTTGGAGTCTTTATTTCCTGATATCTCGCCTCTGATTGGCTGACAGCAACATGACTCTACCACTGACTTCGTTTGATTTTTAACATTGATGTTTTATCTCCACAAATAACACAAGCCTGAAGGAGTTCTGCTGTGTGGTGGAGCTGCTAATGCTAACAGTTAGCTTCTACTAGCTGTTTCCTGGACGCTAAACCAACAACAGCCTTCCCCGTTGTGAGCCAAGATGGGTGAGTCCATGAATGTTAACGGACAGTGTGTGCAGCAGCCTGCTGTAGCAAGTGCTAACAATAAGCTAACACTAACACGAGCCAACTAATACTAAAATACACCACAAAGTAAAAAGATCCACACTGTTGGACAAAAAATATTATTACTTACAAGTCCAGTAGCAACAAAGCCAGGTCACCATCAGTTTGTGATTTCGTAGCCTCCTTTAGTTCCCTCAAACTAGCGTAGGCCGCACCGATGTTCACTCTGGTTTTAGCTCTTTGCTTTGCCTGCAAATACATTACTCTCTTAATTTTACTTCCAGGCTCTGCCATGATGCCAACAAAAAAAACAATCTTCCTTTTCTTCTTCTTGTGCTTTTTATTGACGGTCTATTAACTGCTAGCCTTTATATTAGCTCCCGGCACTGTGAACAGCTAACTTTTGTTAAGCAGGTAAAGAGCTCCCCAAAGGGCACCTACCTGTCCCACAAAACTGTTAAGTGTGGTTTCTGGTCAGCAGAGGGCTGCAGAGTGCTGTCCGAGGTGAAGTTGGTCACATTTCTACCTACACAATCACTGAAACCCACTTTTAAACGAATAGCGTAAATTGCTAAAAAAAAAACTGTTTAGTGTTACTTTAAGCATCACATAATTATCTAGGACCAATCCAGGATGACGATATGCATAAAAAAAAGAAAAAAACACTTGAAATGATCCGGCCCATAAACACAAAGAACAGCGTGAGCCTCAATAAGTGAGGCGTTTTCCCTTTGGGATCATAACTTATTCCCTGTCATCTCCAAAACTACACATACACGGCTCGAGATCTACAAATATGGGATGAATCGGCTCGAGAATTTGCATCCATTTTCTCTTCAAAGTCCTACAGCTTATAAAGTATTTATATTGATTTTGCTTTCAAAAGGAACCAACCCAATTTAAATAAATATTTGTGATGAAATTTTGACTGAACAAATTCACAAAACCACAAATTCATGGTTGTTTGGTGGCAGACCTTTTATTATTTCAACAGGTACATTGTAGCACCAATCTTAATGGAAGAAATCCTGCAGCAGTTGTAATTTTTTTTTGGCAAAAACAAAAAACATTTTGCAGGCTCCCAGCTAGATGTACATCATAGTCAGAAGTCCAAAAGTTAATTAGAAGGCTTGTTTAAACATAATTATAATTACTTCTATTCAAGCCAGAGGGGACGAGAAGGCCCGATGACTCATTGCCAAGAGATGTATTGTTAAGAGGCATATTCTTTGAGGATCAGATAAAAACAAACAGTAAAGTACACAGTGAGTAATCTTTAGTGATCTGCAGAAGAAACATCCAGATGATTTTGCAGAATAAAAGCCCTCTTTAAAAACAGCCTTCTGGTCACGCTCTTGTGATTCTCAAGTGAATCCCATGATTGACCATGTAGCATCCATATTTCAGATGCACACACAGGACTGTTGTTGTTCACGAGAAAGACTGAGTTAGTCCCAAAGATTTGATACCTGGAACAAGATCTGGCTCTAAAAATCATGAGATTCTCACATTCATCTTGAAATCTACTGAATTGATCCTCCAGCCTCAAGGCATTATCTCCGTTTCGGCACCAGCCATGACCTAAATTGTAGTTTGCATGCAGCAGTCGTTGCACGCACCTGTCTGCATGACACAACATGACTTCTTAGTAAACAAGATGTTTTGAACAGGATGAGACAAACACTTTTCCATGATCCACCCTCTGGTACTATGACCTATGGTGTCAGTGGTGTTATTAGTTCAACAGATGGACATAAATCAGGTCTTGAACCCATATTGAGCAAGTAACACTGAACTGGAGTACAAAGATACAAACAGTTTTTGGCCAGTCAAGGTATATTTTTGCTGTATGCAACTCAAACTCATGACTTCCCAAGTCATTCAAGAAAATGCTTTAGGCATTTTAGAAACCTCTTCCCCTTTGCATAAGACCGTAGTTTACATTGGCCTCTTTTTCCTCAACTGCCAAACTTTTCATTATCCAGCTGTAACCTGCGGCAAATCTGCCATGACTTTTCTGTTGGTCCAATTCCAAGACAAGTTACAGAAAGTAAAAGATTATGAAGCGTAAACAACATTCTTTGGCTCTGAGGACATGCAAAGATAGTTGTATGAGCCAGATTCTACAGCTAAAGTTCACCTGGTTAGAAAGAGCTAAATAATAACTAAATTCAACATAGTTGGCATAGAAAACAAATATTCAATTGAAATAAAAAAACATTTATTTTAATGGAAAGTTTGAATAAACCTAATAAAGTGTTGGTGTAAATTGTTTGAAATGTTGGGAGTTGGAGTTGTTTTGGATGGTTGAAATTCAATTGGGTGCTTATTTAAAACTGCTTTAGCAAATTTACCGAACAAGCTAAGTTTTGAAAGCAAACACGGTCATGGAACGCTCACCCCTCCCCTTATATCTTCAGAGATGCTTCTGCCAGAACTGGAGACCCATGATGCCAGAGGACACTAGATAGCGCTAGACACCAGTCACTGTTTTCTAGGTCCAAACATCTTTTGTTGTCCGTAACTTCAAATGGTGTTTTTCTTTTTGGGACTCTGGTAGTTTGTCCTATAGTTGAAGTGGTAGCAGCCGGCTGGTTCTCCTTCTCTGATATTATTGAGCGGAGAACCTCTCACACCAGTGATGTTCTGTTGCTCAATACATGAGTGTGTTATGAGTGGAGGATAAAGGGAAAATGCGTAAGTGCGGCCAGACTGACAACCAGATAGTCCAATAGTTGCTTTCGGTCTGAAAGCAACTATTGGCAGAGATTTTTTGACAAATAGGAGAGAACTGCTTCATTGATTTTTTTATTGTATCTCCACAATATACTGTATTTATAGCTATACTAGAACGCTGTTAAGAGGCATAAAAAGAACATTTTTAAGCTAATTTATTTTCCAAATTTGCCATTGTAGCTTTAATCCAAGGTTACCCCGTCTCCCAAACAAGAACCTCCACTTGATATCCTGAGATTAGTCTGGCTGCAAGTAAGATGCTGAGCAGTTGTCTGGTGTATTTCTTTTATCAGATGGCACCATCTAGTGGCTGACAAGCGTATCACACCAAGAGTCAGTCGATCCGGGTTTTTAAGATGGCGACTGCATGTTTCTTGTTTATGCATGTGCTTCTGTAGCCGACAGAGTTAGAACACGTTTTACAAGTAATATTCTCATGTCATGTTGCGTTTTCATATATTTATATTTACATTTTAAAGACTTACTTGTTCGTGAAAAGTTAATCAACTCTGCATCAGCCAACGTACTTCCTTAAATTTGAAGCACGTAAGCAGTAGCCTAACGCTATTGGTTAGTTCTGGTCGCCGCTCAGTTTCCTATTGCACGGATTTTATGGAGCAGGGGGTGGGCTCAGCAAAAAACAAGACGTTTTGCTTACACTATATCACACTACATGATAAGAATCACTTCTACGGATTTCTGAAAAATCATACATAATTCCTGAAAGGGGAAAACTCCTGATTGCTGCTTTAAGTTCCCCATACAACCAGTCACAGGTCTGAATTTCAGTCTTAGCTGTTACAAAAACTCCTTGATATTATTTTAAGAATAATGTCTTGGTTTTGCAGTCATCTTTGCATGGGTTCAATTTTACAACCGAGTCCCAAAAAGAAAGTTCCAGATTTTGTTCTACCAGATTTTGCTTGAATAAGTAATCAATTAGGTCCAATTTCATGTGCTTATTCCTGCATGTCTCAGTTTGTATCCCTAAAGTGACTTCTTTGTTCTATAATTCAATCCTCAACTATGGTCACAGGCTTTGGGTAAAGTACAGATGGCCAAAGTAACTTTCCTCTGCAGGGTGGCCAGGCTCAGCCTTAGCGATAGGGTGAGGGGTATGGACATCCAGGAGGGTCTGCTCCGACATGTTGAGAGGTGGTTTGAGCATATGGTTAGGATGCTCCACGGGCACCTCCTGAGGAAAGTTTTACTGGCATGTCCTTGAGTAAGAGTAAGCCCTGGTGGTCAACCCAGGAAACAATGGAGGGATGATCATCTCTAGGCAGGTTGGAAACATCTTGGGATCTAACTGGAGGGCAACAGTGCTGACCCCAATGACCCAAAAAAGAACACCTTCAATTATCTGAATGCCAAAGCAAGAATTGGTCATAAATTTTCATCAAAAGGTTTTTGAGACAATCAACTTCCTTATTTGTACAGCGTCTTTGAGTAGTTGATAAAAGCGCTATATAAAACTTATTCATCATCATCATCAAAGGGAATCTACTGTATTATAGCTCTTTTTAACCAAGTTATAAAAGTCCTGTAGTCTATAGAAAACATGTTAATGAAGTTCTTTGCACAAAATCCCTCTCACATTATGTGAATTCACCAGTTCTATTCTTGAAAGTTTCAATACCATCCAGAATGAGGCATTTCAGGGCTCTGTGCCTTTAATGCAAATGATGTTGCTGGTCACGCCCACCCACCCTCTGACTGGCTTCTATGAGGGGGAGGAGCTCAGATATCCAGAAGGGGCTTGTTGTAGAAATGCTGCCTCTTCTTATAAAGAGCAGAAGCCTCTATAAGCGTTGATGATGGTGGTAGGTGGTTTCTATGCTGATATGCCTTATTGTGATGTCTCAAGAGAAAATTTCAAATGGCTCATTGAAGCATATGATCCCTGAAACCAAAATGTCACAGAAAACGAATGGATGGACAGGTTTTATTCACCGTTGGACTGTTTATAGAGGTAGTAGAATCAAATGGTAACATAAAATGATACAAAAAGAGAAATATGCATATGTTTGCTTTAAAGTCCAGATATTGTTGCCCAGTTGGTTTATTCTTTTAATGACCATGACAAAAATGTAATTTAGTTAAAAAAAACAGAATATCAGAAACCTTGCTGCCATTTTCAGAAAACAAATGAGGGAAAAATAGAGTCTCCGATAACAACTCCCATTTGCTTTCTATCTCATCTTGACTTGTCTGGTCTCGTGATTGATTTGGTGAAGGAACAGAGATAAATTATCACCTGTTCAAAAAAAATAATACAAAAACAGAACCCACTAAAAAACAAGGAATACACCAATTCGATCTTAATATCTGTATTGGTACAGACAGAAGAAAATTGTAGATCGGGTATCGAATACTATGGGTCTGATCAATAATTGATCTATTCAGTATATTTCTATGTGCTGTGAGTGACGACATCATGCGCTACAGTCCCACGCTGTGCAGAAGCTCACGTTGATTTCAAAATGGAGCGAGCAAAAGGATTGGCAATTTGGAACTTTAGGGCCCCTGAACAAAAGGATGATCCCAGTCGTTTTCAAATAGTAACAAATAGTTCATTATATAACACAGCTTAATACTGTTTTTCCATATCGGTATCGGATCAATATTGACCAATATTAAACTTCTGATATCTGTATTGGTATTGAATGTGGAAAAAGTGGATTGGTGCATCCCAATAAAAAACAGCAAGATAGCTATAACAACACGTAGATAACAACACGTCAATATTACAAAAGAAGAAAAAACAGCCGTGACATCACTCGCCAAAAACAAACACATCAATATTCTACCGGCAGACAAAGGAAGAACAACAGTGATAATAGACAAAGAAAATATAAACAGATGGAACAGATGCTTGAGGACAAAAAAAACATATGAAAAAAGACTCAACAGAAGACATCAGATAAACGAAAGTGACGCCACCAACATCGGGCGGTTGCTCTGACAAAGGCGGCAGTAGATGCCAAAACATGTTGGCAAAGGTAAAAACTTCGTTTTGCTCCGTGTTTAATAAAGAACCACAAAAAATGACAGCAGAACCCAAGGTTTTGTCAGTCAGTGGCTTTGTAAAATATATTTAAAATAAGCATTGTAACTGGTCTGTATTTGATATAGCCCCCCAAGGCGCTTTACAACAGTCACCATGCACACACATTTACACGCTGGTGGTGATGAGCTACATTGCAGTCACAGCTGCCCTGGGGAACTCTGACGGAGGCGAGGCTTTAATACACAAGTGCCTCCGGTTCCTCCGACCACCACCAGCAGGCAAGGCAGTTTAAGTGTCTTGCCCAAGGACACAACGATTGCAACAGACGGGGCTCAAACCTGCAACCATCCGGTTACAAGAGACGGGCACTTAGCTCCTCTGCCCTTTCACTGACACTATCCGTGGGTTTAAAGCATTTCTAATGTTCTCACGGAGCTTCTATGTATTTCACTTTGACTACATATAAACATAAAATCACCTTGAGTTGACTTACTGACAGTTATCAACCCTACCAGATTTAAAAACCTACCGTAAATGAAACTGTCCGAGTTATTTTCGTTTCCTGCTATTTCACTGTCCAAACAGTGATGGACCACCCATAACCCTGATGTATTAATGACTTGCCGGTGCTCCCCGAGAGATGTTGCATGTGATGACCGAGCATTTCATTAATTAGCCAGTCTGACTGCAGAGAGAAGCACAGCTGACAGAGCTGCGGAGCAGGTGTGGCGTTTAGAGGAAGGAAATATTTTGCAGCTTTCAAAAGCCAGATGAGACAGCATCCCTGTTATGACGTTACTATTTTTAGGGCTATTGTGACGAGGATAGTGTTTGTCACACATTTAGGAAGCAATCTTTGCCAAGATTTAAGCACTGGGAATAGGTCCCATTTGGATGCAAGTCGTATGACTTCCCAGAGAACAGATTTGTCAGAAAGTACAAAGAACCCTGCATGTAAAAAGCTAATTTTGGTTGTCATCAGGGGTATTCTGAAGCAAAACCACCATCTACTGAGTCTCATATGGACAAAAAACCATAGCTTTATGTATCACAGACAAAATCACAATGTTGCATTTCATTGTTAAAAAGTACAAATAGTACAGTATTAAAGGTTAACCCCTTAACGCCTGAATTTATTTCCAAATGTGGAAAAAAATATTCACTTGTGTTTTTGACAAAAATACAGGAATGTGTTGGAAATGCATCACTGGGCAATGGAGAATTACGGGCGGTATTATGGTTGCATTTGGAGCAGAAGTGGTTTGATGCAAATTTGGCATTAATGGGAGCTGCAAAAGTGAATCTGCAAAACAAGTTAGCTTTAAAACGAAAACACGATCATGGAACTCTCACAACTCTCATTGGCTATCATCCCTGGGCCACATCCGCTTGATACCGAAATGCACATTGCCACGTAAACGAGATAGCGCTAAACACCAGTCACTGTTTTCTAGGTCCAAACATCATTTGTTGTCCGTGACTTCAAATGGTGTTTTTCTTTTTGGGACTCTGGTAATTTGTCCTAAAGTTGAAGTGGTAGCAGCCGGCTGTTTCTCCTTCTCTGATATTATTGAGCTGTGAACCTCTCACACCGTAATGAGTGGAGGACCCAGTTAAATGTGGAACTGCAGTGGTTCAGTGAGACAGACAACCGGATGGTCCAATTGTTGGTTTTGCACCGGTCCGTATTATTGGCGGGGGGCTCAAGGTTGATGTGTGTTAGCGACATATTCTTCCCAGTGGGGGTGGGGTGAGTTAGGGCTTAATTGACTGTCGGCAATTTCATAGTGGGCCAGTTTGGTGGCCAGGCCACCAGGAAATGTCCCAGTGCTCCAGATGGCCAGTCCAACACTGACGCTGTGGGTAGCTTGCCCTTTGGATTTTATTCATTTAGGCATGAACACTTGTTAGGGTTCACAAACTATGTCACTGGCATGTTGATGTTGACTGCTTGCTGCCTGAGTGTATTATTTTTAATATGCATTTCTTTAAATGAATGGGCCTAATGGGTCACTTCAATCAGCGTTCAATCAGACCGTGTGAGACAATCTGTCCACTTTAATGAGATCGGCACTGTTTGTTCTTTCACTACAAAACAATCTTTGTTGAAAAATCTTTGTTTTCAGGTCATGTGAGAGTTGCTTTGAGACCCCATTTTGCTACTCTTCAGAGAATATTCAAAGAGGAGGGAAACTTACAATCGGCCCCCTTAAATATTCTTTCTCATAATTGGATTCACCTGTGTATGGAGGTCAAAGGTCACTGAGCTTACCAAACCAATTTTGAGTTCCAATAATTAGTTCTAAAGGTATCAGAATCAGTAAGACAACAGTGCCCAAATGTATGCACCTGTCTAATTTTGGTTAAACAATTATTGCACACTTTCTGTGAATCCTATAAACTTCTCAAATATCACTGTGTGTGTCTCCAGTATGATATATTTAACTGAATTTTTTTATCATAACAACCAATGATTTATACAGGAAAATCATGAAGATTAACAAGGCTGCCCAAACTTTCGTATTCCCACTGTATATTCAAAGGTTCTGTGACATTTAGAAAAAAGGTGCATAAAATTTGAACTTTCGTAAACTATGCATGATCTAAGTATCAACTGTATAAAAATGGATGTTTTTACAACTCTTGGAGGTGTTCGATTTTTCCCCAATTGAAACCCTTGAGTTTCAACTGTACTGACCCAAAACTGGCCCTCATTAGTTTTCTTTTTGGTCAGAAATCTTTTGTAAAACCCCAAAACATGATCATAACATTCTTAAAAAAACATATACACAAGAACAGGTGCAAATCCTCTTGGCTCAAAGGGAAAAAGCAATAATCTGATTAAACAATCAGCTTTCTATCAAGGTGGGGGATTTATTTCTTCAAACGTCTCGCTGGCAAATTGGAACCCAGAGATGAGCAATTTCACATTGTCAATATTTTTAAATCTTATCACACATCACATTTCTGTGGGTGTAACAACTCATTTATCAGTGTGCTAGTGATTTGACAAGCCCCAAAGGCAAAACTGCAGTGAGCTCTGCTGCAAAAGCAGAATTTATTTAAACTCTGCCCAAACGTTCTTGAGTTTGTGGAACGTAAAACTGAACAGGTTTTTAATGTTTACCAGATTTTGGACAATATTGATTTACCCAACATTGAAACAGAAATGAAATATTTATCCTGTTTCTCTCTTTGACCTTGATTGAGTTCATTTGCAACATTGTTCATGAGCTTCCAAGTTACTGTCAAAAAATAATATAAAATCAACATACGCATGAGTTGAGTGAATGCAAAGAATATATAAGGAAGTGGTTTCAGAGCAGACCAGATAATAAAAAAATCACAAGACTAAAGTTCACCCTGAGCTGATCTTAGCTGCACTAATTGCTAGTTGGTAGATTTCTGCTTCCTAAAGAACTGACTGTTAGGGCCTGCCAACACGCTCAATGAATAGATTAGGAGTGTTTAAAGTCAGGAAGCAGCATGGCTGAAAGTGAACTTTGGCATTTTCGTTTCTACTATTCATAAATCAGACTGGACCCTTACATTTATTTTTTCTGGCTTTTCTTATCGAAATAAAAAGGCTGAAAAGAAAATGGCTTTTCAACATTTATGGTTTAATAAATTTCAGAGCTAATTTTACATAGACAGAAATTTCTCTCACATTCACTATGCCACATATAATGGGAACGGTTTCTACACTTTGACCTCTAAAATGAGCCTTTCTTGCTGTGTGATAAACTCACATAACACATTAGTTCAGTGTTGTATTTCCTAGTCATGAAACAATCTGCCCGTGCACAAACATGCACACCTTTTTGTCAAAAGGTCTGGTTCTTTTCTTCTAATGACATTCGTTTTCAGGTAAAGGCGCTCTGATATGACTCAAGCTCCAATTGGTCAGTTTCAACTGAGATAAAGAGATTTAGAAGATCTTTGACAGCAAAACAAAACTTAAAACCTTTAAGTTTTTCTACACTCATTTATACTTCTTACAATCATTTCCAACATTTTTTAAAAAATGCATGTTTTAGGCTATTTTTTTTAGAATTTTACACAATTTTGCCCCAATTGTTGTACCAAAATGTCTGACATACTGTCATAAAATAAAACAGACTTGAATAGTTGAAACACTGTTACATAATAGGGATGGGCATTTCCAGCAAAATGTTATTTGAATTTTAAGCTACTTTTGAATATTCAAAGAAATTTCAAAATATTTGCTTTAAAAAGTTTGCATGTCAGAGATGGAGAAAATATATATAGTGTATGCCAAACTTAAATGGAACAGAGGCTGCAAGGAGGTTTGTACTTCAGCCAGTTGGCTCTATTTGTGACCCAGGTTACTTCTGGGAAGCTATTAAACAATAATGTAAGAGCTAGAAAAGCTTATTAATACACCCATTATTTTCAGATTCTAACTATTTTTAAAATCACACAATAGTTCCACACATTGTTACTGTTTTAAAAGATATGAAAGAAGCCAGAGTTGTCAGGTCTGTGCCAGCATTTGTAGTTTGATACCAGACTCCAAAAAGCTCCAGAGTTGTTTAAAGAACCAAAGCCAGTAAACAGGAGCGACCCAGAAGTTATTTCTTATACCCCTAAGAAGCCACGGCATCTTTTTGTTTTACTCTAATATTGGGTAACAAGACTAGAGGCTAACATTATGCTAACAATGCTAACATAGTGGGCTCTAAAAATATCTCAAGCTACTTTTTCAATTACCAACAACTCAATATTAGTGAAATGCATGTGTGAAGTGAATAATGAGTCAATCATGGCGTTTTACTTCCTTTAATGACTCGTTCAGAAATATAACAAAACTAATGGTAGCTTACACAACTAGGTCAGTACGGACCGGTTCAGGACCAGAATTTGGTTTCCCATCTGGGTCATATGAGCGTTTTCCGTTCTGAGGTGACTCTTTTCAGACCTCTTTCCTCGTAGGTCCGGCTGGGACTGAGGTGACACTATGGACTGATTAGCCTAAAGCCTCCGACTGGCGAGTAGGATCCGCCAGCGGGGGCTTCCCTCGTGCGTGATTCATTTTCATTCTGGTTGCTGTCAAGTCAACAAGCACAGAGTTCCTGTCTCCAGCTTGCTGGCAGACAGTCGTAAAAGAAAAGAGCAGTGTGTGCAGCGGTTATGAGAACATGCACAGCGGCGAGAGAGAACAGGGAGCAAATTAATAAAATAATGTGGTTCAGAGTCTCCAAAGGCAACACAGCTCACACCTGCCTTTGTTTATCTTATTAAGGCGGACACCACAGACTTTTACGTGTATCTTTTGCACCGCCCACGTGCTCGGGGATTTCCGCATTCCTGAGAAGTCCATGTGAACAAAAAAACGCCCGTAATAGCCTGAACTGACGCGGCTCAGTCCCGACTGTACTGACCACGATATGCAAGCGGCTTATCAGCAAGATGGCAAACAACCACACCTCCGTAATGCCAGAGAAATGTTACTTTAAAAAGTGCTTCCAAAAAATCTGAGTACTAACACCAGATACAGAATAAAATAGATTTTATTAATCCCACAGTGGAAAAATGACAATGTTTTTATCTACTTATCAACTTACTGTGTATGACTCGTCTTCTCTTGCCATCTAGAATCTTCTGGCACTGATCCATAACTGGCAACAGCCATGAACGGTATGGTCCCAACGGTAGTGGGAAAGTCGCATTTTGTTTACAAAAATGGGCTGCAGTACCCAAATTTGACCACAGTACGTCATTCCTACTTCATTTTTTACATTTTGCACTTTAAAGGTTTATTTATTGAATTTGGCTTTTTGATTGGCACAAATTGCAAACACATTGGTGAAATGCATATTCATTAGTTGGCAAACTAAAGTGTTAGAGAATCATCAGCTTATTTCTTTCTAAATTCAAGGCCTTGTGGTCATCATTTGCAGAATAGAGAAATGTTAAATACTTTTTCACCTCAAATCTGAATATTGTGAAACCCTAGCAGGCCAACATCAAAGTTATAGTCTTCCAAATTCTGAAGGTAAATTCCAAATTTTCTTTTGTTTCATTATAATTTGCTGTTTGATAGTTTTTTCTTGACAGGCATAGTTTAAATTATCATCACCTCAGCACAAAAACAAATAGTTACTTCAGTTGAAGTTCTTCACTCTAGTTCAGAAATATATTTAAATTCTAAATGGGCTCGGATGGGTGTTTGCAGCAAGAAAGTGGAGATTAAAAATGGATAAAGCAAACAACAACTTCCAATATTTATCAGAAGAAATCAGCCCACACTGAAAGGCTCGGTACAAAAGCTACTTTTAACTGTTTTTCTCTCCCTGAGAAACGACAAAAGTACTGCGGCAAAATAAATCAAAGCATTTTGAATTTGCTCATAGGATAAAACATGGAAACGCTATTTAAAGAGTTAGCAGGGGGTGGATGAATGTGGCTTGGTATTTATGCGAGCATCTGACCACACGGTATCCAGTCACCCTGCTGTGCCACGGGAACACCCGTGGGGGTGTGTGTTTAAAGAACCCAAAGAGATCAGACAGCACATCAAAGCAAAGGAAAAACAAGAAGATGTCACAAGCTCAGAGGCAGCACCTTAAACTTAACCCTCTACATGTGCAAAACCACCTTGAGGTGTTTGAGCACCCAGCAAAGCACAAAAACCTCGACCTGAGGTGTCAGTGGTTTCGTCGTCAAAGAAAGGCGACAGAGTTCACGTCGCCTTGCAAAGCCCCGTTTGTGAATACATTAAAGTTATTTTTATTGTTTCCCGAGAACTTGTTTATCAGCGAAAGGCCTGTTTGATCTTTGCTGAGCTGTGCATACACACATTTTTTTGCTTGAATGTATTCGTGTGCTTCCTCTTAGACCCCTCGTGCTTAGCGTTAGAACTAAGTGGGTCAGCATTCCATTCCAAATGCATCAGAAGGCGAGCTGTAGTTCAAGCAACAATGAAAAAAAACCAGTCACCGCGTTTCCTTCTGGGTCCACGTAGGTTCACATGGATGTAGAGTGGTGATGGGGTGGACATCCCAGCAGCGTGCTGCTGTTGTGAGAGGGGAATATTTCACAATGTGCAGGCAGCTTGTCAAACTCTTCCGGACAGGAGCTATAAATTGCGACAGTCCCTGTAAACACGAGCCAAAAGGTGCCTTGGCAGACACTCCTCTGTTATGACACATGAAGGGGAGTTGTCACACTTTCTCCCCTCCTTTATTAGAACAGCCTACACCTGTTAGACACAAGCAAACTCGGCCTTGAACGCGGGTTTGGAAATACAGAAGCAATTAGAGGAAACTTTATCAGTATTGCTTTGGTCACCGCTGATGTGTTAACTGTTTTGCTTTCTGTTTTTTTCATCACCATTTATCCCTCTCGAATTGAAACTTGGCCCAGCTTGAGTGGATTTCTCATCCCCAGGCTCATGAAAACCCATTAAGCACCCATTATATGGTCTGATTATCAATTCTAAAATGCATCTGGATTTTTTTGTTTGGTAAATTTGCGTACAGACTAAATTTGCATTCAGGTACCGTGATGAGTCTGCATGCTTTAAAGGACTTGTGGAAGACGCCAGATGAGGCGTTTGATTTCAGCTCTTGGCTCCATCAACATGCACGCTCCCCTTTTCCTGCTTAAACTGCCTCATGATCCCACAGACGTGACAGCTCCCGCTATTCCTCCCGCTATTCCCAAATACTCAGCAAATCTGAGATGCCGCTTTGCATAAACTGAGAGGAAATAAGAACAGGAAAGTAAGAAAATAATAAGATTATTGTATACGTTGTACCATTGTTGTGGTATTGAACTGAGTCAGCTCAATTATGTGCCCATTTCCCATTACGCCCTAATAATCATTAACATAGATGTTTTCAAAGCATTTTTTTAATTGATTTTATTGGTTCAACTCATCTCCCAGTCTCTTTTGTTGACCTACTTTCTTTGGCTTTATATAATATAGCACCAACTCTATGCTGGACTGTAGGTAGACAAAAAGAGACCAACCATCAATACAAATGATTCAAATCTCTAAGTTAGTTTCACTTTTACTTTGCCTAATTTAAGACAAATTGAGAGTGAAATTAGCAATGGAACGTAAGCTCAAAACATACGTGTTTGTGCGTTCTGACCCTTTCTTTCCACTGGATGTGAAAGCGTTGGGAAAGGCCAGCTTAATGTACTACGCTGCAATTAGCTGCCTTTATGGTAGATGACTTCCTTTCCACTGGCAACAAAGTGGAACGTTTTGGATGCATCCCAGAAGTAAAGGTACGCTATCATTACATTTCGAGTCCATTTTTTTACGCACTACGTTTCCAAAACACGTTTAACTCCACAGTTTAGATCGGGTCAGACCGGAAGTCAAACACAAAAACAGTGTAAAATATCCGGAAACTTTCAAAATAAAAGTCACGTGAAGCTAAACTTATGTCATTTCTCCAGTAGCCGATGTAAACACAACAGAAAATAAACCACATACCTTTTTGGATACATGCAGCTGTGTTTCTCCTTGCTTGTTATTGCATGGACTTTGGAAATCACGCGTGGTGTTGCAATTCTCCCGTAATTTTGTGACTGCAGGACCAGCGGTGTGAAATGCTTTTGCTCCCTTTTCACTTCTGAAACGCTCCTGGTTGAGAATGAGCTTGCATGTAAAACGCTTTCACGTCCAGTGGAAAGAAGGGGTCACCAGTCACGTAGTTAAAGCAAGTCAGAACACTACACAGAACGGCCTTTACAACTAAATTCATAAACACTGTTTGGATTGACAGTTTTGACAATTTTACTACCACCAGCTAGTGTTTAAATATTTCTGGTTGCATGCCACTTTTGCTCTTAGAGTTCAGAAATAATAACAGTAACACTTTACACTAAGGGTCCCTTTATTAACGTTACTTAGTGCATTTTTAAGCATTAATAAACAAAGGATCTCTTTATTAATGTTCCCAATATTGTTAACTATTAAGTGTCCTTAAGGTTAGAACAAAGGGCCGGGGGGTGTCTGCTTAGTGATGCATTACTTAATATTAACATTCATATTAAGCAGTTAATACTCTAATAGTTAATTAATGATTAATAATACACTAAGTAATGTTAATAAAGGAATCCGTATAGTAAAGTGTTACCATAATAACTTTGTATTTTAAATAGCTAATTTTTAGGCTGGGATAAGAAGAAAAAGATTTTGATCAGTGCAGATAGTCCAGGGGTGTCCAAACCTTTCAAGATGAGGGTCAAATTTTCCAAAGTACAAGACTTGATTTTAATGATAATCAGAACATAAACAAGTTAATTTTATTACTGTTAGATGTGCTACTGCTGCTACTGCTTGAAAACAGAATTTCCCAGAGGAACCTTCCAGAAGGATTAGTAAAGTTCATTTGAGTCAGAGTCTAACCTATCAACAGCCTGTTGGAGAGATAAAATTACACCATTCTAGAAATGCAATTGAGAGTGCACAAAATCCCTCTGAATGCTGCAAATGGCCAGCAGGCCACTTTTAGACATGCCCAGTGCTTTAACTGAGCTAGTATAGACCGCTATAAAATTGTACCTCTCAGCGTACTGGGATTTCTCGTCTTGCATACTGGGACCTGTTCCAGCCATTTATCATTTGAAATGTCCAACTCAGGCTGTCTCATAGACCATTGACCTGAATGGCATCAGGGACACAAAACATTTCCTGGGACCAAAGATGGACCACGTATACATGCTTTACAGTGGATCCAAAGTGGTTTCAGCCATGAAATTTAAGATCTGATGTCACGTCAAACAACTAGAAATATGCAAAATGTCTGATTTTCCATTATATACAGTTGACATTTTTCAATAAAAAAAAAATCTTGATATACTGTAGAGTGACTCAAGGTCATACTGTTATTGCTACGGGCTTTTCTTTTTAATTCAAGCCATTCTGTTGTTGCACATTATATCTTATAGACCTTTCACGTTTTTAAGGCTTGAAGACTATCCATGGACCCCCCCCCATATGACACTTTCACCTTTAAAGCAACAAATTCCGCAACTTTTACACCTTAAAATTGTGCTTTTTTGTAAAGTTTTTGCGTCATAGTATTATCTATTATGTTCATTTTCATACCTGTGATAGTGTTGGGGGGTCCCACGTCTGTTTACTGCGCTATACAGTTTTTGTGCTTCGGGTAGCGCTGGAAGTACTGACTAGGTGTCGTTTTACGGCAGAATATGGCAAGCCAAAGGGATAAAAAAGCGCGCGTTTAGTCCGCCAAAATGCGCGTCTTGAACGTGCGTTTTGACACCAAAGGGGGAAAAAACTCGCGTGTTCTAAAAGCGAGCATTATGTCCACCAAAACGTGCGTCTTGAATGAGCGTATTGGCGGACATAATGTGAGTTTAGAACGCACATTTTTAATCTCTTTGGCTTGCCATAATTGTATAACGTAGACTCGCAGTAGCAGTGGCAGATTCACCAAAGAAAGCTAGAAATCCCTTATCAGAGGAATATAGGAAAAGAAAAGGAGAACGTGATAGAGCAAGAGCAAAGACCAGAGTTATTATTGGGCCGTCTTTTCCTCGCTGGAGAGCTCTTTTAGAAAGAAAGGCATGAACTACGGACTCTGACCTAGCCATGCTGCTAATGGCTAGGTAAGTAATAAATGATTTCACTGGGGTTATTGTGTTTGGTCGGGCATAAAGTTGTTATACAGTCCTGATAAAACTATTTATTCAACATGTGGAGGTGGAAAAGTTTGTTTTTGTTGTTTTGCCTGACATTAGGAATGTAAACATGCCTCTTATGCCCGAGAGAGAGATTTAATGTTACGACAGTGACGTTACGCAGCAAGCCTCTAGAGGGCGACAGAGACCATATAACTGCAATGTTGCGGAATGCTGCTTTAAATCCTCATCAAAAGGTAAAATTACTAATATCTCTATGCGTTTTACACCGGTTGTTCAGGTGTTTAGAAGTGGTTTTCTCAGAAATGATTATTGGAATGGCCATGTAATATGAAATAGACAGCAAAGTAAAGGTGTTCATACGAACCATTATGAATAATTAGAGATCACAGATGTTAAAGCATGACTGTATAGTCATTTAAGTTACTATCTACAACTAGTGAGACTTTTCCATTGAACCCCAATTGAAATAATCACATTTTTTTATTATGCAAAAAATTGGCAAAAACACAAACCCCTATGTGCTCATCCGCTTCGTTTCATAAGGGAGTTTTTTAAAAGAGGTTCAATCCTTAAAACATCATTTAATTGTAATTATTGTATTTGATTAAACTAAGAGGTTTCATTAAAAATAATGTATGAACCAGCAGAAATGCTCTGGTAACGGAGCTGAAAAGGAGGCTGAAACTCCAAAGCCCGTATTTTAAAATCCAGTGCTTCTTATTTAACGGATGACAACTGACATCCTTTGAATAAGCACCCTGCTGCGTTACTGAAATGCTTTGCAATGGCAATTTTTTTTTCATGGTCAGACTGAATAAAATTTATGTGTCATTACCAACTAGTTTGAGCTGCAGGAGTCACAGTAATAAAGCAGTGCACACATAGGCAGTGGCTATTAACTTGGAATATCTGCTTTTCAGACAAATTTTACCAACTGCCTTATTTTAAGAATGCATCAATAACAGCTTTACGACTTCACGGATGGTTATTTGGTGTAGCATTTGGAGGAAAAACTCACCCCGTTTTCACCAGTTGACAATTTTTCTGATGTCTGAAGCATCCATTATAATTTTGAATTCAGAATGACTTTTTTTCTCAATTTAAATCACTCCTACTACATGTATCTCACTTGAGTTAGATACAGTGAGGACCATAAGTATTTGAACACCCTGCGATTTTTCATGGAGGTGTCTGCAACAGGGATTTTGGCCCACTCCTCCACAGATCTGTCAGGTTTTGGGGCTGTCGCTAAGCAACGTGGAGTTTCAGTTCCCTCCAAAGATGTTCTACTGGATTTAGGTCTGGAGACTGGCTAGGCCTCTCCAGAACCTTGATATGCTTCTTATGGAGACACTCCCTGGTTATTCTGGCTGTGTGCTTCGGGTCATTATCATGTTGGAAGACCCAGCCACGATTCATCTTCAATGCTCTAACTCAGGGAAGGAGGTTGTTGCTCAAAATCTCACAATACATGGCCTCATTCATCCTCTCCTTGATACAGTGCAGTCGCCCTGTCCCCTTGGCAGAAAAGCACCTTCAGAACATGATGTTTCACAGTAGGGATGGGATTCTTGGTACGCAACTCATCCTTCTTTTTCCATCAAAAACGGTGAGTGGAGTTTAGACCAAATGTTCTATTTTGGTCTCATCTGACCATGCCTCCTCTGGATCATCCACATGGTCATTGGCAGACTTCAGACGAACCTGGACATGTGATGACTTCAGAAGGGGAACCTTCCGTGCAATTTTAAACAATGATGGCGTAGTGTTCTACCGACAGTGACCTTTGAAACTATGGTCCCAGCTCTCTTCATGTCAATGACCA
Organism: Aphyosemion australe; assembly: GCA_006937985.1. Lineage (NCBI taxonomy): Eukaryota > Metazoa > Chordata > Actinopteri > Cyprinodontiformes > Nothobranchiidae > Aphyosemion > Aphyosemion australe. The sequence goes on along the minus strand of SSNS01000183.1, from coordinate 6,028 downwards.
GCTTTTTATCATCAGTGATGCCCCACGAGGTGAGATCTTGCATGGAACTCCCGTCCGAAGGAGACTGCCAGTCCTCTTTAGCTGCTTCTATTTTCGAACAATTGCTCCAACAGTTGATCTATTTTCACCAAGCTGTGTGGCGATTTCCCCGTAGCCCTTTCCAGTCTTGTGGAGGTCCACAACTTTGACTCTGGTGTCTTGACAGCTCGTTGGTCTTGCCTGTTGTAGTAGTTGGAGTCTGACTGACTGTGGGGCAGACAGGTGTCTTTAACAAGGTCAGACAGGTGCTTCTAATTTAGATTAATAAGTGGAGTAGACGTGGTCTTTGTAAAGGAAGAGTAACAGGTTTTTAAAGAGCCAGAGTTCTTGCTGATTGCCAGGTGTTCAAATATTTATGTGAAGCAGTGTAATTCAAATACAATGCGATTTTCTGATTTTTTAAAAATGCTGTCTCTCAGTGGGAATGCACCTACAATGTGAATTTCAGACCCCTCAATGATTTCTAAGTAGGAGAACTTGCAAAATCGCAGGGTGTTCAAATATTTCTGTTCCTCACTGTATCACTTTCCTGGTTGGGTTTATCACAACATTGTCAGGTTATAGATTTAGCTGCTAGATTTTTAACAGGTACCAGAAGGAGAGGGCACATCACGCCAGTCTTGGCCACGTTGCACTGGCTCCCGGTTCAGTACAGAATCAACTTCAAAATTCTTTTAATCGTTTTTAAAGTGCTGCATGGAATAGCTCCGTCATATTTGTCTGAGCTGCTTTGCTTGTACTTCGATCGACCAATCAGCTCCTGCTGGTCACTCCGATAGCAAAAATTAAATCAAGAGGGGACAGAGCTTTCACAGTTGTGGGCCAAAAGGCTGTGGAATGCTTTGCCGCTGACCATCAGAATGGTCCCCTCAGTTCAAGTGTTTAAAAAAGGATGAAGACACATTTTTACACACTAGCTTTTATGTTTTAATGCACATTGCACAGTAAACAGTGTTCCCATTTCGTGTTTTAGTGCCTTTATTGTTTTAGGAGTACTGTGTGTAGAGATTGTTTAGTGACCTTAACTACAGGGATGTGATTGGGTTAAGGGAAAAAAACCTGAAAATGGCCGGGGGTGTGGGGGCCGCCACAGGCGCCCACTGGGGTCAAGGGGCATGGCCTCTGTGGGGGCCCAGGGGGCAAAGCCCCCGAAAGCTGGACAATTTTCACCAATTTTAAGTGTGTTTCTCGGCTCTCTGGGGCATGTTTTCTTAAATATTGTACCCAGTAAACTTTTCCCTACTCAGATGTACCTTGGTTTGGTGCAGGCAGTGTATTTGTTTTTTCTTGTTTGCATGCTTTGTTTTTCTTGTCTGTTAAAGGTTTGAAATTGGGCTGCAGCTATCAAATATTTTAGTATTTGAATATTCTACCAAATCCTCTGTCGATTAATCGAATATTCTATTTGATAATGTTCCAAGTGAAATGAGACTGTGGTCTGCTGCTAAAATGTGAAGTAAAACAACTAAATGAGGCTGAAATATCAGACTCTTATTATAAAAGGCTCAATAATATGAAATAAATCAGTGTTGTCTAGCTCCCACTTTCCCATCTGATTTATAGTTAATTCATATTTTACAGAAAAAAATCTACTTGCATTTCAATAACATTTAAGATTTGTAGTAATATCACTCGAGTCAAAATAACATATCTAAATATCCACAGTTAAACTCTGATCAGTAGAATTTAATGTATTTCATTAACATGTTCAGTAGTAAATGAGAATGAGTTCTCACTTGACTCATCTGAATAAATAAAGGTTAAATAAATAAATAAATAAAATAAAGTAGTAAGCTACTGGAAATGCTACTAACATTTAATTTCTACTGGTAACAATGTAATGGTGGCATGTCTATTATGTATGGGTTGACAATAATCCAGTTTAAATTATGTTCACAGACAGAAGCGTTTGTGAATTACATACTACAGTGGCTTGCCATAGCCCTGGAGCGGTGTTGAGCAGACTCGTAGCAACAACAACGTTACTCCGGTAGCTGCTGTGGCTGAGGCTCTGCTCCATAGCGCTGTAGACAGCTAATAAACAGGATGGTTGGGGCTTTTCTTCCACTTGTAGAGTTTAGTCATTCTTAGTTTTACGATCCCTGTGTTTTTTCGGAAACCCACTAGATTGTTAGAGTGCTAGCATTAGCATTAGCCAATCTGCCCGTAGCTGCGCATTTGATCCCAAACTTTGGACCGTTTCTGCCTTTGTGTCTTTACTGGTTTCTCTAAATTAACCACATTGTGCGCCAGCAAAAAGCATCTTCCTTACACAAAAACAAATACATTTGCTCAATAAAGTTTAGGGGGAAGTTGAAAAGACGTCGCACTGGTGCTGCGTCTAAAAATTGTTTGGTAAATGGTAAATGGCCTGTATTTGTATAGCGCCTTCCTAGAGTTCTACAACCCCCCAAGGCGCTTCACAACACAATCAGTCATCCACCCATTCACACACACACTCACACGCTGGTGGTGATAAGCTACATTGTAGCTACAGCTGCCCTGGGGCGCACTGACGGAGGCGGGGCCTGCCGTATACTGGCGCCACCGGTCCCTCCGACCACCACCAACAGGCAAGGCGGGTTAAGTGTCTTGCCCAAGGACTCAATGACAGCGACAGACTGAGCAGGTCGCGAACCTGCAACCTTTCGATTGCAAGGCGACCACTTAACTCCTCTGTCACCATCGCCCTTTATGTTTATGGCAGAGTTTTGTTTTTCATCGCACCCGTCCCTTCTATGATGTTGTTTGCTAGCAAACGGTCAGGGAACACGCAGGCAATCTTGTTTTGAACTGATTGTGTGTGAAAATAAATTGCTACTCGGACAAAGCCACCCCCGAAATATATTTATATGAAAACATTTCTCAACGAATTTGCATTAATCTCAGGGGTGCCCCAAACCACTTGAAAATTCCGGAAACCGGAAGAATCACATCCCTGTAACTACTGTTGTATTATATATGTAAATGTTTTATGTGTGTAGTGTTCAGCACTTTGGGTATCCTTTGGATTGTTAAAAGAACTATACAAAGCTTTACATTTAGAAACAGCAACTACGTGGTTAGGTTTAAGTATAAAACATCTGTCAGTTTGACAATTTTACTTTAGTCACCCTATCCCTGGATTTAAAGAATGCTTTCGGTTCTGATGGGCCATACTTAATTAAAAGATTAACACAGTTGGACTTAGAAATAACTATACAAATGTCTAATATACACTTCCTGAAAGAGTCAAATAAATTATTGGAGTGATTTTCAAACACAGGGGAAGCGTTTGACTGAAATCCTTTGAGTCGTTTTTATTGCCAGTGGCTTCAACACAGGAGTCCAAGGTCTCCTAATGAGCCATAAGAAGAAGGGGGAAAAAACAGGGTTCCCAAAATGATTAAAAAGTTAAGACACATTGGTAACGATGCTTTTTAAATGTTATCTCCTGGATTTGTGTATTTGGTTATTTAACAGCTTAAGAAGGAAACGTGCCTCTTCCTTTGAACTCCTCACAGCACGGAAACTGTGATGTTGGTTTTCAAACAGAGCCTAGGATCTGCTGGAAACTAGTTACTCGGCTGATTTGTGTCAGCTAGTATCATCACAAATTCTCTTTCCACCCACTGCTAAAGCTCTTCACATTCAGTGAAACACATTTGACATATAAAGGATATTTCTTCGTTTCCCTGGCCTGTGCCCCCCCCCCCAAAAAAAGACTTTACAGCTATACTACCAACACGTCTGTTGATGTTTTTGTTTACTTTAGTCTAAAATAGGAATTTTAGCATTCAGTTTTTGAAAATTATTTAATGGCTAGGAAACAAATGCATTTTTAATGAGAATTCCCAGTACCATGTTATTTCATGCATACTTTATTTGGGTGTCATCTTTACTAAACCAGTTTGGTTTGGTTTTGGCACAAACGCTAATTAACAAATTTTAGACACCAAAAATATCAGGATCTGTTTTTGGCAGCCAGTTATTACATGTGAAATTACCTGAAAGTTACTTTTCATTATTTTTGTTGGGGGGTGTTACGCCCCTCTATTCAATTGGCCTGGCTGTGTGCAGTCCTTGGTTGCACTGAGTGGCTAAACCTGTTGGTGCAAGACTGATCAGGCAGCACCTTTGGGAGTTTTTGCCTGTGTGGCATTTGGTGAAGCCTTTTGGAGGCAGATTTTAATAAAATACTCTCAAAACTTTAAACATGGGTCCAGACCTCCTCCTTTTGTTGCGGTCCTACGAGCCAGGCTGTAACAAATGGGGGCTCGTCCAGGATTTCTTACCATTAGAGCCTGGTTTTGTTTTTATGATAAGTATATAAGGAAAAAGCATAGAAGTCCATATTTTAAATTTATTTTTTTACCAAATAAATTTCTGCAAAAGTTTAGATGGACATCTTTAGAGCTACTGCCTGAAAATCTGTCACCTACATTAGACTAATATAAATAAAGACCAAAATCAGAACCGTAGAGAAGTTTAATTAAGACAGGTCACCATAGAATCCACTTTCTTACCCCGACCGCAAACTTAATAAGAGTCAAACAAATGCAGACTGAAACCTAAGCCTCAGAAAAAGCAGTTGCTGTGAGAAAATTAAGACATATTTAAGAAATTCTTTAATCGAGCATCAGAAGATTCTGATGATCTCGTTTGAAGTTTTATGTTTCTGCAGTGTTTTCTGTAGGAGACATGACAATTTTCATTTAACATTTAAATGTTTTACTGTTTCTTTAATTAAGTCAACCTCAGCTGTAGAGATTTTAAGAAGGCTGTTTTTTTTTTTACTTTTTCCACCTAAGTACCGTTGTCATCGATGAAGAATTTCCTCATGTATTCTCTGGAATTTTTCAAAAGTCATTTGACGTACCTCAACCAAAAGTCGACCCATGCTGTTCTCATTTGAACATGTTTTGATGCAAAAACTGCATTTTTTCTTTTCTTTCAAAGCTTCAAATAGGAAAAAAATGTGCTACAAATCAACAGAAAGGGATTCTTCAAAGGTGAGGTTCACTGAGAAATGTGTAATACTTGTTCTTTTTGAAATATGATCAGTCACTGTGAGTTTCACACGCAGGCTGAACTTGTAAGTAGTCTTCTACCCCTGTTTCCTAGATGGGCAAACCACCCTATACATGTGAATATATAGTCTGGCCATGATTTGTAAACAGAGTTCAGTTGTGGGGCAGAATCTACAGCTGTCTTTTATATCGTCTTTGCATGACACTACACATGGTAGTCAACGGGGCAGTCCACCATACACTGTTGAAGAAGATGCAAATACATCCTTTTTTTAAATAAAATACTTAAGTACCTCTATCTGCTCTTGACTCAAATAAAAGCCCAAGTCTACATATTCCAAATTTGATGCAAAAGCCATTAAAAACGAGCTGCCGCCAACTTAGTTGCTCCGCTCTGTTGCTTCATACTGCCCACCAAACCGATATAACGCTGTGATTGGCCCACCAAACTGTGATTAGCATAACGCAATACTGCTCAGGCCAATTGTAGGCCTGCTGAGACTCCTTTGAAGCATGGCTTCAAAATCATTTTGCTTCAGCTACTCTCTGTCTAGATTTCTAGTCTACCTATTTCCTGCATTAGCTGCTGAAAGAAAAAAGACAAAGAAACGCTCGGGTCAGAAAGTCGTGCAGATCTACATAACAGTATAAATTTGTATTCATAAACTTGGCTTGCGACCATGGAAGGCTATGTTGATTTAGTGTCCGGGAGATAGAGAGAGCATGTTTCAGCTAGTAGAAGCTAACGGTTAGCATTAGCAACGCAACAACATGGCACAACTCCTTCAGGTTTGTGCTTTTGGTGGAGATAAAACATCAGCGTTGATGAGAGAATGGAGGCAGTGGAAGAGTCGCGTTGCTGTTAGCCAATCAGAAGCGAGATGTTTGAATATCAGGACTACTATTGAGTGAGACTCCAAAACCTGCTGTTTTCCACCCACTCCCATCCAGCTAACTTCTACTTCCTGAAACAGAAGCGC
>SSNS01000182.1:1320598-1331943 GCA_006937985.1 Aphyosemion australe | reverse complement strand
GGCTACGTGTGGCATTATGCATTAAGACTGAACACTCATTAAAAAATGTTTTTTACCTGCTTGAGTAGTTATCTGCTTTGTGTGGGTTAGGCTACAGAGACTGGAAATAAATCAATCTCATGCTTTTTTATAAAAAAACGAACCAGATAGCTGGAGTGAACGCTGGAGTTGTTGCCTTTTTGAGTGGGCCACCGTAGCTGCAATACTTACTCGAAACTGCATGGCGCTAAAGAGTCGCAGTTTTTACCATGATTTCTATGAATATCACTGATAGGGCCTTTAAACAGTTATAGCTGAACTGAGATAAAACCATCAAAATAGTATTATATTAATAACCTAAAATTATTTTGATAACCATAAAAGACATCAAATACAAGAAAAAGTTATTATAGTTGTTAAAATAATTAGGATTCATTGAAATTTAAGTGAAGTCTAGCCTAGAGGGTTTGTAGAGTCAGTTCTGAAGTGTTGCAGAACCTGAGGTGAAAACACTGAAGCTGCAGCTGATTACAGCTTCTGCATGTTCCATGTGTCTATCGACAACAACCAGAGCCCATCTACATAGACGTGGGTCTAAGTAGAAGAAGTGACTTCAAACAGTTCACCTTTTGTTCTGTTTCACTGTTCCCTACTGACCACTGCTTCCTCCCTCATCACTGGGGATTTAACAGCTACAACATGAATGATCTATGATGTGGTGAATTTTAAAGGCTCACATGACAAACGTGTCTTTTTTTCATTCAAAGAAGCAAACAAACTATTACAAATAATTAAAGTGGTACTTTACTCATATTTGTAATACATCTGCAGTGGTCTCTAGTAGGAATGAATGCCTTGTAAGTCGTACTCTGGGGAAAAAAGCTCCGGTGCACCCGTTTGAGGACGTAGAATTTAGCCAGATCAGACGGCAGTAGGGCTGCTCAATTAATCAAATTTTAATCACAATTACGATCTGGGTTTTGAACGATTATAAAAATAAAACAAGCTGATTATTTGCTCCTCCCTCCTGCGCTGCTCCGAGTTGCAAATCGAGCGCACCACCCACACAGCGTTGCCAACTTGGCAACATTTCTGGTAACTCTTAGCTACTTTCTGGATAACTTTGTGGCCGATGTTCCCTACAGGTTACAAAAACACTCAGCTGCGCTCCGGAGCATCCTTCTGGACGTTAGGAAAGGGAATGATGTGCACATGATCACGTTACATAGACTGACCAATCATAAACCTTTCTTGGTGGACCTCACTCGCTAAAAACTGTTGTTTACAAGCTAAATAAATTCAAGACACAGCGAGCTGCATCTGAAGTGGATTTACATTTTATCATGACTGCCAAGTAGCGTGAGACATGCATTTTACTGTCTTCATGCGCTCTCACGCCACACTTCCAGTTTCTCACGCTTATATAATCATCAGTTCATCTCTGAGCGACACGGTGCATCGTGCTGCTGCACACGCGCCCCTATAGCACCGCCAACAGGACTAAATTATTATGCAGCAGGTTGTGGAAGTTTCACTACAACATAGAAGTTTATATGTTTCTATTTATTTTTATATTACAGATGTTTGCACTGTATAGCTCTTTTTGTCAGTATTTGCAGTATTTCTTTAATCAAATTATGTCTGTATTGGGTAGGCTTAAATAAGTGAAACTTCAGCCTGGACCCTTGTGTAATGGCTCGTTCACACGAGGAATCAGGAATTGTTTTTGTGATTATCTCGTTTCTTTTATTCATTTCTTTTTCTCAGATTTGATTGTGCTCTGTGTAATTTTATGACCGAATAACTAACTAAATAAATAAAATCAACGTTTATTAAAAACTGTCTTAAATAATCAAGATCTCAATTTAAGTCAAAGTAATCGGGATTATCATTTTTGCCATAATCAAGCAGCCCTAGATGACAGGATCTGGACTCTAATTTCCTGACATCTCTCCTCTGATTGGCTAACAGCAACACGACTCTACCGCTGACTCTGTTTGCTCTGCAATGTTGATGTTTTATCTCCACAAATAACACAAGCCTGGAGGAGTTCTGCTGTGTGGTGGAGTTGCTAATGCTAACGGTTAGCTTCTACTAGCCCAGACGTTCTCTGCTGTTTCCTGGACTCTAAACCAACAACAGCCTTCCCCGTCGTGAGTCCAGATGGGTGAGTCCATGAATGTTAAGTGACAGTGTGACGTAGATCTGTCAGGATTTTCTAATCCTAGAGTTTCACCTAGAGTCTATTTTCTATCAGAAGCTAATGCAGGAGATAGGTGGAGGAGACTATTTTCATGTTCAGCCTGCAGGAAACACTCAGAGTGACCCATTAGAATCAGAACAAAGTGAAGAACCACTTTAAGTCTGGGCTGTGATGTGCAGCTAGGTCTTTCCTCCATGTGAAGCCCTTTCCTGCTGCGTTTGGGGATTTCATTCCAGTATTCCTGCTCGTCCTGAAGGAGCGCGCTAACACATGCAGCCTTGTGCTCTCACCTCTTGGCTGGTCAGGATGTGTCTGGCCAGTTTGACTTTAGCAAAGTTTCCCTTCCCGATGGTCTTCAGCAGTCGGTAGTTCCCAATGTGTGGCTGTTCATCTGTGATGGTTGCCACGGAGCTGCGACATGGTGGCGGGCTGTGGCGGCTCGACGACTTGGTGGGTGGCTCCGGGAGGCCATCTGAAGACTTTGTCTGAAAGAGAATATTAAATATGACTATGCTGATTAGAACAAGGTTAAGGAGAGTCACACCCAGCTGCTCTTTACAGTAAACGTGATCAGCTGTTTTCTCATTAAGGCCTTTGGTGGCGTGCTCATGTTTCAACATGGCCGCATGTAGGGGTGGGTGCATTTCATCGATGTGGCGATGCATCGCAAAGCTTCACGTGAGGATTCAGAATCGATTAATGAACGTCAATGCTTAAAAAAATAAATAACATGAAGCTTTGTTGCAAAGCCGGTACTAAAAAAAACACACGTAACCGGAGCCTTAACAAATGTAAGTTATTTGTTTTTGTGTAAGGAAGATGCTTTTTACTGGCGCACAATGTGGTAATGGTCATGTCAGCTTCAGGCTTCATAAAAAGGATCTGACTGTTCAAATTTAACCTGAAATACAAAAACACAACAGATTCATCATGTTTGTAAAACAAAAACAAACAGGACAAGTGCACAACGCTGTAGAGCCAGCTGTGGAGGTCGTGATCTGCTCCTTCACCTTTCTGCTTTGACACAACCTGGTGCTGAAAATCCTAAAATTAAAGGAGAATGGGCGTTATGTGTTTACCATGCTGGGTTGGTGCTGACCCCTCACACTCTGCTGCTCTGCTCATGCACACTTCCTACATCTGCCACTGAACCTCCTGGTCAGATCAGCAGGTAGATTATTGAGCCGGTGGTTCAAACACACTTTCCAAAGTGATCCTGACATGATGCAGAAGTTTGAATGTGACTTGCAGAAGAAGGCTGCCATTTAACCGGGTCACTGCATTCCTCAAAGCACATCCTGGAGTGAATTTAGAAACAATCAATAGTGAAGAGACAGCAGGAGCCAGCTGTACGACCGACCGGTGGAAACCCAGAGGACACGCAGCAGAAGGAATTTATGTTTCCAAACACAAATCTGGCTGAAGTCTGGTTAAAGATTTGCACGCGTCTAGATGAATGTTTAGCAGCAGGAACACTGATGAGAGGGTGAGTTTTCAAATGTTGGACGACCTGATCCACCTGAACCTGTGGGTCAGTGGGTGGGGCTGCTACCAGCCAATCAGGAGGTGGGTGTCTGACCCTAACTTACCCACCATATGTTGACGTGTCTTTGGGCAAGGCACAGGACCCCATGGGGGGGTAAATGTGCTCTGGGTGTCTATGCAGGCTATGCCTTTCTCGTTGTTCTGATGAATAATTTAGCTTGATGTGTTTAAAATGGTTTCTCTTTGGACTTTGGCTGCTTTTCCCTCCTTCCTTATGATGAATACATGTCTAGGAACAGCTACGATGTAAGATGCCAAATAAACTTGAAACATGATGAAAGACTAGAAATGGAAAAGAACAGTGTCCAACAGGTGGACACTGTTCTGAAAGTCCCACTCCCAGAATTAAATGGTAAAATGGTAAATGGCCTGTATAGCGCCTTCTTAGGGTTCTACAACCTCCCAAGGCGCTTCACAGTCATCCACACATTCACACGCTGGTGGGGATGAGCTACAGTGTAGCTACAGCTGCCCTGGGGCGCACTGACGGAGGCGAGGCTGCCGTACACTGGCGCCACCGGTCCCTCCGACCACCACCAGCAGGCAAGGTGGGTTGTGTCTTGCCCAAGGACACAACGACAGCAACAGACTGAGCGGGACGCGAACCTGCGACCTTCTAATTGCAAGGTGGCCACTTAACTCCTCTGCCACCATCGTCCCATGACTCTTGGTTGATCATCTAAGTGATCAGCGACTAGCTCTCACCTACGTCTTTATGGTCTCTGTTGTTTGTGAAGCTGCTGCCATTTTAGATCAGGATGAGATCCACAAACAAACGGATGTTTTGTGTAAATGAACATCTCCGTTAAACACGATTCTATGAGTCAGAACATCAGAGGAGTTAAGGTCCCGCCCCGTAACCAGAGAGTTGCAGGTTTGAGCACCACTCAGTCTGTCACAGGCGTTGTGTCCTTGGGCAAGACGCTTCACTCTGCTTGCCTGCTGGTCGGAGGGACCGGTGGTGCCTGTGAGCCCCAGAGTGAATGTGTGTTGTAAAGAGCCTTGGGGGGTTCTAGGACTCTAGAAGGCGCTTTATAAATACAGGCCAGTTACCATCCCTGGAGTTATTCTCACTCTGGAAGAGAACTTTAAAAAAGTAAAAGAATAAAACAGAAAATAAAAAATCAAACCAAATAAACTCAGGTCTTTTCTAGAGACGCTGGTGGTTCTTCTCAGTATCTCAGACCTTCATCCTCTGAGCTTGTTCCTGATCTGTTGGAGCCACTCTTCCAGGTCAGGGTCACTGGTCTCAGATGTCCTCCGGGACTACAGAGGTCTTTTCTCCTCTGTCACACTCATCATGTTCTTCCTGATGTTTCCGCCACTAGAGATCTCTACATCTATCACCAACACCTTGTCCTGCAGTTTTTTGACCACGATGTCTGGCTGGTTAGCCATCACCTGGATGTGGAAGGTCTAAGCTCTTTCATTCTGCACCACCCTTGGTGGAGCCACCCAGTTTGACTGTGGAACCTCCAGATTTTACAAACTATTGCGACCACTCAGTTATCATGTTCCTTCCACACTTGTGTCCTGGTGTTACGCTGGACTGTCTCAGGGGCATTTCTGCAGTCAGCATACTCAAATTCATAGGCGTTTCTAGCATGAAGCACCCCTAAAGTTAGAGATTTATTTTTTATTTATCTACTTATTTTTACGGTTTGTGGTTATTTTTAACACACTAGTAAAATATAAAACTATACAGTAGGTTGAAACGTTATGTTTTAAAAACAAACAGAAAGCCTCCTGCTGCCTCAGAAGTGGTTTGATCCTGCTCACCTGTCCCAGACTCGGGCTCTAAGCGCTTTGTGCTGCCTTGCTCAGTGGCTGATATGCTGCAGTTAGGCTGTGGGACAGTCCCGCATTTCCATTACTTTTCACTTCCTGCAAATTTAGACACTGTCCCGCATTTATGACAGTCTCCAGTTTTTGTGTTTAAATCTTGCAGAAACTGGATTGTGTGGTGAAAGCAGTAGCTGTCAATCAAACCAGGAGGCGGGACTTTAACGCAGGTCCAGAGCGTGCAGCCCGCACGAACCACCAAACCAAAAGGAAACGACAGAGGGAACCCGGAGAACAGACCACCACCAGTAACGCTGGAGACATTTACTAAAGCTGTTCACGGCGACTCTGACAGTCTGTGATTCTCTGAGTCACAATGCTGCTCAGCTGCAGGTTCCTCAGGAACTGGACAGGCTGGTGCTAAAGCCCAGAGAAGATTGGTGGGGTTGTGTCGTTTCAGACAAGCCAAACCCTTTAAAGCACATTAAACAACTGTTGAAATAACTGAATTAAAGCCTTGATGATTTATTCTGAGATTTCTGAGAAAAGAGTCAGAACATTAAGGTTAGATGTAACTTTTCACAGATTAAAGTCAGTGATTTTTGTTTTCTCTCCTCTAAATATCAACTGTTTGTTGTCATTTAAAAAAAACACCCAATTTGTTTCTATTAGGTTTGAAAATTAAGAAGAAGAAAAGAAAGTTTTTGCAAAAAGAGTTTAGATATTTTTCACTGTTGATATTAGTGGAAAATTAAGTAAAAATAAAGTCAAAGCTGAAGCTGGTTCCAGTTTCTGGTTTCCAATAAGGAAAGGGCAATTCCAACTAACTGTTCCACTCACTGAGCATTTTTAACCTTTAGACTACAAGACCTGGACCAGGCGTTACCAACCTGGGGTCCGTGACCCGCCAGGGGGTTCCCACAGTACTGTCTGTGCTGAAGATGTGAGATTACCAAGATTATATTAGTATAAATTACATTAATAAAATCCCAGTCACGTATAATAATAACTCTATAAGAGTTATAACTCTGTATGTCTGCATACTGTTGTAATTAATCTTGTGTCTGACAAGTAGAGGTTGGGAACCACTGACCAGATTCTTCTACTCTGATAGCAGAATCTGTTAATTGTGGTATGTAAAACTATAATTAGATTTATGAAAACTGTGTTTTTCTTTTCTTTCACAAACGTGGGAATGAAACTGTGTTAAAATGTACAAAACGTTTAAACTTATCTTGCTCTCTGGGTGCCCAGCACCCCTAAACCTCTGATGCTATACCGCCCCTGCAATTCATCTGTGTGTGTGTGTGTGTGTGTGTGTGTGTGTGTGTGTGTGTGTGTGTGTGTGTGTGTGTGTGTGTGTGTGTGTGTGTGTGCGTGGTCATCACCACATGCATGAGTAAAACTTCATGCAGACTCCTTAAGCAGAAACAGGATTTTTCAGTAACGTAGGAACAGATGAATGAAGTTATCAACACCTGCTGCAGGTGATGGATGAAGCTGAAGCAGACTCACCTGCTCGGACTCGCTCACCGGGGTCAGGGGCATCCTGCCGGACATTCCTGCTCTCTTCAGGCCGGGAGAAGCATCTCCTCCACCGGCCTCTCTACAGCGTCTCCCCTCGGATCCACACCATGTCAGCGGCGCTCAGCTGGAGGACTCTGCCGGTAGGAGGGAGGGGGAGGCCGGGGCGGCGGCCACCGCAGGGCCCGTGGAGTCGGGGCGGGAGGACCAGCCGGCAGGAGACAGACCCAGAGAGGGAGGAGGAGCAGCGGAGAAAGCAGCTTCCAGCTCTTCATCAGGTCAAATAGCAGCACTGCGGAGACGGTATAAATGACGTCAGAGCTCCTCCCCCTCGCCATCCTCTTCCTCATGCCCCCCCTCCTTCTTTTCCATTAATAAGAATAAAAACAAATTATGAAATGTTGTAAAATATGTTTTAAAGCTACCGTGTCTCATTAACAAAATGAGAAAAAAGCTAATGCTGTTCATTTAGCCTGTGTATATGTAGAGTTTCCTTCCTCTAAGCAGAGCTCTGCAGCAAACAGGTAGCCTACAAATCTAGACCAAGCAAAGGATTTTCTCTGCAGGTCGGTCTAGCCACGCTCCATCAGAGCCTCAGCAGGTCGACCACTGGCCTGAGCAGTTTGGTGTTTTACCAATCACAGCGCTCTATCGGTTTGGTGGGTGGGATGATGCAACTGAGCATAGCAACAAAGATGGAGGTGGCTTGTTTGAAACACCTGTAGCATCAACTCTGGACTATTTAGACTTAGACTTTTCTATGAGTCAAGAGCAGATAGAGGTATTTAAGTTTATTTAGAAAAACGATGTATTTGTGTCTTCTTCAACAGAGTATGGTGGCCTGCCCCGTTGACTGACATCTGGGAGTACGTCATGTTGTTTGTTGTCCAATAGCATGTGGAGACAGTCTGACAGACAACCGTAGATCCCGCCCCATGGCCGAGCTCTGTCTACGGGTCATGGCCAGACATTATAGTCACATATAGGACAGCTCGCCAGGCTAGGAAGTCGTTTGAATGTCTGTCAAATATCCAACTTAAAGCTGATTTTACAGCAGTTGCAGACACACACACACACACACACACACACACACACACACACACACACACAGCTATGATCATACACTACTTTAATTTAAAAAGATCTGACAAAAAAACTAACAAAAAAATCCAGTTTGATCAAAAAGTCCTCTACGTTTCCTGGTGTGAGTCTACTTGATGCTGTTACGCCAGAATGACCTCGATGTGGGTCAATAAAGACTTTTTCTATTCTATAACATGGGAGGACAGGGGGGACATGTCCTTCCCACTTTTTCAAAAGACAGTTTTGGATCTCTGCCGTTTTTACCGTTCCAAAACAATGTTATGCTGCATTAGATTCATGCAGGTCAGGCACTAGGACCAAGAGGAAAACAGCAGCTTGATCTGAAGCCCGTTTCTCTCTAGATCCGCCCACATCAGTTGGCTCTATAGTTTCTTGCTAATGTGTGATTGGCTGTCCTCGCTGTCACTCCATCTAATTTCGTCTGAACCTACTCACCGGTTACACCCCCTCCTTGGTCCAGGAGGTCGGTCGTAACACAGGAAATAAGCATATGGAGGGAACGAACCAAAGACTCTGCAACTGTTTAAAAAGATTTATTCCAACTAAAGAGTCCCTAGAAATAGAACACAGGTGGTTAATTACAATACTAAATAAAGGGCGACTCCCCAGTCCTAACTGCAGGGAGGAAAACTAGCTAAATTAAACCGACACTCACTCTAAAGCAGGGGTGCCCAATCCTGGTCCTGGAGGGCCAGTATCCAGAATATTTTAGTGGTTTCTCTGCTCCAACACACTTGATTCGGTGGTTGAATCACCTGCAGCAGCTCATCAGGCTCTGCAGAAGCCTGTTAATCACCTGCTGATTGAAATCAGGTGTGTTGAAGCAGAGTTAAAACTAAAACCTGCTGGATACTGGCCCTCCAGGACCAGGATTGGGCACCCCTGCTCTAAAGGTAACGTAAACTAGGTCAAAACTACAAGAGAGTGCTAAATGGAACTGTTACTCAAAACTCCACTAAATGCTTAAAGGACAAACTAAACAAAGCAGGCTCAACACTATAAGTCCTCTGGTTAGAGCAAAAGGGTTACTCTTAACAAAACACTATAAAGGAGGACAACAGACCAAAACGGAGCTCCCTTAGTGAATACAAAGGCATAGAACAGCTACGTGACACCTACAGACGAGGTCTGGCTTCCCCTGTTGTTTGGAGAAGCTCTTTCTTACAAAGGTTTAATGGTTGAGGGCTGATTTGCTTCAGCTGGTGCAGCGTGCCTCTCTCCATGGTGCTGAAAGGGTCTGAGGGGCTGAGCGCAGCGGGCAGGAGCTATCCAGGGTCCTGAAATGAATACTGGGGTCGTAACACTAGGAGTCCTGAAGGGCCCAGTCCCAGCACCCACACTGCTGCCTACAGCCCACTATGAAGTGCACTTGGTGGAAGTGCATGTGAGGCTTGGAGTGTTTAGTGAACAAGTGTGCAAATGACTGGATGATATTAGAATGAGTGATTAAATTGTTGGAATGTTGTGGCCTAAAATACACACCAGCACTTTTATCAGTTAACAATATTTTTCAACAAACATGTAATGCATCTTTCCAACAGAGAAACATTTGATTGTAATTATGTAAGTACACAATAATAAAATAGTCAACATTTTGATAATAAAACTTGAAAATAAATATATTCGGAAAGAGCCATTTCTCAGCCTTCTTCTCAAAATTCAATTCAGTTTATTTCTATAGCGCCAAATCACGACAAGAGTCGTCTCAAGGCACTTCACAAAGTAAACATTCCAATACATTCCGTTCATTAAGCCAATCAGTAAAAAGTTTCCTATATAAGGAACCCAGCAGATTGCATCAAGACACTGACTAGTGTCATTGTGTTGGTACAATCCTCATACTAAGCAAGCATTTAGCGACAGTGGGAAGGAAAACTCCCTTTTAACAGGAAGAAACCTCCAGAGGATCCTGGCTCAGTATGAGCAGCCATCCGCTACGGCTCACTGGGGGTTGAGAAGATAGAGCAGTTATACACACACACACACACACACACACACACACACACACACACACACACACACACACACACACACACAAACACAAACACACACACACACACACACCAAGTAGTGTTTCTATGGCTACACTGTGATTTCTTAGTAGAAGTTCTATTTAGTAAGATAAACTTTATTGTCTTTATCTTAGTGAATCTATAATTAATTCAATAGGTGAACTAATAGTAGCACATTCTATGTTAAAGAAAGTGAGATGTAATATCAGGAGAGGGAGAATGTTAGGTGGTTGGCAGCAGTGTGCCAGCCGATGGCCCCCTCCATGAGGCCACCACAGCTCAGCAGAACGCCAGTGTAGCTTCTTCTGGGGAGAAAAACACTTAGAGAGAAAATAAAGTTAACAGCTGAAATAACAGAAAATAATGCAATTAGAGAGTGGTGGTAGAAGAGAGTAGCAGAGTGTGGAAAGTGGTCAGTATGTCCTCCAGCAGTCTAAGCCTATAGCAGCATAACTACAGAGATAACTCAGGATAACCTAGCCTTTTAGATGGAGGCATGTGGGAGGCAGGGCCAGGGAGAAAAGTCTTTAACAACTGTAGTCCCCTCTGTACACTCCACCTCCCTCTGCTCCCCACTCGTCTAAACCTGGACTAACATCAGAATTTAACCATAAGCCCTATCAAATAGAAAAGTTTTGAGCCTAGTCTTAAAAGTAGACAAGGTGTCTGCCTCACGCAGGGAGCTGGTTCCACAGTAGAGGAGCCTGATAGCTAAAAGATCTGCCTCCCATCCTACTTTTAGATATTCTAGGAACCACCAGTAAACCTGCAGTCTGAGAGCGAAGTGCTCTGTTAGGAACATATAGAACAATCAGATCACTGATGTATGATGGAGCTTGTTTATTAAGAGCTTTATATGTGAGAAGGAGGATCTTAAAATCTATTCTAAATTTAACAGGCAGCCAATGTAGGGAAGCTAAAACAGGAGAGATGTGGTCTCTCTTTTTAATTCTCATCAGAACTCTAGCTGCAGCATTTTGGACCAGCTGAAGACTTTTGACTACATTCTGTGGACCTCCTGATAGTAATGAATTACTGCAGTAATCCAACCTTGAGGTAATAAATGCATGAACCAGTTTTTCAGCATCACTCCTGGAAAGGATGCTTCTAATCTTAGCAATATTCCGAAGGTGGAAAAAGGAAATCCTACAAACCTGTTTAACGTGGGATTTGAATGACATGTCCTGGTCAAAGAT
>SSNS01000182.1:1250007-1320026 GCA_006937985.1 Aphyosemion australe | reverse complement strand
AGGTCATCTGGATCCAGAGAAGGTTTCTTAAGTAGAGGTTTAATTACAGCAACCTTAAACTCCTGCGGTACGTATCCATTTACTAAGGATAGGTTAATTATATCTAAAATGGGGGCGGTAACCAAAGGAAATGTTTCTTTAAATAATTTGGTTGGGATTGGGTCTAAAATACAAGTTGAAGGTTTAGATGAAGCTAATATTTTTGATAACTCTGAAAGCTCAACTGCATCAAAACAGTTCAAACACAGATGAGGTTCTACAGTTACCTCTGATGCTGCCTCACTTACTGAGGAAGAAGAAATCGTGTTGGGGAGGATGCTGATGATTTTGTTTCTAATAGAAACTATTTTATTAGTGAAGAATTCCATAAAGTCGTTGCTGCTGAAGGCTAAGGGAATAGCTGGCTCAGAGCTAGGATTCTGTGTAAGTTTGGCAACTGGACTGAAAAGAAATTTAGGATTATTCTTGTTCTCCTCAATTAGTGACGAATAATATGCAGTTCTAGCTTGTCGAAGCTTATTTTTATAAAGCACTAGACTATTTTTCCAGGATAAGTAGAACTCTTCCCGGTGTGTAGAGCGCCATGTTCTCTCCAGTTTTCTAGAGTTTTGTTTTAAAGTACGCAGTTCAGAATTAAACCAGGGAGCCAACTTCCTGTGCTTAATGACCTTCTTTTTTAAAGGGGCAACATTGTCTAATGCCACACGTAAAGAGGAAGTAACACTATGAACTAGAACGTCAATTAGTGAAGGGCTAGAAATGAAATAGTTGCCCTCGCAGGAATGGATTGTGGGTAATATCATTTGTCAAAGTATGGATCAAGGGTGAAAAAATGGCAGGGCCAAAGTTCACACTTGAGAATAGGAAGGCTAAGTCTCCTTACCCTTCAGTCGGCTCATGGGTCCCTAAACGGGGCTATAAAAGATATTTTCTAATCCGCTTTGCCTTACGCCAGGGGTATTCAATTCCTGTCCTGCAGTGCGGTCTCCAGCATGTTTTAGTTTAACTCTGCTTCAACACACCTGATTTCAATCAGCAGGTGATTAACAGGCTTCTGCAGAGCCTGATGGCCGCTGCACAGGTGATTCAACCACTGAATCAAGTGTGTTGGAGCAGAGAAACCACTAAAACCTGCTGGATACCGGCCCTCCAGGCCCAGAGTTGAATACCCCTGCCTTATGCCCTGAATCACATGTTCTACTTCATATTAAATGATAAATATTTATGTGTGTTTTCATAATCTGAGATTTGTTAGCTTGTAAAAATTGGTCATTAAAATGATGATAAATCAGACGTGTCATCTGTGACGTCACAGCAGAATCTCTTCTCCCTCAGCGTAGCTGCTACTGACCACATGACCACATTTATAGTGGCTTTCTCCATGTTTAATGCTCCTTCTGTCGTCCTGGAAGAAGGATGTGCAGCTCGCTAAACTCACAGCCATTTTCTTCTTCTCCTTGTCTCGTTCGATGACGTCAATATGCTGAGACCAGCAGCTGGAGTCCTCTACGTGTTTTCACACAAAACCTAAAGTAACTTTAGTAAAGGTAACTTTAGGTTTTGTGTAATCCATTTTTTCTGTTGAAAATCAGCATTTCTTGGTATCAAAATGCATTTATAAAATTCACAGACATCATATGTTAAATCCATGGCACATATCAAACGGGATCAGACTGTTATCCTCTCATAGGCTCCCATCATTTTTTTGGCCCATGGTCTGGAAGTAGCTTCCTAGAGACGGCAAAAGTTATTTTAGGTTTTGTGAAAGACGTAGAGGACTCCAACTGCTCGTCTCACTAAATTTTAATCATCAATCCAGACACGGAGAAGAAAGTTTCATTTATTTTTGTTCAGAGGACCCATGAGCCGACTCGATCGGGGCACCCTACGCACTCGTACCCCTGGATGGAAACCCGCAATTGTGAAAGTGTGAGTGTTGGAACTTGACCTCAGTTCTGCCTCGGCCACGTCAGCTAGACGGACTTTAACGTGTGTGTGTGTGTGTGTGTGTGTGTGTGTGTGTGTGTGTGCACCTGGTCATTAGTTGCAGCAAGACAGCAGGATGTCCAAAAGGAGAAACATTGACAAAAGAGACTGGAAGCCCCGACCCTCTGGGCAAACCCATCTTTTCATGACAGACACCTTTCACTTGTTATAATTTTTAAAATTGTGGTCTAACTTTTATTTATTTATTTTAATTTTATTATTTATTTATATGAAAAATGCGTGTATTACAACTCATTATGTAATTGTTTTACTCTGGTAAAGTTACATTTACAAGCTGACAAATAAAATGTTATTATTGTTTATAACCGGTGAGCCTCTACAGCTCAGAGACAAGCTTAATGCCACAGATATTCACTTTTTCATTATACTGATTTCTTTCTTTGTGTTTTGAAAACAACTGTTTGTGGGAAAAGTACAATAAAGCCTCCAGTTACAAATGTGATTTTACACATCCATGTTGTTGGATTAAATACAGGTACTGAGTGTTTTTTCCTCAGAATAAAACGAAGAAAATCTATATTTGCATCCCAAATTGTCCGACTGCTCATAGACCAAATAAACACGGTTTTCATCAGGTGACAGGTAGAACGGCTGCAGGGGAGGCTGGAGGCTCAGGTGAGGATGGAAGCATAAAGACATGTTAGGGTTAGGTGACAAATGTCAGAGTGATGATGTGGCTTTGAAATCAGAGCTTTCAAAGTTCATCCACCGTCCAGCTGTGTATTTAGTCAGGTGGGAGAAGCAAACCGCCCAGGTAGACATGCTGGTAGAGAGGCAGGAGCCTCACAGGTGACCCTTGTAACGATGTGATGATAAGAGTAAATTTAGCCAATAATAAAGTAGGGTTTTATTTGAAGGCTGCTGTAAAAGGTCTAATCATAATACATTTAATAATAAATGTATTTATAATGGGCTTCCATCAAAGTGCTGCACAGCTGCCAGGATTAATCATAAAACACTCATTAGATAAAAGTTTAACATTTCATAAAATTAACTCTACCGAGTAACAGTACATGGTCCAAAGAAATAAAATAAAATGGGCATTATCTAAAGTGCATCTCCTCCTGTCTAGTAACACTTTTCACGTTTTAACAAAAACCTTGACCTTGACCGCCTTCAGTTAATCCAGAACTCTGCAGCGTCTGCAATGATCCATCTGTCTAAAGGCCTGTACGTTTACAAGCTTCTGAGTTTAGCTGTGGTCAAGATAATTCATCATTTCTACTTATTTATTACTCAAAGAGGGTATTTAAATGGGATCCGTCATGCAGACGTTACAAAATAAATGTAAAATTTGCATAATTGAAGCCTCTGGAATCAGAATCAGAAGGGTTTTATTGCCATATGTGCAAGAAATTACAACATTTGGAAATTGCTGCAGTACTTGGTACAAAAAGGATAAAAAAATAAAAAATCACAGGCAGCTTGGCTCTGGTGAGGTGTAACGGCTGTCAGGTTCCTGCCCCACCACCATGGACAGCCTCTGAATCCATCCTGTGCTGAACCACACTTCAGCACCACGGACAGCTGCCGGCTTGGCTGAGGTCCTCCCCTCCTCCCTGTTGCAGGCAGCTTCAAACTTCCAAAGCTGCGGCCCATAAAGGCTGCAGCTGTCAGAAGCTAGCTAGAACTTAGATTTGTTGTGGGTCTTTTTGTTATTTGATTACTTAGAGTAATTTGGAGAGAAGCAGTTTTAGCTCCTCGTTTGTTTACAGCTCAGATTGAAGTGTGGAGACTTTGATTGGTGACTTCATTTTGTGTTCGGTTGGGTTTTCAGTCACCTTTGGTTAATGGTCTACTGATTCGTCTCCTTCAGTTTAGTGCGAACCTTAGTTGTAGTTTTGACCAAAGAAGAGAGCTTTGAGTTATTTATAGTTTAGTTTTAGTTACTCTGTGAAACAACAGTCCTCTTCCTGCTGAGTTTTGTCCTTTTAATAAAAACACATTTAAGTTATAACTTCCAACCACACGCCAGCATCTTATGTCAACCCCCCTTCACACTCACCATCTACACGGGTTGTAACAAATGGGGGCTCGTCCGGGATTTTTATTCATTTAGAATCCCTGTGAAGGACTTTTTTGTTGTGTTTAATAATATTTGTGTTTTGTTTAAGGCCAGTGAAGTTAATACAGAGTTACCTGAATCTTGACACGGGTAAGCCATGTGCATTTAACTTACGGGTAATTTTATGGGTGGTTGGTGGGATTGATTCTGAATAAAGCTCCAATTTTAAACAGCTGTCAAACTGCAGAGTGTATTGTAATTAAATGTCAAATAATTACTTGTATATAAATAATAATTGTCCCCAGCAATATTAAAACCAAAGTGACGCCCTATGTCACGTTCCAACAGTGGGCCAGCGCCACCCTAACCTGAACAGGAAGCAGCAGCTTCTACGACAGAACTGAAACCATAAGAACAGGACCAGCGTGTGTTTATACCAGCTCAGTTTATTAACGTACTGAAAAATAAATTAACAACAGAAACCTAAAATGCAACAGGCAAAAAACAGATTATAAACATTATTTGCCAGCAGAAGGTGGAACAGCAGTGCTCATGTAAGATCAAATTTACAAATATATATATGTAAAAAAGGAATTTATTAGACATATCCACAGACATCACAAAAGCATTCTTTAAACCTACAGCGGCTTTACTCTGGTCTGTTCTTCCAGCTACAAAAAGGTCTAGAAAATCTGATATTTATATATGTATAGGCTCCATACACATGCCCTATGAGTGGATGAGGCGGTACCCTACAGAGAAAGCACAGCGTGGTGATGAGAACACTCAAGAACCCTGGCTGAGAGGACTGACACAGCTCATCCAGCAGAAACGCCGCGCTCATCCTAAAGGCTTCATCTGGGTCAGACATCTATGGAAAACATCAGTTCAAGTGTCACATCAATACTTCTCATGTGCTGCCAAAAGGCTTCAAGTGCTTTTAAAATCAGGAAAAAGAGAAAGAACAGAGTTCTAGTTAAAAAAGACAATTAAAAGTCTCTGCAGGTCTCTTCAGAAACAGAGTGGAACTAAAACTCTGGCAGGCCGGACCGGACCGGTTCTGGGAGGAAAGCAAGTGTGAGGAAAACTAATCAATCATCAATGTGCAAGGGAAGTCTAGAAGCTTACCGTTCAAGTCCTTCAGACTCAAAACAGTCCAAACAGCTCCTAACAACAGGACCCAGAGGAGTTAACATGACCCGGGTCACAGCTGCAATCTTCACCTGAACATCTGGATGGTGGCAGAAGCCTCACTCATCTGGTCTCTTGGTTTTTCTCTGCTGTGGTCCCAGAGCTCTTTCTAAGCTTTATGCATGATCTACTATGGTAAGAAAACCGTCAGAGCTGGGGCTGCACACGTCCGCCATAACAGGACAGCTCTGGTACACATCTGCACATAAACACGTCCACACTTCTCCAAAAACCTCAAACCATCAGTAGTTAAGCCTTCGATGTCCTTCAGCAGAGCCAGAGAACATCTGCGAATAAAGCTGAAAAACTTTGGTAGCAGCGACAGAAACAAAGGGATCAAGATGATCAGGGTGGAGAGGTGAGTGGTCATGCTCTTCATTTACACAGTCACATACGTGGGAACCAATGTGGAGACGTCCTCTGGCTGAGATGACAGGGAGTCAAATGGCCCCTCCCACCAGTGGACAACAAATCACTACCACACCTGCCTCATGTGACTACGGTGAGTCATCACAGCAATAGAAACCCTCATCTACGCGAGAGCAGGAGCTCTGCTGTGTCTAAAACCAGGGTGAGACGGCCAGGATGGCAGCAGTTAGTTCTTCTTCTTGACGTTGTTGTTGGTGAGCCAAGGCCGGGGCGCTGGAGCCAGGCGGCCCAGTGGAACTCTACTCCGAGCCACCTCAAAGAGTTTGGAGAAAATCTGGAGGACAAAAGATCACGTTTTAAAGTCGAGCCTGTTCTCCACACGCATGAGTGGGTTTTCTCCCACAGACCAAAAACATACATGTGAGGTTAACATTGTCCCTAGATGTGAGCGTGTGTGTCTCTGTGATGGACTGGACACCTGCTGGAGACGGGCACCAGCTCCCTCCCACAGACCCTACTGAACAATAAGCCGTTCAGATAACAGGTGGAAGGATGGATTTCAGCTAGAACTGCCATGTTATTTTAGACATCAGATGTGTTTCACAAGCCCACTCACCCTGGGCCGAGAGCTAGAGCTCCCTCAAGAGCTACAGGTGGAACTGGTTCTAGCAACACCTGAACTACAGCCACAGATGTTTGTGAAAGGAGAGGTTTATCTGCAGAACCGTTTAGCTATAAAAGGTAAACATCAATCAGGACCACACATGAAAACAGAAATGAAGATGGGATCAACTGTAGCTCAAAGCCCTTTAAAAACCAACATTTTCAGTCATTTGATCAATGATGTGACCTGATGGACCGCCCAGAACAGCTGATCCGATAAATAAACTCTGTCTTTTAACAGGGTGTATGCAGGAATGTCAAAATTAAATTTAAGACCTTTTCAAGACCCATCCATCCATTTTCTCCCGCTTATCCGGAGTCGGGTCGCGGGGGCAGCAGCTTAAGGAGGGAAGCCCAGACCTCCCTCTCCCCAGCCACTTGGGCCAGCTCCTCCGGGGGAATCCCAAGGCGTTCCCAGGCCAGCCGAGAGACATAATCTCTCCAGCGTGTCCTGGGTCTTCCTTTGGGTCTCCTCCCGGTTGGACGTGCCCGGAAAACCTCACCAGGGAGGCGTCCAGGAGGCATCCTAATCAGATGCCCGAGCCACCTCGACTGGCTCCTCTCGATGTGGAGGAGCAGCGGGTCTACTCCGAGCCCCTCCCGGATGACCGAGCTCCTCACCCTATCTCTAAGGGAGAGCCCAGCCACCCTGCGAAGAAAACTCATTTCGGCCGCTTGTATCCGCGATCTCGTTCTTTCGGTCACTACCCAAAGCTCGTGACCATAGGTGAGGGTAGGAACGTAGATCGACCGGTAAATTGAGAGCTTCGCCTTTCGACTCAGCTCTCTCTTCACCACGACAGACCGGTACAACGCCCCCATCACTGCAGATGCAGCACCACTCCGCCTGTCGATCTCACGCTCCACCCTTCCCTCACTCGTGAACAAGACCCCGAGATACTTAAACTCCTCCACTTGGGGCAGGACCTCGTCCCTGACCTGGAGAAGGCATTCTACCCTTTTCCGACTCAAGACCATGGTCTCGGATTTAGAGGAGCTGATTTTCATCCCAGCTGCTTCACACCCGGCTGCGAACTGCTCCAGCGAAAGCCGGAGATCACGTTCTGACGAAGCCAACAGGACCACATCATCTGCAAAAAGCAGAGACCTGATCCTTAGGCCACCAAAACGGATCCCCTCACCACCTTGGCTGCACCTAGAAATTCTGTCCATAAAAGTTATGAACAGAATCGGTGACAAAGGGCAGCCTTGGCGGAGTCCAACTCTCACCGGAAACGAGCCCGACTTACTGCCGGCAATGCGGACCAAGCTCTGACACTGGTCGTACAGGGACCTAACAGCCCGTATCAAGGGGCCTGGTACCCCATACTCCCAGAGTACCCCCCACAGGGCCCCCCGAGGGACGCGGTCGAACGCCTTCTCCAAATCCACAAAACACATGTAGATTGGTTGGGCGAACTCCCACGCACCCTCCAGGACCCCCCCAAGGGTATAGAGCTGGTCCAGTGTTCCACGGCCAGGACGAAAACCACATTGCTCCTCCTGAATCCGAGGTTCGACTATCCGACGGACCCTCCTCTCCAGAACCCCTGAATAGACCTTACCAGGGAGGCTCAGGAGTGTGATCCCCCTGTAGTTGGAACACACCCTGCGGTCCCCCTTTTTAAATAGGGGGACCACCACCCCGGTCTGCCAATCCAGTGGAACTGCCCCCGATGTCCACGCGATATTGCAGAGCCGCGTCAACCAACACAGCCCCACAGCATCCAGAGCCTTAAGGAAATCCGGGCGGATCTCATCCACCCCCGGAGCCTTGCCACCGAGGAGTTTTTTGACCACCTCAGTGACCTCAGCTCCAGAGATTGGAGAGCCCAACCCAAAATCCCCAGACTCTGCTTCCATCCTGGAAGACGTGCCGGTGGGATTGAGGAGGTCTTCGAAGTACTCGGCCCACCGATTCACAACGTCCCGAGTCGAGGTCAGCAGCACACCCTCCCCACTGTAAACAGTGTTGGTAGTGCACTGCTTTCCCCTCCTGAGACGCCGGATGGTGGACCAGAATCTCCTCGAAGCCGTACGGAAGTCTTGTTCCATGGTCTCACCGAACTCCTCCCACGCCCGGGTTTTTGCCTCTGCGACCACCCGAGCCGCATTCCGCTTGGACTGCCGGTACCTATCAGCTGCCTCCGGAGTCCCACAGGCCAAAAAGACCTGATAGGACTCTTTCTTCAGCTTGACAGCATCCCTAACCGCCGGTGTCCACCAGCGGGTTCGGGGATTGCCGCCACGACAGGCACCGGCCACCCTGCGGCCACAGCTACGGTCAGCCGCCTTGACAATGGAGTCATGGAACATGGCCCATTCGGACTTAATGTCCCCTGCCTCCCCCGGGACACGTTCAAAGTTCTGTTGGAGTTGGGAATTGAAGCTCCTTCTGACAGGTGACTCTGCCAGACGTTCCCAGCAGACCCTCACAACACGTTTGGGTCTGCCAGGTCTGACCGGCATCTTCCCCCACCATCGAAGCCAACTCACCACCAGGTAGTGGTCAGTTGACAGCTCCGCCCCTCTCTTTACCCGAGTGTCCAAGACATGCGGCCGCAGATCAGATGAAACGACAACAAAATCGATCATCGACCTGCGGCCTAAGGTGTCCTGGTGCCAAGAGCACATATGGACACCTTTATGCTTGAACATGGTGTTTGTTATGGACAATCCATGACGAGCACAGAAGTCCAATAACAGAACACCACTCGGGTTCAGATCAGGGGGGCCGTTCCTCCCAACCACACCTCTCCAGGTCTCACTGTCGTTGCCCACGTGAGCATTGAAGTCCCCCAGCAGAACGAGGGAGTCACCCGAAGGAGCGCTTTCCAGCACCCCCTCCAGGGACTCCAAAAAGGGTGGGTAGTCTGAGCTGCAGTTTGGTGCATAAGCACAAACCACAGTCAGGACCCGTCCCCCCACCCGAAGACGGAGGGAGGCTACCCTCTCGCTCACCGGGGTAAACCCCAACGTACAGGCACCAAGATGGGGGGCAAGAAGTATGCCCACCCCTGCTCGGCGCCTCTCAGTGGGAGCAACTCCAGAGTGGTAGAGAGTCCAACCCCTCTCGAGGAAACTGGTTCCAGAGCCAGAGCCATGCGTTGAGGTGAGTCCAACTATATCTAGTCGGAACCTCTCAACCTCACACACCAACTCCGGCTCTTTCCCCACCAGAGAGGTGACATTCCACGTACCAAGAGCTAGCTTCTGTAGCCGAGGATCAGACCGCCAAGGTCCCTGCCTTCGGCTACCGCCCTTTGCACATCGCACCCGACCCCTTTGGCCCCTCCCACGGGTGGTGGGCCCATGGGAAGGGGGACCCACGTCTCCTCTTCGGGCTATGCCCGGCCGGGCTCCATGGGTGAAAGCCCGGCCACCAGGCGCTCGCCAGCGTGCCCCAACTCCAGGCCTGGCTCCAGAGGGGGGCCCCGGTGACCCGCGTCCGGGCGAGGGAACACTGGTTCCATTTATTTTATTCATCATAAGGGGTCTTTGGGCTGCACTTTGTCTGATCCCTCACCTAGGACCTGTTTGCCATGGGTGACCCTACCAGAGGCATAAAGCCTCAGACAACGTAGCTCCTAGGATCATTGGGACACTCAAACCCCTCCACCACGATAAGGTGGCAGCCCAGGGAGACAGCATTCAAACTAATTAACATCCTGCAATTAAACTACAAATCAAATCAAATCAGATTTATTTATATAGCACATTTCAATGCAACAATGTCGCCCAAAGTGCTGAACAGAAATAAAAAACATTAAAAAAGTAAAGTAAAAACACGATAAAACATAAAAGCAATAGATAAAAAGATAAAACACACAAGTTGATTAAAAAGAAGGGGACTACCAAGTCAACTAAAAGTAGAAAAAGCTGTTGAGTAAAAGTAAGTCTTAAGTAGCTTTTTAAAAATGGCAACAGATGACGCTTGCCTAATGGGGATGGGCAACATATTCCATAAAGTTGGAGCTGCCACAGAAAAAGACCTAAAACCCCTTTTCTGAAGTTTTGCCCTAGGTACAATTAACCTATGTTGGTCAGCCGACCGCAGTCCACGAGAAGGAAGATACGGCATGAGAAGTTCAGATAAATAGGTAGGGGCTAGCCCATTCAAACATTTGTAGGCGAGAACCAAAACCTTAAACTGCACACGGAACCTAACTGGGATCCAATGCAGAGAGGCAAGAACAGGAGTAATATGGTCAAATCTACATGTGCTCGTCAAAAGACGAGCTGCAGCATTTTGTACCAGCTGCAGCCTAGCAACACATCCATGATTAATACCCAAAAAAGACTATTACAATAATCTAAACGAGATGTTATAAAAGCATGAATAAGCTTCTCGAAGTCACTCCTAATTAAAAAGGATTTAACCTTATAAAGCTTCCTAAGGTGAAAAAAACAAACTTGAACCACATTATTGACTTGAACATCAAAATTAAGCTGAGAATCTATCTTGACACCCAAATTAGAAACAACATCTTTTGCATCATAGGAAAAGCCATGCAACAACGACTGAGTATCTACAGGAGCACCACTCGGTGCAAACATAATCAACTCAGTCTTAGACTCGTTAATCTGGAGAAAATTACACCCCATCCAATCATTAACATCACAAAGACAACTCAAAGCTAATTCCTTAGCTTTAATAGCAGCATAAACCTGACAGTCATCAGCATAGAAATGAAAGTCAAGCCCATATTTCCTAAAAATGGCCCCAAGTAGGAGCAGGCACAAATTAAAAAGCAGAGGACTAAGTACAGAGCCCTGTGGAACTCCATATTTCAGAAGAGCATCACTCGAGCAGAAGCTACCAATCTTAACAGTTACATACCTGTCAGACAGGTAGGAACTCATCCATGTGAGGGCTGAACCAGACAGACCAACAAACTTCTCCAGACACTCATAGGAAAACCTGCTTAGGGCCCCTCAAAGGTTTGGGCCGGCCCTGCTTATCTGGATCATCTCCAGCTACCGGAACTTCATTTTCTGGTTCTTTTCTTCCAGAGGAGGAAAACCAATAAATCTCTGATCCTGATGCACTCCCAAACATGACCATTATTCAGTTGGTTGGTTTTAAATTGGTTTATATAGAAAAAGTATAGGGGGACATGATCTAAGCCATGTCCCAGATCAAATTAATTATCCAACAGTAATCCAAAGGGGGTTCGAATGAAGGCAACTGGACTTCCTTGGTTTCTTGAAGACGTTTCGCTTCTCATCCGAGGAGCTTTATCAGTTCTGACTGGAATATGGTAGGGTCAAGCTTATAAACCGTAACTGTCTATTGTTGCTTAAAGCAACATTCTGCAACTTTTACACCTTAAAATTATGCTTTTTTGTAAAGTTTTGGCATCATACTATCATCCATTATGNTCCCCCACCATCGAAGCCAACTCACCACCAGGTAGTGGTCAGTTGACAGCTCCGCCCCTCTCTTTACCCGAGTGTCCAAGACATGCGGCCGCAGATCAGATGAAACGACAACAAAATCGATCATCGACCTGCGGCCTAAGGTGTCCTGGTGCCAAGAGCACATATGGACACCTTTATGCTTGAACATGGTGTTTGTTATGGACAATCCATGACGAGCACAGAAGTCCAATAACAGAACACCACTCGGGTTCAGATCAGGGGGGCCGTTCCTCCCAACCACACCTCTCCAGGTCTCACTGTCGTTGCCCACGTGAGCATTGAAGTCCCCCAGCAGAACGAGGGAGTCACCCGAAGGAGCGCTTTCCAGCACCCCCTCCAGGGACTCCAAAAAGGGTGGGTAGTCTGAGCTGCAGTTTGGTGCATAAGCACAAACCACAGTCAGGACCCGTCCCCCCACCCGAAGACGGAGGGAGGCTACCCTCTCGCTCACCGGGGTAAACCCCAACGTACAGGCACCAAGATGGGGGGCAAGAAGTATGCCCACCCCTGCTCGGCGCCTCTCAGTGGGAGCAACTCCAGAGTGGTAGAGAGTCCAACCCCTCTCGAGGAAACTGGTTCCAGAGCCAGAGCCATGCGTTGAGGTGAGTCCAACTATATCTAGTCGGAACCTCTCAACCTCACACACCAACTCCGGCTCTTTCCCCACCAGAGAGGTGACATTCCACGTACCAAGAGCTAGCTTCTGTAGCCGAGGATCAGACCGCCAAGGTCCCTGCCTTCGGCTACCGCCCTTTGCACATTGCACCCGACCCCTTTGGCCCCTCCCACGGGTGGTGGGCCCATGGGAAGGGGGACCCACGTCTCCTCTTCGGGCTATGCCCGGCCGGGCTCCATGGGTGAAAGCCCGGCCACCAGGCGCTCGCCAGCGTGCCCCAACTCCAGGCCTGACTCCAGAGGGGGGCCCCGGTGACCCGCGTCCGGGCGAGGGAACACTGATTCCATTTATTTTATTCATCATAAGGGGTCTTTGGGCTGCACTTTGTCTGATCCCTCACCTAGGACCTGTTTGCCATGGGTGACCCTACCAGAGGCATAAAGCCTCAGACAACTTAGCTCCTAGGATCATTGGGACACTCAAACCCCTCCACCACGATAAGGTGGCAGCCCAAGACCATAGAAAAGAAAAATCAAGACTTTATCGCAATGAACAAAAAAAATATTTTATTAGTTTACATCTATTTGAGATTTTGAAGCAGTCAAACACGCTGTAGCACCCATAGACATGAATATGTAGATGCCCCATTGGGCACTGGAGAGCGTAACAGCGTCGCCGCCATATTGGATGGGTCTCCTCATTCTCCAAAGTCAATGCAGTGTGGGCAACTCTACCCGTTTTTGTGCAGCCTACAGTTGCAACAACCGGTGTAGTATTGAAAACAGATCACGTGGGTCTACCATTGACTTTTCTAGCCTACCTGATGGGATTTTATATTTCTATTTATTTTAAATTATTTTGTTTAATTATGTTTATATTTTAAGTATCATGCCATACCATGTGTCTGATTTTGTGAAAGAGCTGGATAAAATGTGTTTTTTAGCTGGGTAAGCACCTTCCTCAGTAGAAATGAATGCACTGGAGGCGAATGGAGACCCATCTAGGATGGAGGCCGTCCACTACGACAGCTTCAATAGGCAGCGCCAGTCCACGAGGCGTCTACGTATTTATGACTGTGGTAGCGCCGCCACCACGCTACCACATTGTGTTTTGGCTAAGCTGTCTCCGTGACTGTGATTGGTCAAATGACGACTTGTGACCCACCAACAAAGATGGTTAGTGAATGACTGAAGGCCCGGTCCTCCTAAAAACAAAAACTCTTCGATTCACGTGAACGTCATATTTGGCTTCATAAACGGCAATTTTTGCCAAAAAGCGACAAGTTTGCAAGTATGAGACGAACCCATTTTAAATTCACGTCAATACTAACAAAATTTAAGAATTTACTCTTCGATTTCAGACTTTTTAAGGGTCTAAATTTTCCTTAAATCAATTTGAAGACTTTTAAGACTTTTCAAGACCCCGCGGATACCCTGTTTAATGCAACTGGGACTCGGAACAGGAAGTGGCAAAGCTCACCTTTCGGGGACTCCTCTGACAGCGTAATGACAAAACCAAGGGAAAAAAGGACAGATATGAGATCAGATGATAAAACTTTAAGGTTCAACAACCAACAGGACTTCTCTGGAGAATATTTCATAACACAGCTGTTGTTGAATGTACCACTTTAATGATGTAATGAATTAGTGCCGTCTCTACAACCCTGACAGACTGGAGCAATGCCACACAACGTCCTGGTTCCTACAAAAGACTCCGCCTCTTTTTAGGTGATGACTACAAACTACTAACAGGAAATAGCTGATTCGTCCCCAAAAGGTTTGTGTTGCATTTTGAACAGCTAAAAAAGCTAAATACAGACGTGTTTCCAAGAGATTCTATTAAGTGACAGAACGCCAAAATCACCCTGAACATTTACAGAACAGTGTCCAGTCTGGAGACAGGAGGCATTAGTCTGAAACGGTCAGAGATCAATACGGAGAGCAGTGAAGGCAGCGTGGTAGGGAAAAGACGACCGGCCATCAAAGACATTTAGCTTCAACAGTGTCAGAATGACTGACCTATACCTACCACTTAAATCATGTTCAACTACTTTACTTCTAATAGTTTTCATTTTCTCATTTTGGGAACGTTTCTCATGGCTACATCACCTTAACCAGAACTGACCGAAGTGAAACTCATCACCAACTACAAGTACCTGAGGTTAATTATTGAAGGGGGGAGCTTTTTCCCCCAAAGCTCATGTTAAAAATCTGAGTGAAGCCTGGTTTCTATCATAGAAACAAGTCCTGTTTCTCCCTCAGACACTCCGGAAATGATCAGGAACACCAACTGGTTCCAGGTGGATGACTAGAGGACGATCTAGGAAGATTGTGATGAGGAATTCATGATCTGACGTCTGAGCGGTGAACAGGTGGGCGGATCTTCCTTTTATGGGAAGTCCTGCAGAACGGCTGCAGTAGTGAATCTGCGGCCTCTGAGTCTGCAGCTATGCACCACTGGTCACGTCTCCATCGGTGCTCACTGGCCGTGATGCGCTTGGATGTAAACATCCACCTCTTTAGCTCACGGTCAGATGATGACAGCTTCAACACACCCTGCTGCTGAATAATAGTAACGTGCTGAATGTTCTTATCAGTAATGGAAACGGTGTTGTAACATGATAATGAAAAACTCCGTTAGTAATGGCGTTTATTTTAACGCTTCTTGTGTTTGAACTGAAATGGGAAAGAAAGCCGTAGACAGGTGTCTGCTCATACTGAGCCAGGTTCCGCTGGAGGTTTCTTCTGTTAAAGGGGAGTTTTCCTCTCCACCCTCGCTACATGCTTGCTTCGCTATGGGGATTGCTGTAAAGACTGACATAAGTCATTAGCTACGTTTACATGCGCCAAATTTCCCCAATCCGATTAAAATCTTGGTTGATCAGAATTCCCAAACCTCTGTTTACATGGACACTAACTGGAATGATCCGATCACGCCGCGATGCCCGCACCATAGCTTGCGCATGCGCAGACTTGTCTTTCCCAGAAGAGAAATTGTAAACAAACGCCATCTTGTCCGCACGTCTTTCCCCTTGCATTTTATTTGCTTATTCTCTAGCTTCGGTGAATTCCCGCTTCCTGCATCTTTAGATGCACTTTAGTTGCACTTGAGTGTATAACTCGGCATTTTTAACCGTTCGGCCATCGAGACGTTCAGCAATATTGAGCTCCCGTAGTATTTCCAGTAAAAAATAGCGTCGGCAACAGACCACTTCTGTTCACCGCCCGCCATGTTTTCGATCTGTCCTGAGCATGCGCAGAGGCGAAAAGAGGTCGCGCTGCAGCTGCACACATGCGCAGTGGGCATTATTTTACCCCAACGATCCGAATGGCTGTGTACATGGACGCCAATCGGATTGACGATCGGACAAAACCACCTCTCTCAATCGGAATGAAATTTCATTCGGATCAGGCCGAATCGGATCAGAATATTCCGATTGACATGTTTACATGACGCATTTTTGATCCGATAGGGCGTTCAATCCGATTACTTGTGTCCATGTAAACGTAGCTAGTGACTCGATGCTGGGTTTTCTTACACAGGACGCTTTTAACTAATGGGAATAACGAACTGAACTCAGTGTTGAGTAAGTACGTTCAATTGGAATGTTTACTTTGTAAATAAACTGAATTCAATTGAATTGTACTGAAACTGGTTTGACCGAGAGCCTTGCAGTGGCAGGGCCCGGGCTTAGGGGCAAAGATGTGTTGCTCCAATCGACAGACTAAGCTACTTGGAACAGAGTCCACTTGAGAAAAACAAATTTCATGCATCTCACCTGCTCCCAAAGGGTTTCTGCCACCTTGTCGATGACTCCTCCAACTTCACGAAACCTTCCAGAGTATTTGACGTAGGCCCAGATGCAGAGCAGCGTCAGAGCCACACCCATCACCAGATTGCACAGCACGGCCATGGAGCGGATGCCCACAAAGCCCGTGACCAATGACACCAAGTACATGATGAACATGACAGCAAACAGCGTGGCGGGCGTTCGTGCTGCATAGAAGATGTTCTTGCCATCATTGTGCTTGCTGAAGTTTGCATAAGCCTCATCGAGCTCCACCTCTAGCTGCTCCTGGTAGCGCCTGCAGAAATCCTCGCCTCCCATCTTCTTGATGGAACGGAAATGTCGTACTGAGGACTGCCGCAGCTCTGCGTGATGGCGTTCCAGTTCTGATGGAGAAATGTAAGGTTTGTCTCCGCCGCAGATCTGACACCAGGAAGAAAAACACTGTTACATGAGATTTTAGGAACCAAACCCAGAACTGTTCAGTAGAGATCCTCTCATCACCTGTTCCATGCTTTTGTAGTACAGATCTTTGGCTCCTGCTGCGGCTGCAAGATTATTAGCTTCAGCCGTTGCCTTGGTATCAAATTGCAAAACATAAACAGTTAAAACAAAAATCTAGTATGTACATGTAGCAAACCACAGATTTGAATGGCTGAAAATTGGAAGAAAATATTTCCCCAATAATATTTTCCCGACATTTTCCTTCAACGCTCATTAGAACAGACTTAAGATTTGAAGCTTCTGGGATTTAGGACCTTTCTGGATTCAGCAGCAGCTTTTTCACCAACAAGAACAGCTCCCCCATCGTTTGTCAATGAATATTTCAGAATGGAAATATTAGCATGTAAACTTAGATTTTCTCCAAAAAGAATGAAATGTCTGTGGTGATCGTCATAGTTGCAATAAACAGGTGGAAGCTAAGCTGTTGTACTGCAGCGCCCCCTGTAGCAGGTAGAAAGTGTGGAAAATACTTTGAACCATGCGCATGGTCGCAAGTGAATGTGAATGCTAAATGTCGCAGTGATGTAGAAGAAACTGGCTTTTCTGACCCCTGTCCATTTCCTTTTTGTGACTAATGCAGGCGACTAGGGTAGAAGAAAATGTTCCCATCAGCATGCATATGCAACATTATACTGTTTCTCAGTGAAGCAGACCTTTAACGTGTAAAGTATCAACAACCAGTCCTGCTCCTCTCGGGTCTGATCCACTTGTCCATCTCAGGTGTTCACCTGCCTCTATGGATCATCACTTAACCTGCATGGTGAGCTTGTGCTAATATGCTATTGCAGCAGGGGACTTCAAACCACCTGCAACCAAAGGTTTTGTATTGCCAGCATATATGGCCCAAATTCTGGACCCCTCATTCTTTTATACAATTTTTCTGCACTCTCAGAACACCTAGATTGTTCACTTCTCCTTGGGGTGACTTCACCTTTGGACTAAATGACGAAATAGACAGGCCCAGCAGAGCTGGACTCTGAAGTCTTCCTCTGTTTTTGCCACGGTATTTAAAAACACTGGATTCTCTTGGAAATGCAGTCATGGAAATCCCCCAAAAATTTTCACTTGAGGTTTTAATACATTTTCACACGTGGATGAAGCCACAACGTATAATATTTTTACTCGTTTCCTAGCAAATTCTGAGTATCACGTTCACAAATTGTCCTTTTTCATTACTATTTCTCACCAGGGTTTATTCTAAATATTCCTATTAGCTTGAAATTTTACATTTTTATAAACATAATCTGTAGTCGACGCTCCATAGTCATGCACCATCTTGAAAAACCGGAGCTGTAGGGATATAATGCTTCGTGTTTCACGTTAGAACGTTGTACGGGGGTGGGGTCAGTTCTCTCTGTGGCAGCCTTGCTGGTTTATGGAAATTCTGCTCCTTCCCCCTGGGTTGCTTGCCCTGCTCTAACTACATGTGCTCGCTGGATTGAAAGCTGGAAGTCATTTATAACTGTGGCGGTGCGCAAATGGCCACGGGAGACAGGGACACGAGTGACGTGGCAGATGCGTTAGGTGAGGACGTGCGGTGGGCGTGGCAGATGCATTACACGTGGAAGAAGTGGCAGCACTGGAGTGAGAAGACAGTAACTGCTGCAAATGACTGATCAGACCCGTTCTACATATAATCACAGGACATGGACAGAGGGCTCTCTAATCCCTGAGAGAGACGCTAGCCCTTTTTATAAGACACACCGTGCTGGCAAATCAGCACATTACCACAATGTGTTTCTTATGAAGCGCCATGGCGGCATCACGTTGTGGGAATTTTGCGGCATCCGTGCCGCCACGCCTGATAGTAATATTGCGGTAATATTGTGGCTTCGCCGGTCTTATAGACGCACATTAAGCCTTGGCGCAACAGAGGGAGGTGTCATGACCACGTGATGAATTAATCACCAAGCTCCATGCCGGGAACTATATTGAAAATGAAAGTAAACACGTGCATAAGTTTCGTTTTGTAGCCTAAACAGAACCAGCTGAGATGATAAACTGGAGCGTTGCGGTGCTCCGGGAGCTTCTCTCTGTTAGATCCGCAGCTCAGATCATCTGACAGCTCACAGGGATGGTGGAGGACAGACACCTGTAGCTGCTTGTGGAAAAAAAACTTAAGGAGAGCGGCTTCGATCGCAATAAAAAGCAAGTTATGTCCAAGATGAACGTAAGTCCACGACAGTGCAGAGACTGCCCCCATACCTCCTTTATCCCGCCATCGCGTAATCTTTTATAAAACGGACATGATTGCGCAACATTACCGCCACGGTCTGAGCTCTTATAAACGACCTAACGCTCCCTGATGCCACATCGGCGTTGCGGCAAATTGGCAGCATTGTTTTATAAAAAGGGCTTCAGATCCCTGAAGGTCTACCCATTCTAATGTCCTACTGCACATGACCACCTCCTCTTATTCAGAACCAAGGCCGAGTTGTATCTCCCTTGCTACTTTTAATCATTGAAGAGAAAACAGCAGCACCAGGGACCTCATGTACAATTTTCTAATGAAGTATAATCACAGACAGACCAGTGAGATAAGGGGGGTGAGGGGGTTAAGACTGAAACAAATGTGATATTCCTCAGAATAGCACAAAGACCAAAGACTAGACCAGCGGTTCCCAACCTGGGGTCTGTGACCCCTCAAGGGGGTCCCCACAATTTTGTCTGTGCTGAGCTTATGAGGTTGCATGGTATGGTATTTTGTGTTCACATCTGGGTAGCCTGTGTGTTTTCCGTGCTCAACCAACCATTTTTTCAGACCTCTACTGGCAATCCGCTTCAGGGCTGAACTGACCCAACACACCCACTGCCGACTGTCTGGTCGGCTGAAATTCCCACCTACCTTTAGAGAGAGCCTCCAATTGGCATGTCAAAGCAGGGGCTTCCCACATGCGTGATTCATTGTCACTCTGGATGCTGGAGAGTAAACATCTCCCCTCAGCTATGGCAGTGTGAGGAGCACACCCAGCGCTCTCGCTGTGAGGAGCACACACACAGCACTCTCGCTGTGAGGAGCACACACACAGCACTCTCGCTGTGAGGAGCACACACACAGCACTCTCGCTGTGAGGAGCACACACCCAGCGCTCTCGCTGTGAGGAGCACACACACAGCACTCTCGCTGTGAGGAGCACACACACAGCACTCTCGCTGTGAGGAGCACACACAGCAGAGAGAGGGAGCAGGAAGGAATATCAGAGTCTCCAAAAGCAACACTGCTCACAGCCACCTTTGTTTAATAGTTAAGGAGGACACCATGGACTTCTCCGTGTGTCTTTTGCCCTGCCCACGTGCTTGGAGATTTCCACGTTTCCGCAAAGGCTGTGTGAACAAAACCTGGCCGGGCACGACTGGGCCAACGCTACCAAGACTGGACTGGGCCACCCAGACGTGAAAGCGCCATTAGACACAGGCAAGGGGGTCCTCAAGGAAAACAGGTTGGGAACCATTGGACTAGACAATCTCCCCACTGAACCAAATCTTCTAAAAAGTGAGGTTAAAAATGTACTGGGGCAGGAGGATTTATGTGGTTCTGGAGTGGAAAAGTCAAACAGGCCTTAAAAAGAAACAGCATCAAATAAGTTTTAGCTCCGCAGCACCCGGTTATGGGCTGAGGAACAGCAGGGTGGGTAAAACTGACCTGCAGCATGGACTTAGGGTGAGGAAGTTCTTCTCCCTGGTAGATCTTCATGTAGGCCTGAAAACATAAAGGCAACATACAAAGAAAAGAATGAGTCAGTAAACTGGGTTGGTAAAAAGATGTAAAGACAAAACATGAATGTCTGAAGCAGTTATATTTGATTCCTCTAAAGACAAGTGTCCAGCAGTGCATTTTCCTACAACATCATAGTTTTGCTCCATCTGTAAAGATGGCGGTCAGGTTGAGTCAGATCTTTATGCAGCAGCAGCTGTTCATTTTGTCACTTAGGTGTGAGAGATAAACTTTCAGCCTAAGACCGAGTCAATACAGCGCCCGGCCAAAAAGAAAAGTCACCACCAAAAAAAAGGTCACACACTGATATTTCATTGGCCCGCCTTTAGCTTTGATTACAGCACACATTAACTGATGCATTGTTTTGATAAGCTTCTGCAATGTCACCAGATTTATTTCATCCAGTGTTGCATTAATGTGTCACCAAGATCTTGCATTGATGATGGTAGAGTCTGACCGCTGCACAAAGCCTTCTCCAGCACATCCCAAAGCTTCTCAATGGGGTTCAGGTCTGGACTCTGTGGTGGCCAATCCATGTGTGAAAATGATGTCTCATGCTCCCTGAACCACTCTTTCACTATGTGTGTGTGTGTGTGAGTGAGTGAGTGAGTGAGTGAGAGAGAGAGCGAGCGAGAGAGCGAGAGAGAGATGCATAAAATGCAATATTTGTATTTTTGAGGAATGGGCGCTATGACTCATGGGTTATGTGGGGTATAATTATTATGGGCTGTGTGAGTAGTGTGTCCATATCAAAGTGACGTGTGCAATTAATAGAAAAATGCTGTCATGCTTTTTTACAGGGTTTCTTCTCAGAGGATCAGGGGTACGTTTGAAATTCTGATATTGTGACAATACTAGTTATGCGTTAGTTTAAACACAGCTGATGTACTTTGGTTGAAGATTTACAAACACAATGCCAGCTTACTTTGAAGTAATGCACCAAATCTCTGCAGGTGATTTTCACACCTCCGATTTCTTTCTCCACCAGGTTTTCAGGCGAAAGAAGTGCAGGAACAAGGTTTACCAGCTCCTTCTTAAACTCATCATCAATATCTGGAGAACAAAAACACATGAGCTCAGGTAAATGCAACTTTGTCGTTCTCAGACAGACGCTGCAGTGGGCTTGTTCTCAGACGCTTCAGGTTCAACAGTAAACACAAATGCTGCCATCAGGAAACTAGAATGAAAGGTTTTCCTGATCAGTCCAAGAGGAAAAAGACAGAACTGATGAAAACAAAAACATCATCCAGTATTTTAACAGCCTACAGATCAACACACACCTCATCTGCTGACTGAAACCGGCCAATCCACACAGCACTTCCATGTATATTTTATGA
Organism: Aphyosemion australe; assembly: GCA_006937985.1. Taxonomy (NCBI): domain Eukaryota; kingdom Metazoa; phylum Chordata; class Actinopteri; order Cyprinodontiformes; family Nothobranchiidae; genus Aphyosemion; species Aphyosemion australe. The sequence goes on along the minus strand of SSNS01000182.1, from coordinate 1,298,411 downwards.
AGAAAAGCATTAAAAACATTTTATTTACATTCATAATCATGAGCATTCCTGCTTTAGCGGTTTACCTTTGAGCCGGCCATCAAAGTGAGGGTTCGTGGCCACTTTGAGGCCAGGGTGTGGAAGCAGGAAGCAGCAGATGTTGGAGAAGCAGGAGCGGATGTGTTTCCGGACATTCTGCAGCTCTTCATGTTGGTTCTGTTTGACCTGAACACAAAAGTGATCCATTCAAGATCCAGAAAGTTCCTTTAAAGTCAGATGTGGTCAAACACAAGTGATCATAAAGCAGCTCTTGGGTTTCTCCTTGCTTTATGTTCATCCACCTTCTGCTGCACCATCACCTGTTCTTCTGTATGAACCTTTGGTTCATCAGTTACTCACAAACATCCCAGAAGAAAATTAAAACTGCATTAACCCTCAAGTCAAAGTTCTATAGTATTTCAACAATATGAATCTAAATCCCAATCGTAGTTTTATGAGTTCGGGTTTAAGCTGGAGATGTTGCCATCACTGCTCTGTTGTTAGGAGACCACATCAGCCCCTCATGCTTGGGTTCAGCGTCTGCATCACTACATCCTCACTCTTACTGGACTTTCCAACACGATGCTGGCTCGCTGCTGGTGCTTTGAGAGTTCTTTCAATGAACCCTTTCTTGTTCCACAGACGGCTGGACCCTGACATGTGGGAGGAAATCACTGTGCCAACACACATCTACACGTTCAGTGCTACGTGGTCCAGGCCCTGGAAAAGCCATGGGCGTGACGGTGCTACAGGAAACAGCGTGATGGTTAAACGTCACCAACCTCTCTGACAGAGATATGTAGGACATCATGGACATGCCGACTGTGCCTGATGGTCTTTTCGCCTCTGCCACAGCGGTGTGAGACAAAGCCCTCCAGCTTTGCCTCCCAAGGACCACTGTTCCCATTCTGCACCAGTCTCCCTCCTAGACTGACGCCCAGGTCCTGCCCAAGTTCCGAATCCCGAAGCAGCCAAAGCCTCGCCCAGCTCCCCCTGGCCCAGCAGTTTGACCACAAAAATCCAGCACACCTCGCCAGCAGGACAGCCCACACAGCCCAGACGTCAGCAGGCCAGGAATAAGAAAAGAGCATCCTGGTGATGCAGCTGGTAGTTCCCCGTTCACCTCTACATGGTGCTTCTCCCTCCTCCCTTGGGACCATCTCCTCACAGCTCCCAGCCAGCCCAGAGTAGGATTGGGAAGTCAAAGTTCAAAACAAATGTCACAAGCACAAACTGTCACAAATCATTTGTTTTGAACAAAAAATAAACATTTGGCTGTCGCACCCAGACAGAGTTGAGGGCACTGGAGCTCCCCGCAGCCCTTCTGGTCCCACGGCACGTCCTACCATTTCTCTCTGGCCATCATGTCTTAGTGAGAGACGTGACACCATCACTGTGGCCTAGATAAACCACCGGGGCGGTTACACATGTTGGCACACAGACTGACCCTGTGGCGCAGCAAGCGCTTCTTCTTGATCAGTGGCACCCACGTCCCAGGTGTCCTGAATGGAGGTGACCCTGTTGTCCAGAGGAACAGTGCCTGGTGAATTCCATCCCGTCTTTCCCCACAATCCGAAGGCTTTCTCTACTAATAAAGTATACCTGGCTGCCATTTCAGCCTGCCACACGGTTTTAGGGGAAAAAAACTGAAAAGCCAACATCCCCTGGCGTGCAGCTTTATGAGGAGAACACATAAGCTTCTTCCAGTGTCCTGGCCTCTGGTGCCCTCTAAGGATCTGTCCTTGGTGCTGAAGGGCCTCTCTGGGCCCCCATTTGACCCAGTGGATGACCTGGACCGTAACAAATGTTGTGTGGCATGCAGGCACTTTCAGTGTACCCATCCTGCACCCAGTTTACAGCGGGTGACATGAGGATGTCTCTGAAGCTCAACCCCGGCTTTGTGCCAAAGGTAGTGGGATCCTTCTCTCCCATTCTCCTCACAGCTTTCTCCATGCCACCTTTTCCTCATCTGAGAAGGAGCCTGGTTCTGTCCCTCAGGGCATATGTTAACAGAACCTAAAGCAATCCGTTCTTTGTGTCAAGGCGTGGACCCTTCAAGGGCACACCAAGGGGCAGCCTTTGTCTGAATTTTCTGAAGCCAATCCGAAGTGACAAAAACCCACTTCCTTTAACTTGGTCAACAGCCCCCCCCCCCCCAAAAAAAAGTAAACAAAAGCTGAAGATATAACTGGCAGCAGAAACGGAGCAGATTGAAGTGAGACAATATAAACATTAGTAGTACAAAAATATGCAGCAAACCTTTTATTTGTGTCAGGAAATGACGGGAAAAGTGGGTTTGGAGGTGGTGAGTGGACGAAGAGGTGGAGGACAAATTTGTCTCTCAGAAATACAAAAACACAACATAAACACACTAGAGACGTGACTGCAAGGTTGGCAGGATACCTCAGAAAAGCACTACGCCCTCTGCTGTGTTAGTGGAGAATTGCTTCACAACACCGACACACCAAAGGAAAAGTATAAAAGGAAAACGTCTGTCACTACGTGTGGGTGTGAGCGTAAAGTTGCTGACGGGGAAATATAAACTAGGTTTTAGTTGTGTCCTCTGCGTGTCTGGATTTTAATCGTGGAATTATTGGACAAAGAGGGCAAGCTGTGGTATTGATTACACCAACAGATCCTCCAAGAAGTCTCTGCTTCTTTTTATCTGTACGTAAAATTATATTTCTGTACTTTATTTTCACTTGTTGAATGGTGGAAAATGCTGTGTGTTTAACATAACACTGCTTAGTCAAAATGGGGTGAAATAAAATGTGTCGGTAGGGCTGAGAGACTCACGGCCACAGCCACGGCAGCCCCGCTGATCTCCAACAGCATCGGAGGAGTGGAGCGTGGGCTCACATGGCCTGAGCAAACTGATCTGATTGCAGCAGTCTGAGGCTGTGCTTGTCGCCGGTGGAGCTCTCTGAGACCACAGAAACTCAGCAGCTCTGTGAAGTTAGAGTCACTCAACTGCATTTTTCCGTAAACCTCCGTTAGCTTCAGTTAGCTTGTAGCTGGGGAACAATGGTGGAGTCAGAACCTCATAGTTCTGCTCTCAGCTCCACCTCTTTTCCCATTTTTAGATCGTCTGGGCGTGACGAGACGTGCGACACACCTATAGGGATCAGGGCCCATTCCACTAGGGACCCGTTTGCATCCTGGGCCCCATTTAGGGGACCGTCTGTCCAGGAGATTTGTGCTGCAGCAAGATGGGCTTCTCCACTTGCTTTTGCAGAGTTCTATAAGTTGGATTTCTCAGCTCCTGCTATGTCCTACAGGATTCTGGGTGTGAAGGCTTTAGTTAGATAAGCCGTTTGGCCATACAGAAGCCTCAATATCCCATAGTGAAATATCAAAACGAATGTTAGTAAAGAGAACTCTCACAACCCTGGTTCTCATGAGTGAAAGGACAAAACGTTTCGCTGGGCAAAGCAAAAAGAGGTGTTTATCCTGAAGGTTGCATGCATAAGGACTTTTGCTACTCGCCTGTGACACGGGCACCGGCCAAACACGACTGGTGTATTGATTTAAGTGTTTCTGAGGAATCTGCAGAGGGGCGTATTACCTTTAATGAGACATCTCAGTCATGTTACTATGGGGCTACGAGAGGAACCTAAAGTTCTGTGTTAGGTGATGACCTCACACCCATGCACATAGGCCTGTGTGCTTGTTCCATTACAGACATCAGCTCCATGCCACCAGTCTGAGCTGAGCTTTATTTCAGAGTCAACATCATTGCATACCATAACTAATAAACCAACCAATACTGGGTCCACCTGTTCAGTAGTCGTTAACAGCTACTGAACGACCTGCTGAAGTTCAAACTGAGCATCAGAAAGGAGAAAAAGGGAGATTTAAGGGACATTGAACGTTACACGGTAGTTAAGCACCAGATGGGTTGGTTAGAATATTACAGCACCTGCTGATCTACTGGGATTTGAACCCACAACCATCTATAGGGTTTACAGAAACTGGTCCAACTGGTTCTAAATGATAGAAAGACAACAGCAGCTCAGAAAAGCTCTGGTTCCTACGATGGTTGGCAGAACAGCAGCATTTTGTTTTTCAGATGAATTACTGTTTGGCAAACACATTAATTAAATTCAGAGTTTAATGCTATGAAAGTGTTCTGGTTTAGGGAAAGAATTAAGGTTGGTTTATGCTCGATGCGTCCACAGGGTCCGCACGGCTCCGCGTGGCCAAATTACGTCATTTTAGCAACCACGCCCCTCTGCACAGCCCAAGGTTTCCGCACAGCACACGTAGGAAATTCTCTAACTACGCGGACGGTCCCGCACGGAAAAACATGGCGGACTGGCAGGAGCTCGTAGGGGAGGAGGGTCGCAAATACAAACATCTCTATGATTCGGCCCATAAAGATCAGTCTGGGAGAATATTGGCTCAATAGCAGAGACAAGCCGCAGAAGGTAGGAAAGAACCATAAACGCTGCAAGTTCCGACACGCGTTCCATCATGCGTCTCATTTCTGTGTGGAATGTACATGTGTCAATCATAAACCAACCTTTAGGCTGTGGTAATAAACTCACCTGCAGTCGTTTTTCCAAGAAGCTCTGCCCTCCCTCCAAACCATACGGATGCTCATAGGGATAACTCCAGTCTCGAACCAGGAACATCAGAGTCTGACAACAGAGGGACGTGGAGTTTTGATGACCATCAACAATGACGCTCCTGGTCAAACTGACATACCCCTCAGACTAAAGTGAAGGTTTATGATGCTGCATGAAGAAGTAGGGGTGTCTTAACGGTGCTACCCAGGTAGTATTTGTTAGTTAGCTAAATCCTAAGACTGGGAGAACTGATGGAAAAACAAAAATGAAAACTTGAACTGTGCTATCACACAGTAGGAGATCACACGTGAATAAAACAGCCCACCTGGAAGGGTTTCTCACAGACTTCCTTCATAGCAAGTCGTCCATATTCCGTGAAGAGCTGAGGACAGAAACCATAGCTCAGCCTACATGACATCCACAACAATAACAGGAATAAGTGACTGAAACGGTTGTCTTATATAGAATGGAGAGTTGCCTCAATTAAAAACTACAAACACATTTTTTTAAATCCCAGGATGTGACTTGGACCTGTGAAGTTCTGATCACCCTTCTAAAGGCAATAACACAACCTCAGGATCAGAGAGGATTCAGGTCTCTTCTTTGTTGAAACTGGTCTGCAGAAAGGACCAAAAATGGAAGAGAAGTCTCCTGTTTCTGGTCCCATCTGGGTTCAGATTCAAACGACTGCCTGTTGGGTCAAACGCAGAACTTAATCCTGCCCTGACCAGCTCACCAACACCAAATTCGGAGCTCTGACGCTGTCACAACAAAGATGTAAAGCTCCAAAGGTCACCAAAAAAGGACAAAGATGAAAAAAGGAAAGCTGAACCAGCAGCTGGGTGAGAAGGTGTGATTACTCACAAATGGAAAAAACATAAAATAAGTGCCAATCTCCCTCAGTCTGGAGCGCCATGAGAGATCTCACCTGGTGGAGTTTCACTGATATGAGGACAGTGTGAAACCAGCCCAGAAGTACTCAGGAGGAACCTGTCAATGATCTCAAGGCAGCTGGGACCACAGTCACAAAGAAAACAGTTGATAACACCATGAAGGACCACCCACCCCCCTGCTGAAGAAAGCCCAAGTACAGGCCTGTTTGAAGTTTGCCACTGAACATCTAAATGATTCAAAGGAGGACTGGGTGAAAGTGTTGTGGTCAGATGAGACCAAAATCCAGCTCTTCGGCATCAACTCAACCAGCCATGCTTGTGGTGGGAAGAATGCTGCCTGTGACAAGGATCCAAAACACACAACCAAAGCAACAAAGGATTGGCCCAAGAAGAAGCAGATTAAGGTCCAGACCTTAACCCCACAGAAAACCTGCTGAAGGTTCCAGTTGGCAAACATCAGCTACCATTAATGTCCTGGAGAGGATCTGAAAGAGGAGTGGGCCAAACCCCCAGACGTGTGCAAAACATGTGACCTCCGTGATTGCCAGCAAAGGTTTCACCACCAGGTCCTAAAGCACGTTTTGCAAAAAGATCAACTTCTTATTTCCTTCATGAAAATGTGAATGAATGTAGAACTTTTATAAAAGCATTTTTCTGAATGTTTTGGTTACTGTTCTGTTTCTCGATGTTCTAATAACCCTACCACTGAAATTCTAGTAATCATGTGTTTTAAGTACACCTTTAAGTACCTGGGTGTTCACCTCAACAGTAAACTGAACTGGTCCCACAACACAGATGCTCTGTATAAGAAGGGCCAAAGCCGCCTCCATCTCATGAGGAGGCTGAGGTCCTTCAGAGTTAACTCCCAGCTGCTAAAATCCTTTTATCACTCTGTTTTTGGCTCTGTTGTTCATTCTGCTGTGGTCTGCTGGGGTGTAGGCAGCTCTGACTGAGACAGGAAGAGACTGAACAAGCTAGCTACCAAAGCTAGCTCGGTTCTGGGCTGCCCGCTGGATTCTGTTGAGGAGACGTGTGAAAGGAGGATGCTGGGGAAGATGACCTCCATCTTAAGAAACCCCTCCCATCCACTGCACTCCACTGTGGAGATCATGGACAGCTCCTCCAGAGGTAGACTGAGACATCCCAGATGTAAAACTGAGCGCTATCGCAGATCTTTCATCCCCTCTGCTGTAAGAGTGTATAACTCCTCGGTTTAAGCTGTACTGGTATCATCCTGGTGCACAATAACACCAATGCAATATTCATGTGTTCTATACTTGTGCAATACCGGATTCTCATTGTTGTCTGTGTCTCTTACAGTATGCTGCATAGTGCTGGTACCAAGTTTGTTTTCATCTTTTATTTGTGGTTTTTTTAGTGATCTAAGATTACAATACTAGATTACTGCCTATGTGTATATACATGTATCCTTGTTTTTATCTTCTAATTACCTTTTGAGTGCTGGTGCTGCTGTGACAAGTGAATTTCCCCACTGAGGGATCAATAAAGTCTATTCTATTCTATTTGTCAGTGGGTAAACGTACAAAAAAAGCAAAGGTTCTGACTGTAAACAACAACAAAAACAACAACAATATAAAGTAGAGCTTCTGACCTGGAGGTGCTGGAGGTCATCCTCCTGGAGGTTTTGGGATAGATTGTACACCTGAAAAAGATCAATTATTACATCCTCCTGGTTATTAACATCAACATCAGAAAACAACCTGTGTAAGCTACTTCCGTCTCACCAATCAGAACCAGACAGAATCACACCAGATTAGGGGTGGGAATTGATAAGTTTTTATCAATATCAATGGCATTGTCGATTCTGTCTATCAAACCAATTCCTTATCAATTCCCGAGTAGTTCAATAGGTGGCAGAAAATTAATCGCACCTAGTTTCCTGCATTATAACTGTCAGTTTATTTATGATAATCAATTGTACCTGGTGGTATCGTTTGGAAAAAACATTCCAAATGTTCTCCTTTATGCTCCTTGTGATGGCAGAGTCATCTTCTTGCTGTAGTTTGTGCAAGATGGTAAAAATCTCACCACAGGTCGGACTTTAGTCGCTGGACTCTGCTAGTGTGGAGATGTGTATATAAGGTAGGGTGACCATATTTCCATTTCCAAAAATGAGGACAGGGGATCTGTGCCTACCGATGACGCCACACAAACCACGTTGGGACCCATTTTTGTCCCGGTGTTCTGTCAGAACACCTGGCTTAGAGCTAAAATATCAGATTCTGCCAACAAAATGGCTCTAAAACAATTTATATGTAAACCGAGGTGTTTTTGCAAACACTATAATTAATACTCCTGGGCAGGGTTTGAATTACACAGAGGATTCTGGGGGAGCCCACAGGGAGGGGGTGGGGGGGGGTAGGGGTCTGTTTGCCTTGGCCCCCAAAATGCCTTGATACGGCCCTGGACGTGGGACTAAATTTTGAAGGTGATATGAATTGTATCAAATATATAAATATTACACACTTATGAATTATTGCCTTATGAAGGTCAAAAGGTGTAGTGGAATAAATCTACCAACATTTTCATTTTCAAGAACTTTGTTTAGTTTTCTTGTTTTTATTTGAATATTTTCCTGTCCTGTCTGGCTCTGATCTTCTGATCTTTCTCAATCCACGAGAATGAACTGTTTCCTGGCTTCCTCCTGATTCACCTCGAGTTACTTTTGAAGTAAACAGTTCAAATTAATCTACTGGCTGAAAAGTAGTGGCGTGTGTGCTGGCGGCCGCGCAGGTGAGGTGAAATCACCTGAGCACAGGTGAAGCGCTCAGCTGCAGAGCGCGTCAGACACGAATAAATGATACGATTAAAAGACAGAAGCACCAGATTATATGAACGGACATGAACGATCGCGTTAATTATATTTTTGGTGGCGCCACTTTGAGAATGTTACTGTGGCCGTGTGCAGCTGCGCAGAGCACTTCAACAATCAGCATTATCTGTCCTCTCCGCACAAAAACCTCCCCGGTGCGCTGAGAGTCCATATAAATAATGTAATATAGGTAGAAACAGGATCTTTTTTCGGGCTTCCCCTGGGTGTGTAGGTTGACGGCTTCCAGCTCCCCCGTAATTCAAACCCGGCACCTGCATGCGTACGTTGCGCAACGTGCGTGGTGACGTCCTTTGCGGCGCCTGGAATTGATAAGAGAATCGTTTGCAAAAATGGCGAACGATTCCTAGAAATTGAAACAGTGGGAACCGGTTCTCAACAAGAACCGGTTTTCCATTCCCACCCCTACTCCAGATGTTTTCTGTTAGAGATGAACCTTGACTGGGTCAGAGTGGTAAATGGCCTGTATTTGTGTAGCGCCCTCTTAAGGTTCTACAACCGCCCAAGGCACTTCACAACACAGTCAGTCATTCACCCAGTCACACGCTGGTGATGATGAGCTACGATGTAGCCACAGCTGCCCTGGGGCAAGGCCTGCCATACACTGGCACCACCGGTCACTCCAATCACAACCAGCAGGCAAGGTGGGTTAAGTGCCTTGCCCAAGGACACGCAAATTCTTTGGCAGGAGCTGAGATCGAACCTGCAACCTTCCGATTACTGGACAACCCGCTCTACTCCTGAGCTGCTGCTGCCACTAGAATGGCGCCTCAGAGGATCTCATAGACGGACAGGCAAACAAACGCTGATCTCAATAAGCATAGTGATGAATCAGCTTCTAAATATCACATTTATTTATAGAGCTCGTCCTACGCCGTCAGATGCCCACGGTGGTGTACGCTACATGACTAAAACACATCAGAAAAAACATAAAAACACAACATCCAAATGATAAAAAGGTCAAGTTAAAAGCAACTGACAGAATAATCCCCAAATAAAAACAGGAGGTTTACCAAGCAGGTATGGAGGAATCCCTCCAATCACACAAAAACACTAAAGATTAGAAATAACCATCTGACTTGACCCCTAAAAGAGCTTTATCATATGGCAGATTAGTCAAATTTCAATAACTCAACAGAAAAATAAATGCACATTGGCAAATTTTAACAGGAACCCAACAAATAATTGACAGTTACCTTTTAATCAGAGATAGAAACCTGCCTGTAAATCAACATTAAAGGAACTAGAGGCAGGATCTTTAAAAAATTTGTAAAAAATTAAACATGTATGTTCATTTTTTCAAAGCTAATGGGTGATGAAGCGTTATAAACCAAAAAGAATGAGGCCACCCATGTATCGTTCCATTTTCTTGAACAGGCTGTTTGCTGCAAAATGCGCTGCAGTTCGGTCACGAATTTCCCGCGCTGCCCTACGGATATGGCGTCAATTGACACTGCTTGCGCGTTCATGACAGCTTCAAAACAGAAAGAAAATGTGTTCGACACTGCAGATCGGTAGGTGGAGCTTATGCACCTTAAGTTGCTTGCCAACCGCCAAACTCCAAAAGAAGAACTGTGGGAATGGATTCTACTGCAACCAGCAAACGACCAAGCGCGGCACAAAGGAAGTTTATTCAGCGGCATCTCGTGAGTCAAAAACCAAATATGGTAAAAGACAGGCAGGGACCCGAATCTATATCGGATACGTGATTGACGAATGGAGGCTGCTTCAACTATATCTGGGACTCAAAAAGGATGCTGCCATGGCTCATTTCCTAGTGAGCAGGTAAGAAACATTATAGGTTGTGTTTAGAGATGATGACAATGATCTGACCTCACCGATGACTCAGAGAGAGCTAGCGTGCAGTAGCATTAGCTGTGATCATGCTACAGTAGTAGCATTAGCTGNTGTTCCATGGTCTCACCGAACTCCTCCCATGCCCGGGTTTTTGCCTCTGCGACCACCCGAGCCGCATTCCGCTTGGCCTGCCAGTACCTATCAGCTGCCTCCGGAGTCCCACAGGCCAAAAAGACCTGATAGGACTCTTTCTTCAGCTTGACAGCATCCCTAACCGCCGGTATCCACCAGCGGGTTCGGGGATTGCCGCCACGACAGTCACCGGCCACCCTGCGGCCACAGCTACGCTCAGCCGCCTCGACAATGGAGTCACGGAACATGGTCCATTCGGACTCAATGTCCCCCGCCTCCCCCGGGACGTGTTCGAAGTTCTGTCGGAGGTGGGAATTGAAGCTCCTTCTGACATGACTCTGCCAGACGTTCCCAGCAGACCCTCACAACACGTTTGGGTCTACCAGGTCTGACCGGCATCCTCCCCCACCATCGCAGCCAACTCACCACCAGGTAGTGGTCAGTTGACAGCTCCGCCCCTCTCTTTACCCGAGTGTCCGAGACATGCGGCCGCAGATCAGATGAAACGACAACAAAATCGATCATCGACCTGCGGCCTAAGGTGTCCTGGTGCCAAGAGCACATATGGACACCTTTATGCTTGAACATGGTGTTTGTTATAGACAATCCATGACGAGCACAGAAGTCCAATAACAGAACACCACTCGGGTTCAGATCAGGGGGGCCGTTCCTCCCAACCACACCTCTCCAGGTCTCACTGTCGTTGCCCACGTGAGCATTGAAGTCCCCCAGCAGAACGAGGGAGTCACCCGAAGGAGCGCTTTCCAGCACCCCCTCCAGGGACTCCAAAAAGGGTGGGTAGTCTGAGCTGCAGTTTGGTGCATAAGCACAAACCACAGTCAGGACCCATCCCCCCACCCGAAGACGGAGGGGGGCTACCCTCTCGCTCACCGGGGTAAACCCCAACGTACAGGCACCAAGATGGGGGGCAAGAAGTATGCCCACCCCTGCTCGGCGCCTCTCAGTGGGAGCAACTCCAGAGTGGTAGAGAGTCCAACCCCTCTCGAGGAAACTGGTTCCAGAGCCAGAGCCATGCGTTGAGGTGAGTCCAACTATATCTAGTCGGAACCTCTCAACCTCACACACCAACTCCGGCTCTTTCCCCACCAGAGAGGTGACATTCCACGTACCAAGAGCTAGCTTCTGTAGCCGAGGATCAGACCGCCAAGGTCCCTGCCTTCGGCTACCGCCCTTTGCACATCGCACCCGACCCCTTTGGCCCCTCCCACGGGTGGTGGGCCCATGGGAAGGGGGACCCACGTCTCCTCTTCGGGCTATGCCCGGCCGGGCTCCATGGGTGAAAGCCCGGCCACCAGGCGCTCGCCAGCGTGCCCCAACTCCAGGCCTGGCTCCAGAGGGGGGCCCCGGTGACCCGCGTCCGGGCGAGGGAACACTGGTTCCATTTATTTTATTCATCATAAGGGGTCTTTGGGCTGCACTTTGTCTGATCCCTCACCTAGGACCTGTTTGCCATGGGTGACCCTACCAGAGGCATAAAGCCTCAGACAACTTAGCTCCTAGGATCATTGGGACACTCAAACCCCTCCACCACGATAAGGTGGCAGCCCAGGGAGAGGNNAGTAGCATTAGCTGTGATCATGCTACAGTAGTAGCATTAGCTGTGATCATGCTACAGTAGTAGCATTAGCTGTGATCATGCTACAGTAGTAGCATTAGCTGTGATCAGGGCTGCTGCGTGGATTGCTTCGCCGCAATATTGTCCGTGAGAGCGGCGGGGAGTTGCCTTTTCAGCGTGAGATATTGGAGGTGTGGCGTGAGAGCGTGTGAAGAGGGTCAGGTAATGGTATTTTTGTGTTTGTGTAACATAGTCGTCTGTGCACGCTCCCGTGCTGGGCTGCAGTTACTCGCAGAGCCGGGCGCGTCGCTCGTGAGCATCATTTCTTTTTTCCTGCCTCTAGCTCCTTTAAATATTTCATAGATCCAAATAGACTGTTTTTCATATTATTACTAGGAGTGTAACAATATCCAAATCTCACGATACGATATTGTCACGATATGAACCTCTCGATACGATATTTATTGCGATATTGTGGGGAGGCTCACAATAATAAGACTCACAACATAAAATACTTTGACTGGAATCCTCCGTGCTGCGTTCACCGCTGTAGCCTCCATACTCCATGTTTGTTTATCTTTGCTGTGTGGGCTGCACGCACTCCCATTGGTGAACTGGACGATGACGCAGAAGCAAAGGATCATGGTCTATGTAGTTTGCTTTGCTATGCTCCGGTGGAGCGGACTGAAAAGTGTTATTTTTACCTCAAGACGTACTGTACGATATTGCGACAAGACCACGACGATATTGTGGCCATTTTACGACAATATTGCGATATTGCCAATATTGTTACAGCCCTACTTATTACACAAAATATAATGCAAAACTATAGTTTTAGATTTTAATGGTGTCCCGATTGGCTCACTAATGATGATGTTCTACGTGGCAACACTTTACTTAAAGGGCGCCTTTATTATTTCATAACTCATTCAGCCAATTTGGCTTTTACTAAACTCACATCTCTCTTCAGCTGACGGAGTCCCGTGTGGACCCATTAGCGCTGAACCAGCTTAAAGACTGGACTGCTAAATCCTTGTTTGTATTATAAAGGTAGGTAGTTAAAACATCTGGGATGTTTACTGTTATCCCAGATGTTTTCTGTCCCATTCAGTGACTCCATGCACAGTTTCTACAGAGTGGGATTCAAAATGTTTGTTCATTTATCTTCAAAGCAGATGGTCATTTGGTTCATGTTTACACATTTATGGGTAACCAGCCCCATTATGGGAGCACTGGGGGATTCTGTTGTTGATCACCTGGACAGAACTGGTCATGGTGCTCAGGGCAAACAGCGTAGCACACTCTCTAATGGTGGACTGACTGTCAAACGCCCCCTGTGTGTCGATCAGTAGAACTGCAACCTACAGAGAAAAACAAACTACTGTTGGACAGATGTTGACCCGCCAACTGTGAGTGGAGAGGGTCAACCCCACCACGCATTGTTGGAACACAACAGAAATGTTCTTTAAAAGGCTGCTTGGGAAGTGGGAACCAACCTTGCTGCCATCTGGTTTCTCCATCACAAACACCTCGCTCCAGGCCAGGATCCCCGTGGTTTCCCTCTCACAGCCACCCCGCCACGTAAAGCCGGTCAGAGGCTGCTCCTCACCCCCGATCCAGGAGTCAGGTGACTAGATAAGAACACGTTGTGTTTAGAATAAACCGCTCTCAGAATTCAAAATGCATCTTGATGCAATTTTAGAGAACCTCAAACTCTGAAATCAAGCATCACTCAAACAGAAGAAAGTTGACAGTTTGGTCTTCTATGGTATTTTCTAACATCAGGATTATTCTGGAAACACTGGATGATTGAAAACATTTAATGATCTAAACATTTTCCATGTGTGAGCCAATCATTTACACGTGTATTTAACAACTTTCATAGTGCAGTTATTAAACAACCAGCAGGATGGATTACAACTAAACTGAACTAATAATCAATAAACAGACCAGACCTGGAGAAACTCATTCATGCGTTCATCTCCAGCAGGCTGGACTACTGCTATGGTCTTTTGGTTGACCTTCCCAAAAAAGCTGTGAAGCAACTGCAGCTTACTCAGAATGCTGCTGATCACTGAGTATGTCCTCAGCAACAGTCAAAAGTACAGTCGTGGCCAAAAGTTTAGAGAATGACACAAATATTTCACAAAGTTTGCTGCTAATCTGCTTTTAGATCTTTGTTCCAGATGTTTCTGTGATGGACTGAAATATAATTACAAGCACTTCATATGTTTCTAAGGCTTTTATCAACAATTACATGACTTTTATGCAAAGAGTCAGTATTTGCAGTGTTGGCCCTTCTTTTTCAGGACCTCTGCAGTTGGACTGGGCATGCTCTCAATCAGCTTCTGGGCCAGATCCTGACTGATAGCAACCCATTCTTTCATCATCACTTCTTGGAGTTTGTCAGAATTAGTGGGTTTTTGTTTGTCCACCCGCCTCTTGAGGATTGACCACAAGTTCTCAATGGGATTAAGATCTGGGGAGTTTCCAGGCCATGGACCCAACATGTCAACGTTTTGGTCCCCGAGCCACTGAGTTATCACTTTAGCCTTATGGCACGGTGCTCCATCCTGCTGGAAAATGCATTGCTCTTCACCAAACTGTTGTTGGCAACATTGTGAGTGAACCCACTCCCTTGGATGAGAAGCAACCCCACACATGAATGGTCTCAGGATGCTTTACTGTTGGCATGACACAGGACTGATGGTAGCGCTCACCTTTTCTTCTCCGGACAAGCCTTTTTCCAGATGCCCCAAACAATCGGAAAGGGGCTACATTGGAGAATATGACTTTGCCACAGTCCTCAGCAGTCCATTCGCCATAGTTTCTGCAGGAAGATAAATCTGTCCCTGATGGTTTTCTGGAGAGAAGTGGCTTCTTTGCTGCCCTTCTTGACACCAGGCCATCTTCCAAAAGTCTTCTCCTCACTGTGCGTGCAGATGTGCTCACACCTGCCTGCTGGTGGCACTCTGATCCCGCAGCTGAATCCTCGTTAGGAGACGATCCTGGCGCTTGCTGGACTTTCTTGGACGCCCTGAAGCCTTCTTAACAAGAATTGAAGCTCTTTCTTTGAAGTTCTTGATAATCCTATAAATTGTTGATTCTCACCTGAGTTAACAAGACCATTACTGAACTGATCTCAGCAGGTCCTTTAATGGCAGCAATAAAATGCAGTGGAACGTTTATTTTTGGGATTAAGTTAATTTCCATGGCAAAGAAGGAGTATGCAGTTCATCTGATCACTCTTCATAACATTCTGGAGTATATGCAAATTGCTATTATAAAAATTTAAGCAGCAACTTTACCAATTTCCCATATTTGTGTCATTCTCAAAACCTTTGGCCACAACTGTACATTTACAGCAGTTAAACACAAACCCTGACCTACCTCTGCAGAGATTTCAGCATTAGCTCAGTCAGACGTGGCAGGTTTCAGCTCCGCTCATTCTAAGAATAATTGTGGCCTTCATGAGTTTGCTCTGGAGGCCCAGCCACAGAGGCAGCATTGTGTTGGCCTGAAATCCTCTTTACAGCAGAAACGCTCCAAAATGTCACAAAACAAGGGCTACAGTAAGAATCACAACCAGTTCCTAGAGCGAGACCAGTTAGGCCTCCAGCAGCAGACCGCTCTGATTACTGCGGCTCCCCCACACCCATACTGTCAGTAGTTATGAAATCCCAGGAGCATCGTGTGATGCGTAACAGTGAACCAGCTCATGGACCTTAGCATACCTGTCTGTACATGTAGCGCAGCATGAAATCCAGCAGGAACGATTTGCCTTTGCGAAAAGCTCCAGCCACTGAGACGACCACCACATTGAGGTCCTGCACCTCCTCACGCAGCAGCAGCCGCTCCAGTGCCGCCTCCTGCAGCAAGAAAGAGTGCTCCTCTTCATCTGCCACCACAATCTGCACAGGCCGGGCTGTACCTAGCTCCTCTTCCTCTTCATCCTGAAGGTCATCATCCTCCTCATTTCTCAGATGAGATCTGTCTGATTTAAACCCATGACCACCTAAAAGAAAAGCATATCGTTAAAATTCAGAAGGGTCTCCTGCACACTCAGGTCCAGCTGACTGAGGGGGGGAAGGACCCTAGAATCAGGCTGTGGTTAGTTAGGCTGAGGTTTATTTAATTCATCCAGTTTAAACCAACTCTACCATTTCTTTTGTGCACACCTAGAATCGGTGATTCACACATTCATAACCTCCGGGGTAGGGTTAGGGGATCAGCCAAGCTGCTGTCACAAGACAGTTGGTCCAAAATTCAGCCGCTAGCCTTGTGACTGGAACCAAGAAGAGTGAGCATACTACTGATGTTTTAGCATCCCTTCATTGGCTGCCGTCACTCACTGATTTAGCTTGAAAATCCTCGTACGTCTTCAAGTCTCTACACGCTATTGCCCTGCGGGATTTGGCTGACCTGATCCACCAGTATGTCTCCTTCGGTCAGTAGAACAGGGTCTGGTGGCAGTCCCAAGGCACCAATTAAAATGGATGCCCCGTTGCTGTGGGATGACCTCCTGTCAGGTGTCAGACAGGAACCCTCACCAAGTCAACCAGGCTCAGTTTTACTCCCTACTCCTTCCTAGAACACAAAGTTACAGCCGGGGTCTCTTAAGTGTGTTTTCATCCCTCCTGTTTTATAGGGTCTGACTCATCTCATGGTGAAAGTCAGAACCTACTTTGTTGGACCTCATGGGCGTGTGAAAGTACTATATACACAAAAGTTGTTTTTTAAAATCTAATATTATTATTATTATGATAATGGTGTATTTATCAGAAACCTGGTCAGTTGGAAATCCTTTGAAGCAGCTTCTAACTTTTCAATGACCTCCTCCCTGAGTTGGTTGGATTGATCTTCTGTCTTCATGTGAGGATTATAGTTGGAATTCTGATGAACCAGAGGCTGGACCTGTGGTTGACAAACATCAACAGTATGTCGATACAGAGGGCAGCTAGCTGAACCTCTACTGAATTAGGCCAAAGAGGGTGAATATTTATGCAAACACTTATTTTAGATCATATTTTTAATTTTATTTTGTTAAACCATTTTTAACTTTGATGTAAGAGTTATTTTATGTTTGTTTGGGCTGATTTTATAAGTTGTGTACCACCCAACAAAGTCACATTTTTTAAAGTGTGAACCGTTTTAAAACCTCCTGGAAACACGAGTCAACCCTACAGAAGTACAGGATCTGACCAAATGGATCACATGATCAAATTAAAATGTTTATCATTTCATAATATACTTTATAGTTTATAATGTGGTGTCATGAAAAGAGCATATGGCAACATTTTGTCATTAAACACAGCATAGGGCAGAACTGGTAGCCGGGTTGCTCCAAATAACCGAACCGGACCTAGCAGCTCATTCCTGAACAGGCAGAGTGTTTACTCCAACACCTCTGGGTTTTTCTAATTAACATCTAAACAGCTTCTGTGGTTTGGGAGAACTTGTTATGTTGTTGAACAGTTAAAGCTACAATAGCAAATTTATTTCATGTCTCTCAACAACTAGGGATGTGAATCTCCACCACTGCGGACGATTCGATACGTATCTCGATACGCTACCAGCAATACGATACATTAACAATACGGTGAAACCCTCTGGCGATACGATTTGATTCATCCCTGCTGACGATTCTTTAATGATTTGAAAACGATGTTTGATTCGATACATTTTATGATGCGATTTGAAACGATTCAACACATTAAAAAGATCTTCCAGCCCACATCTGATTTTTAAATATCAAAATTATTTTCCCTCTCCTCTGTGAAGGATGTATTTGATCCTCTATTGTTTTTGATTAATCAATAAATTCAACATTAAAAGACAATGCACTTCATCAGTGACATTTTACATATTATACATATTTTTATTGCTACAATACTTGAAATAAGGGGGTTGAAACAAGGTTTAGACAGAAAAATAAACCAACAGAATCAGAAAATGATTAGAGTTCATCATATAATTATTAGGAGTTATTATGAAACACAGTAAAAATTTGAAAACACTTCTAAAAATTGTAATGATCCATTTGTGGCTATTGTAAAAGCTGTTGTAGCCTAATGTTACTGTTCCTTTAAGAGAAAAGTCCAAGCTGAGATGTGAGTTCATCTCAGCTGTTTATTGGACTTCTCTGAACCAAAATGTCATTCTGTCTGTTGTTTAGTTCTGCACAAATGTTACAGTAATAAGGAATTATCTTACATTACCTCACACAAAGCTTTAGTTGAGCAGATCAACAAGAATGCTCGGAAGTAGGCCTGGGACGATAACAAATTTTGCTGGACAATAAATTGTCCAACAAATTATTGACAATAAACGATATTATTGTCGACATTATCGAGACCAAAATAACCACTTATGTAATGTTAATATATCATAATAATTCAAGTACATCCTTTGAAATGCAACAATTAAACCTTTATTTAACATTGGGATGTCCAGAACCAGAAGTTCTAAATAAATAAAACAAACTAAAAACAATAAAAATAAAATAATAAAGGACTCTCACTCTGTTAGAAAATATTGCACCAAAAACAAAATAGACCCTGTCTCTCCAAAACAATAAATACAATGTCCTATCCAGTGTCAACAACCAAAACTGCACTTGAACATATACACACACACACACACACACACAGGTACATGACGATATATTGAGGCTGGAAAAATTATTGAGTTAATTTTCATCTATCGTACGATTAATTGACTTATTGATTATCGTCCCAGCCCTACTCGGAAGAATACGCTGCTGCAGAAACCGGTCACACGGACTTCAGAAAGTTTTATTTTGACAACACAGGAAGCACGTACGTCGGTTAATATTGTCCCACAATGGTTTTTCTAACTGCGGCTGCGCACCGCCTGGACTCCGCTAAAAGAGAATGATGGTGCGTTCAATGCACCTTAAAAAACGAGGACATAGCAGGTAAACAATCAAGTAATCGATGTAACCATGGTTTTAACCGATGAGAGACACGGGAAGATACATTGCGATACATCTGTCAGTTATAACCTATGCTCACTGAAGCTACCGGTGCAGTCGCATCGCTAACGTCATGAACGAACCACCGGTTCAGATCGGTGAATCTCTCCATCCCTATTAACAACGTTCTAACATAGTATAGATATAAATATATTGTAGAGTTTAAAAAAAATAAATAATAAATAAATAATGAAGTGGTTCTCTTGCATTTGTCTAAATCTCTCCGCCAATAACACGGCTCAGTCAACCATTGGACCATCTGGATGTCGTCTCACCAAACCACTGAACCGCCGCACTTCCCTGGGTCCTCCACTCATCACACACTCACGTATTCAGCAGCAGAACACCACTGGTGTGAGAGGTTCTCCGCTCAATAATATCAGAGACGGAGAAACAGCCGGCTGCTACCACTTCAACTTTAGGACAAACTACCAGAGTCCCAAAAAGAAAAACACTAGTAATGCACAGTATAAATGGTATACGGCTGGTATGATATAAATTAATCTACCGGTAGAGGTTTTGACTCTACCGTCCAACCAACAGCGCATGAATGTCATTAAAGCCAGTGTGTAATATTTTTACCCGTTTACTATGAAATTCTGTGTCCCCGTTCACAAACTTGTCCTTTTTCATTAGTATTTCTCACCAACATCTTTTCTAAATAGTCCTCTCAGCGTGAAATTTTACAGAGTGGAGCACATTAACTGTGGTCGACGCTCCATGGTCATGCGCCAGTGATGTTTAGATGAATAGAATAAATGCAGACACACAGACACTCACAAATTATTTGTTAATATATTTTTTTATAGATACACATTTTATATTTGCAATATATTTGCATATCGTTATATAACAAGTTGTTAACAATGGAAGTAAGCAATGTTTATAAAAGATATTAGGATACACAATTCAATCCACAAGGTGGCAGTAATGCACAAGAACGTTTGACCAGCGACAATACGTTTATATCACCTTTCGCTAACCTTATCAGCACCATTTATACAGTCACTGATCAGCACTCATGGCATGGTTTTTAGATCATGGTACAGACAAATTACACTCATGCCAACTGTGATTTCATTTAACTGCTAAGCTTTAACTACTTTGAAAATGTTTCACCCGCAGTGGAAACCCGGAAATGCCGTGGAAATCGTTGTGAAAACTTGAGGCTGCCCAAACAGCTCAGTTATTTTCTAAAAAAAAATAAGAACGGTTGTTTTATTTGTCTCTTTTATATGGTTATGTTCCCTAAACGTGTGACTTTATATTCAATATCAGTACTTCAGATTTAATGGTGTTAAAAAACGAGGCTGACACAGTAATTAAAGTAGCAACTCTAGGAAAAGACATAGTCTGGCAATTGTTGCTGGTGTAAATAAATCTCGTGGATGGTCTAAAGTCTGCAAATCTCGCGGCTATCCATGACTGGCTGCCACCACCGTGATTTGAGCTCGGCACTGCTGTAATTAATGCTTCCCTGGCTTCTGGTCAGGTCTAGGGATGCACCGATCCGATCCGCATATCTGTATCAGTACAGATATAGAGAAAATTCTAGATCGGGTATCGAAGACTATGGACCGATCTATAACCCGATCCATAAGTACGGATCTATTCAGTGTATTTCTATGTGCTGTGAGTGACAACGTCACGTGGCGCTGCAGCCCCACGCTGCAGCATGATTGCAGAGTTTAACGAGGAGCCACAGCTGCAAATAGTATCACTCATGAAGTTATTACTTTAAACCAGAAGATAGAGGAAAGGTGTAAATTAAATCTTAGCAACACTTTTGGGTGTTTCTTTTGAAATTTTCCGAGTTTATGAAGTTTGAAAATCGCCTCCAGTCGGGACGCTTTCGACAGAGGGAGGAGACAAGCGGAGCTCACAGAGGGTGAATATTAGAGAGGAAAAACTTACAATGCTGGCAGGTCTGTTCATTGTTGGCAAAGTTCTTTGACTAGTAATAGTTGACTCTAATTTCTGAATTGGAATATTCACCCTCTGATGAAGACTCCCTCATCCAGTGAGAGAAAGTCACGCTGCGCGCAGCAACAGAGAGTCTGTGCTTCACCAGAGTAATCAGGCTGCACACACATGATCCGAGGCTTATTTCTCCGTGATCGGGACACGGTGGGTGTAGAAAGGATGGTAAAAACACACTAATGGTGACAGGCATAGCGGGAATGTAAAAAAAAGCCGCAAATAGCGGCAGCCGCGGTAAATATGAAAGTGAAAGTAAAAGTGCGTCACATAATCGATGTGAACATTCCACGTATTCCAAACATCTATGGTCCACATAAGGAACTTTCCTTGGATCAAATGATCATTACATTCAAGGGAAGGTCGACCCTGAAGCTGTACAAGCCCAACAAACCTGATAAATATGGCTATAAAGCATTTGTCTTGAGTGGCCAATATCAAAAAATACAATATAAAAATAACAAAATGAAGCAAAAATGAATAAAGAACTGTATATATGTATATGTAAATTAAAAATATAAAAAATATAATGAACATTTAAAAATTAGATGTAAAAATAAGAAGGAACATTTGTAAAAAATTATACATTCCAATATGGCAGCCTGGTGAAGTCATAATAGGCTAATTTGATGAGAGTGAATTTGCTCCCATCACAAAATTGGGGTCCTACTGAAGATTTTTCTCATTTACAGTTTACCTTTATCTCTAACCATTTTCAAGCTACAACCTTTTGAAATAGTCATGTCAGAATTGAATATTTTAAAAAAACAACTGGTGCCTAAAGGATTAATACTGTTTTTCCATATCGGTATCGGATCGATATCGACAGATACTAAACTTCTGATATTGGTATCGGATCGAATGTGAAAAAAGTGGATCGTGCATCCCTAGTCAGGTCCCTGCCTATTTTAAGAATGCTGTAATCAACCCACTTCTTAAAAACCCAATCTTGATCCATCTTCTCCATAGCAGCATCTCTAAACTCCCGTTCATCTACAAGATCTTGGAAAAGGTTGTGGCTAAACAACTCACAGCTGCTCTTGATGAACATAACATCTATGATAGTTTCTAGTCAGGTTTCCGTAGAGCTCATTCTACTGAAACAGCTCTTCTCAGGGTCTCTAATGACCTTCTGACTCACAGTGATGCAGGGGACTGTTCTGTTCTGGTTCTGCTGGACCTGACTGCAGCCTTCGACTCTGTTGACCATTACCTGCTACTGGATAGGCTGAGAGACTGGGTAGGCCTTTCAGGAACTGCTCTGCAGTGGTTCTCCTCTTATCTGACAGAGTGTTCCTTCTCTGTGGGCATCTCCAAATTTCAGTCCTCCACCACCTCCCTCACCCATGGTGTCCCACAAGGTCCTGTGCTGGGCCCTCTACATTTCCTCCTCTATCTGCTCCCTCTCCAGCACATCCTGAGCTCTTTTAAAGGAGCTATGTGGGATATTCATCGAAATCATGGTAAAAATTGCGACTCTTTAGCGCCATGCAGTTCAGAGTAAGTATTGCAGCTACGGTGGCCCACTCAAAAAGACAACAACTCCAGCGTTCACTCCAGCCATCTGGTTTGTTTTATTATAAAAAGCATGAGATTGATTTATTTCCAGTCTCTGTAGCCTAACCCACACAAAGCATATAACTACTCAAGCAGGTAAAAAACATTTTTTAATGAGTGTTCAGTCATAATGCATAATGCCAAGCGTAGCCCCCCCCCCCTCCCCCGACGAGACGATGCGCGCGGTAATAGAGGAGGCTTTAATAGAAGGAACTTTCTTGAAGAAGGACTTTGGAACTGATATGTTGGGACCGGATTGGGAGCTTTATTATGAAGAAAAGAAATGATCAGCTGAGGTGAGTCATAAACCACACTTGGAGGCTGGTGTCTAGCTGTTGCGGGCGGGGTTCTCATCATATGCAGCTGCTGAGTGTTGGAAAACAATAAGACCTGACATATTTGATGTGTCTTTTGATTTCATTGTTTGTTATTCAAACTAAAAAAGTACAGCAACGGTGTAGTAGCTAGTCTCGTCTCTTCTTAGTTGCATTGTCAGACGCCATGCTTCCACGGCGCACTGCTGCCCTCTGCTGTTTCTTTCAGGTTACAGTCATAGTGCAAACGCGTAACTCAGAGCTCGTATGTCCCTAAATAGCTACCGTATTTCAAGATGGAGGATGACCATGGAGCGTCGACCACAATTTATGTATTAAAAATGTAAAATTTGAAGCTGAGAGGAATATTTAGAATTGATGTTGGTGAGAAATATTAATGAAAAAGGACAAGTTTGTGCACTGGATGCACAGAATTTGGTAGAAAACAGGTAAAAATATTACACACTGGGGCTTTAAAGAAATCTCCTACAGGGGTGGAAACTTAAACCGCCCGAGCAACCATTGGCGGTAAAATTTCTCGTCGGGCGGTAAATAATTGACGACTTAGAAGCTTTGACTGTCATTTACATACCGGCGTTCACCTCCGCCTGTGTTCGCGCGTTTGGGATACATCATGACCGCGCCCTGTAGGAGGTAGGGATGCAACGGATCATCACTGATCCGTGATCTCTCTTTACGGTTCGGCACGCACTTGGCCCGCGGATCGGTCACGTGGAGGACCAAGGCGCCGCGCCACCTGTTCAATCCAAAACGAGAAAAGCACAGCGCGTCATGACTAGTGGAGGTACTCGAAAAACCACCGGCATCGTTTAAGTCGCATTTATGGGCAAATTTTGGCTTCGCTGTAAAATACAAAAATGATACAAACGGCAAAAATGAACACACGCGTGCGCGTGCCTCCAGCCTGACGGCGCAGCGCCGCACACACATACCTCCGATCGCTGTGAAGCAGGAAGAGAGGTGGCTCGCGCAAAATGCCTGGGACAATTATTACGTTAACGTGATGGGACCTGAAATATTGATGGGGACAAATCTGTAAACAAGGAGTAAAGAAAAATAAACAGCGCTTCAGAAAGTTGAGGAAATGAGTCAAAGCAGGACACGCAGCGAGTTAGCTTGTTTATGGCAAGCCGTTTTCACATTTAATCAGCAATCGGACCTACAATACTTTCATTGATTATAGTTCTAATTGTGTTCTTATTAATCAAAATTGCAAATGACAACATCAACAGCTATGCTGTTACTAGTAGAAATTATAATGAAGGATATCCAATATAACAACGGCACTAGTAGGAATTAAGTTTCAGAATCCCTAAAAACCTGAGGTGGCCTTTTTAACATATATTAAGCAGACTGGATATGTATTCCAGATATCTATAATTCTGTTGTTCCTAGTAGAAATTAACATTCCATACATCCATGAGAACATTCTAACTGAATATGTAAAATGTTCATTCTACATAGTCAGAATCATTCAGTTAAAAAATCTTTGACGTTATAGATTTTATAGGACGTAACTGCATTAAATGAGTCTTGAGTTAAATGTTGTTTGTATTTAATGAGCATTAAGCTGTAAAAGGTTGCACTAAGTGTTCTACAAAATAAAGAGAGAGCAAAGTTATTTGTTATTATGTGCGTGGGTCAGGCCCGCTTGCTCTCCATGAGGAGCAAGAAGTATGAGGACAAGCTTGAGAAGAACTTTGAGGTGGAGTAGTATCTGGAACCAAAGACTCAGAGAAACCACTAGTCCACCACTAGCCAAGTATTCAGCCTGAAACACTATGGTGCCAGAGACTGACACAGTGCTGATTGTAAATATGAACATAATAAAAGTTTATTATGTTTAAAACGGTGGTTCAGTTGTGATTTTTACTCGTTTTAGCAGATTACCTGCAGGGCCGGTAACTTTTCTGAGTTACCGGCCCGGCTGGCCGGTTGGTTGTGTAGTTAATTTCCACCCCTGTCCTACCATCTTTATGCAGATGACATCCAACTGTACATCTCCTTTAAGCCCCATGAGATGTCTAAGCTGCAGCTGTTGCACACCTGCTTAGACTCTATTAAAACCTGGATGGCTGGGAACTTTCTACAGCTGAATGATGACAATAGAATAGACTTTATTGATCCCACAGTGGGGAAATGCACTTGTCACAGCAGCACCAACACTCAAAAGGATAATTAGAAGAGAGATAAAAACAAGGGTACATGTATATACACATATGCAGTAATCTAGTATTGTAATCTTCGATCACTAAAAAACCACAAATAAAAAGATGAAAACAAACTTGGGTTCCAGCACTATGACAAGACTGAGATCCTCATCTGTGCTCCAGACAAGCTGGTTCTTAAAGTCAGAGACTCTCTTGGTCAGCTTGCTTCTCACACCAAACCCTCTGTCAGGAATCGTGGTGTGACCTTTGACCCAGCTCTCACCCTGGATTCTCATGTCAGTTCTCTTGTTCGCTCTTCCTTCTTCCATCTCAGGAACATTGCTGAGCTGAGTCCCATTCTGTCCCACTCTGAACTTGAGATTGTTCTCCACACCTTCATCTCCTCACTCTTAGGCTACTGCAACTGGCTTTTCACTTGTCTGAGCAGAACCTCCCTGAACCGTTTACACACCCACGTCACCCCGCTCCTCTTCCAGCTTCACTGGCTGCTGGTTAACTTCAGGGTTCATTTGAAGATCCTGGTTCTGGTTTTTAGAATACAATTAGTACTAGAATAAATTATATTATTGCTACATAAAATAGGAATTTTACAAGGTCTGATCATGGATTAAATGTTAAAATGGCTTGCCATACCCTTCATCATGAACACACCAGAATGAATTAGAAGTCAGTTATACTGTGACCCATCACCATCAGTATAGCGTGTTATTTTCCTTTCAGAGACAGCTGCAGCACCCACCTCACAACACCAATTACAAAGTTTGCTACAAAGCAATATCCAGTCTGGGACTTAAGAGTACGTTTTGTCAGTGTGTGTGATCGTCCAGAACCACAAGATATTACATGTTGGGGACTTGAGCTCACTGAGGATGCAAGCCATCTTTAGCCTTGACTTCTTCAGCTAACTTTCACACCAGAAACACCATCAGAAGGAAGACTCGAGTTTAAGACAGTTTAGTGGTCTAAGGCTGGATGTGAAGAATGACAAGTAAATTATCAGAAAGTAGAAACTAGGGCTGCACGATATTAGGAAAACCTGCGATATGCGATAACAGTGCTTAATATTGCGATATCGATATTACTTGCGATAAATGAACAAATACTTACATCTGCAGTTTTTGTATATATACTTTAGACACACCACTCCATCCTCTATCATTAGTATTAATACAGTAACAAAATGAAATCATGCAAGTTCACATTACATTTCTAGAGTCCAGTATATAGACCTTTATGTTTGCGTTGGAGGTGACAACGGAGATTTGTCGCGTTTCCCCTCGTGGTTGCCACGGGTGTTTGGCATGTCTTGCAAAGTACTTGTGTTTGTTGAACACAAGTACTTTGAAATAATAGTCGTGCTGTTTGAATTATGAGTTCTTTCTCGCTAACATTTTCCGCACACGTCATACCTTTAGTCATTGCGACGCTCTCTAAGCTAACTCAGGTGTTTGCTAGCCATCCAAATGAAGTGCCATCCACCTAGGCACCAAGGCATCTAACCTATAAGAACCCAACCAATTGGCCAAATGGGTGAAGGGCTCTGTTTGATTTGTCAAAAACTTCATGCTTCCATTTGATTGACAAAATGCATTTTGTGTAGCAAAAATCTGAGATGACCATTAATTGCGATATTTTTCTGTTCTTTGCGATATGCCTATTGCACATGCTGATATTGCGATATCGATAAATTTTCGATATATTGTGCAGCCCTAGTAGAAACATAAAAAAGTACCACACACTGAGGCAAGTATTAAATAAAATAATAATCAGTGTTGCAGCTGAATGCTTCACGGGTCACATTATAAAGGTTGGATAGAGTATGAATTAATAGAGATGTTATTTTACAAACTGTTAAACCCTAACCTAGCACCGTGATGCACTTTTCCACTGAAGAAACGTGTCAGAGAAAGAAATGTTCAGTTAGATTTCAACTCTTAGAATATAGAAGTAATCAGTTACAGTCCGGCCAAAAAATACACACGTGATGTCATAGTTTGTGAAACATGTCATTAGTAAAACTGTTGAATATCCATTCCTATCATCAATAATCCATCAGGGCTTTAAGCTGAAAATGAGAGCCAGTAATAAAATAAATAAAATAAAACATAAAGGCTGCTAACGTTTGGACTGTTTCTTTTCAGAACACGCCCTGTGAATCAACCAGCCAAGCTAAAGAGCTGCTGTCAGACTACAGCATTAATGATTTAGTCAGACATGAACTACCAGCCAGTGAGCAGCCAGCCATTAAAAGTTGAGCATCAGTTCTAGCAGCTATGCTAGCTGAACCGTTACCAAACAAACACTGCCGCAGGTGAGGGAAGCGGTTCCTGCTTCACAATAACAGCTTTAAATGGGATGTGGGAGCACACCGCTATACCCGGGGGCTGTGCTGGCTTTGCAACCAGGTTAGCATTGTGGCAACAGCACTCTGACTTGGGGCAGGTTGCTGAACGATGGGTGATGCGATTAGAGCTGCCTAATAATAACGTTTTCGTCCCTAAAACACACAAGAACGCGACTGGGAAAGCCAAAGATGCCAGAAAACCCCACAGTGTCACATGACGTCAAAAGCATCAAGACATCTTGAAAGCGCGTTTAAATACCTTCTCTGAAGATGCTGTTTTTGTGATTCCGATGCTTCAACCTGCTTTCCTCCGCCGCCATCTTTCTTGGCCTGCTGTGACATCACGGGATGCTGAATCGAGCCGCGTGTTTAAAACACACACGAAGCCCCGCCCCCATCGCTGACGTCTTCTGTCGCCGTAAAGAGGATTTATGTTCAGGTACAACCACACACCGGCCCATGAAAACATTTAACCCAGTAAAGAGCAGCGCCTCATGGGAACTGTAGTCTTTGTACATTTTGAGGTCATTTTTCATATTGAACCCAGGTTTGTACCATCAGCGCGCTCAGCAGCAGCTCACCACCATCATACTACTGATGAACTAACCTAATGCATGAAGTAAGCAGATATACTCAAAAATAATGAATCACAGACACTGTGCTAAGCAGTGGGTGGTTTCTAGTGTTATGTTTCTTCTGCACGTCTAATTTCTGTGTTAATCACATAATAATCTGGGATCCTCAGTTGGAATAAGAGACTAGTGCACCAACATATTTTTATTTGTTTCTGGTCAGCTCACAAAGAGTTAATCATAACTTGAATAAACAGTCAGAATAAACACTTTTAAAGCTGCAATCCAGAGTTTCCCCCCTTTCAGGATCAATGATTTTTTTAGAAAAAGACATCATATGTTCAATCCATGGCACACAAATCTAGAAATAACCCAGGGTGGTGCTGGAAATTCTGTGGAGGCCGTTGTTGCTTTATTTCATTGTCACTTTTTGTGCATTAAGAGACTTAAGGTACATTCTAATTATTTTCTTGAAAACAAAAGAAACAGTGGCTCTAGGCGTCTGCATGTGTCGCAACCGCTTGTTGTGTTCAGATAAAATCAGTCATCACACCTGGATGTCAGAGTGGTTTAGTGCCATCTGATAACAGTCCAGTCAGCTGGTGCTCTGCTCTCAGTAAAACAGGACAAGCAGTTAAAATAGGTTTCACTTACCCTGAGATCTACCACAAACTCTCAACTGTCATTTCCTTCAGCTGTGTCGTCATTCATATATCTGCTGTTTTGTGTCTGAAGATTGCATCACAAAAGAAAAGAAATGTCACAATCATTGTAAAAAGAGGCCACACTCTCATTCCATCTTTGGGTTTTATTATCAGGACAGAGAAAAAAATCTGGTCTTTTCCAGGTTCTAAAATGGGGCAATGGTGAGTTCACCCTGGAACTGGTGGGTTGCTGGTTTGAAACCAGACTCCGTTGTGTCCTTGGGCAAGAGACACTTCACCCTCTGGGACTGGTGGTGTCTGTGTACGGCAGCCTCGCCTTGGTCATGGAGCCCCAGGGCAGCTGTGGCTACGATGTAGCTCATCACCACTAGTGTGTGAATCCAGGAACAGACAGCATGGACACGCCCCCCTCATGTTCCAATAAGTCCA
This sequence comes from Aphyosemion australe, assembly GCA_006937985.1. Classification (NCBI taxonomy): domain Eukaryota; kingdom Metazoa; phylum Chordata; class Actinopteri; order Cyprinodontiformes; family Nothobranchiidae; genus Aphyosemion; species Aphyosemion australe. The sequence continues at coordinate 1,269,532 of SSNS01000182.1, read as the reverse complement.
TTTATTCAAATATCTCCAGTTCACTTAGAACATAACTAAAGTTATCTCAGAAAAGCAATAAGACCTGGAAGGACCTCCAGTACAGGTGCTGGTCATAAAATTAGAATATCACGACAAAGTTGATTTATTTAAGTAGTTCCATTCAAAAAGTGAAACTTGTATATTAGATTCATTCATTACACACAGACTGACATGTTTCAGATGTTTATTTCTTTAATGTTGATGATTATAACTGACAACTAATGAAAATCCCAAATTCAGTATCTCAGAATATTAGAATATCAATTTAGACCAATGCAAAAAAGGATTTTTAGAAATGTTGGCCAACTGAAGCTATGAGCATGTACAGCATCAGTATTTAGTTGGGGCTCCTTTGGCCTGGATTACTGCAGCAATGCAGCGTGGCGTGGAGTCCATCAGTCTGTGGCACTGCTCAGGTGTTATGAGAGCCCATGTTGCTCTGATAGTGGCCTTCAGCTCTTCTGAGTTGTTGGCTCTGGCGTTTTGCATCTTCCTCTTCACAATAGCCCATAGATGTTCTATGGGGTTAAGGTCAGGCCAGTTTGCTGGACAATCAAGAACAGGGGTACCATGGTCCTTAAACCAGGTACTGGTAGCTTTGGCGCTGTGTGCAGGTGCCAAGTCCTGTTGGAAAAAGAAATCTGCATCTCCATAAAGTTGGTCAGCAGCAGGAAGCATGAAGTGCTCTAAACCTCCAGGTAGACAGCTGCGTTGACCTTGGACCTCAGAAAACACAATGGACCAACACCAGCAGATGACATGGCACCCCAAACCATCACTAGCTGCATTTACATGTGCAAAATGTCTTTAATCCGATCATTATTCAGATTAGAATATGACTGTGCACATGGGCCCTGGAAAAATGAATCCGATCATGTCAAGTGTTTACATTCGTCATACGTTCCATCGGAATAAATCATTTTGTCATGTGCAGAACGATCCAATACACTGAAAAAGGCCGTAGAAGAAAAAGTAGCGGACCTCTGCTGTAAACCAACATGGCTGCGTGCATGTCAAAATGGAGCAGTACGATGTTCTTCAGAGCGTGGTTTTATTTTTAGTTCTTTAAGCTCATCCAACAACGCATTTGTGTCCGAAACAGGCCAGTTTTGTTTTATGCCCGCATTGCTTTCACCCAACGTCTGTAGACGGCAACGTAATGTACGTATACGTATGACGTAACTGACATGCGTAGTAATGACCCACAATCAGAATAAGTGTTTACATGATCGGATTAACCCAGCATAACCCAGCCGTCTCAATCGGAATGAAAAGTTGATCCAATTGAGTTTAATCGGGTCCGAGTATTCTGAATGGCTACATTACGTATTTTTATTTCGATCAGGGTTTTACTCTGATTACTTGTGTCCATGTAAACGCAGCTACTGACTGTGGAAACTTTCCACTGGACCTCAAGCAACGTGGATTCTGAGCCTCTCCTCTCTTCCTCCAGACTCAGGGACCTTGATTTCCAAAGGAAATGCAACATTTACTTTCACCAGAGAACATAACTCTGGACCACTCAGCAGCAGTCCAGTCCTGTTTGTCTTTAGTAAGTAAGTAAGTAAATTTTATTTGTATAGCACTTATCACAGAAAAAGAATCACAAAGTGCTTCACAAAGATCAACAAAACAAAAGATAAAGTCATCATAAAATGATCTTAAAACAAAACAACAGAATATCATAAAATCATTAAAAATCAGAAAACAGAAAGTCATAAAATTATAAAAAAGATAAAACAAATGAAAGATTATTATAAATACTAGTTTAAAAAAATGAATAAAACATAAAAGATTTAAGTAAAAGCAGTTGTCTTTAGCCCAGGAGAGACGCTTCTGTCTCTTGTTCAAGAGTGGCTTGACACAAGGACTGCTACAGCTGAAACATGTCTTGCATACGTCTGTGTGTGGAGGTTCTTGAAGCACTGACTCTAGCTGCAGTCCACTCTTTGTGAATCTCCCCCACATCTTTGAATGGGTTTTGTTTCACAATCCTCTCCAGGGTGTGGTTATCTCTATTGCTTGTAGACTTTTTTCTACCACATCTTGTCCTTCCCTTCACCTCCTATTAATGTGCTTGGACACAGAGCTCTGTGAACAGCCAGCCTCTTTAGCAATGACTTTTTGTGTCTTGCCCTCCTTGTGCAAGGTGTCAATGGTCGTCTTTTGGACGACTGTCAAGTCAGCAGTCTTCCCCATGATTGTGTAGCCTACAGAACTAGACTGAGAGACCATTTAAAGGCTTCTGCAGGTGTTTTGAGTTCATTAGCTGATTAGAGTGTGGCACCAGGTGTCTTCAATATAAAACCTTTTCACAATATTCTAATATTCTGAGATACTGAATTTGAGATTTTCATTAGTTGTCAGTTATAAATAATAGAAATAAACATTTGAAATTTATCAGTCTGTGTGTAATTAATTAATATAATATACAAGTTTCACTTTTTGAATGGAACTACTGAAATAAATGAACTTTGTCATGACATTCTATTTTATGACCAGCACTTGTAAATCTTCCAGCTGTCTAAGCCTGTAGCAGCATAACTAAAAGGATGAGCCATGATGACCAGTATGTCTTACAGCAGACTGCCACCTCATTTACACAGAATGCAGAATGGGTGTGGAGCTCCAGAAAGTCTCATGGATTCGATTTTTTCTGCGGATTGTCATGAGCCAGACAGGAAGTGAGACGGAGACAGCGAGGTGCGTCCTGTTTATTTCTAAATATAACCCGTGTTGCATCATCATTGCTGGTTTTTGTTTTATTAATGACAGGAATATCAGTTCATCTTATTTTTAGAGGCATCTTTATTAAGTACTACTGCTTTGGTGCTCTTGTGATCCAGCTTCCTCCCAGGGTGAGATGACTGAGGCCAAATTCATGCCCAGGTGTAAAGGTTAAGCATCATTTGTGCTCTCGTTTCTAACAACCTGCAGTTTGATAACAGGTTTTATTTTTTAACTCACAAAAACACGAAGAACAGACAAAAAGACGAGTCCATCACTTTTATTAATGTTTTATTGTTTCTCTTTGCTCTCCTCCCATCAGTCACCAACTCTCCTAAAATATTTTACCTCTTACTCTTAAGTGAAGTGCTCTGGAAAAACCTGTTATGATTTTACACTGTATGTCTTTTATTATAAATGAAGTTAAACTTTGCTTAATACGGAGCAAAACCCCAACAATTACACTTCTAGTATGTGTCACGAGCAGAAACTCCACCAAGTACCAGTCTTCTGCATTACTATCACGACATGTAGAGCTTTACTGCAGAGGTCCACGCATAAATAAATAAACATTTATTCATCTGTAAACAAAAGGAGGACGTTTAAATAATCCTGCTAATGAAACTTAGGAAAGCATTTGTGCAGACTGCTGAGCTGTAAAGACAATCAGCTCCTTATGACTGAGTTTGCAACACGACCCGCTGCAGGATCCGTCAGTTCAGAGTACAACACCAAAAACAGCTGTTAGTCACTATTATTGCAATATAACTAGACAGAATGTCACTGGTTCAGTTTCTATTAGCACATAAAATGCAATTATTAAAGATTAAAGAGAAAACAACGTGCTGCCATTCTTTCACAACTCAAGAAGCACGAAGAAAATGTTTAAACTAGAGCTAATCAGTAAACGAGGCAACAGCATCCACCATCAAATGTTGTGCTTTTCCACATCCAGTCACGCACACGAGGAACCCCTTTAGATCTCTCAAAAACACAACGGTGAATATTAAGTTAAGTATAATAACAAGAACGAAAGCTGAAAGACCTTTTAACTTTTTGGCTTTCTTTCCTTTTCATCTTTTAAAATAATTTATTTAGATGAACTGTGTGATGATGCCGACTGAAGCAAGATTATCTGTTAAGAAAACTTTAGATATGACAAATAAACAATAAACAAGAGCAAATAATGAAATGAAACGTATGTAGAACATCTAAATCGTTTCCTATATTAGAACTCACTCCTATCTCTGGGTGTTTAGAGATTCCTCCCTGAGTTTGTGTTAACGTCTCACTAAAGCCACAAATATATCAGCAATTAAAACCCGTGCACACACACGCACGCACACACGCACGCACACACACATGCACACACACGCACACACCCACGCATGCACACACACATGCACACACACACATGCACACACGCATGCACACACACAATGGGGCAAATAAGTATTTGGCAGCCAACGATTGTGCAAGTTGTCCCACTTACAAAGATGAGTGAGGAAGAAGAGGATTAACAGGAGGTCAGACCAAAGCCACCTGAACAGGTGAGTTTTTAAAGGAGACCACTGAGTCCACTGGTCTCAGGCTCAGGGGGAGAGAGTTCCAGAGTCTGGGGGCCACAGCAGCAAATGATCTGTCACCTTTGGTCTTTAGTAGGCTTGATCACTGGACCTCAGGGACCTGCTGGGGGTGTAGGGACTGGGGTGGTGCAGCGACAGAGCCACTCTCCCCTGCTGGAGATTCCCAGACAGAGAATACAAGCAAAATCCTATATGAATTTTTTTTTTTTTGGGGGGGGGGGGGGGCCACGACGACCATTTGGACAGAGTTCAATCAGACCAGAATAATCAGATGTCTGCTGCCAAACTTCAGTCAAAAATAGAAAATCCTGGTTTTTAGAGAGAATTAATCCTGGCAGCAGAGAGGAACAACATTATATATGACATCAGACAGTGATGTCAAACGTGAGTTCCTTCTTTTTGCTTTAATGGCGGATGACATAGACAAACCGTGACCTTTGAAGTCTCGAGGGATTTTTTGATCTGGTGACTCCAGGGAGGAGCGCGGCGATGAAGCCGCTCCGCAGCTGAGATTCTCCCGGTGTGCACTGGCAAGCAGCGAAAATCGCGAGTAAACCGTTCCGCTGCCGTTCCGCGCCGCTGATGCTTTCAGTGTGCAGCAGGCGTAACAGCTAACCGTGGTTTTCTCAGTTAGCTCGTAGCTACATCGTCTCAGAGTTTGGTGGGTGTCAATCAGCTGCCCCCAACCTTGCACCCCTGCTCTCAGCTCCATTCTTGAATTTTCACAGAGTGACGAGATGCAGCCAAGATGGCAGTGGTGGGAACCGCCCACGGTGCCTCAATTAGGCTCTTCAGAAACCTAGGGGTGACGGCGAGGAGGGTTCTTCCATTTTATTGACCAAACACTTATTTCCTGCACCACTATACAGATACATTCTTTTAAAATATATATGACTGCTTGTTTTTTTTACATTCATTCACTCAGAGTTGAAGTGAACGTCTCATTGCACAATCAATAGCTGCCAAAGATTTTTTTCCCACTGTAGATGAAGTGTGTGTGTGTCTGTGTGTGCATGTGTGGGCGTGAGTGCACAAGTGTGTTGTGTGTGTGTAGGTGTGTGTGTCTGTGTGTGTGTGTGCATATGTGGTCGTACATGCACAAGTGTGTTGTGTGTGTGTGTGTGTGTCTGTGTGTGTGTGCATGTGTGTGCGTGAGTGCACAAGTGTGTTGTGTGTGAGTGCACCAGTGTGTTGTGTGTGTGTGCATGTGTGTGCGTGAGTGCACAAGTGTGTTGTGTGTGTGTAGGTGTGTGTGTCTGTGTCTGTGTGTGCATATGTGGTCGTACATGCACAAGTGTGTTGTGTGTGTGTGTGTGTCTGTGTGTGTGTGCATGTGTGTGCGTGAGTGCACAAGTGTGTTGTGTGTGTGTGTAGGTGTGAATGTGTGTGTGTGTGTGTATGTGTGTGTGTGCATGTGTGTGTGTGTCTGTGTGTGTGTGTGTGCGCATGTGTGTGCGTGAGTGCACCAGTGTGTTGTGTGTGTGTGCATGTGTGTGTGTGCAGAACGTGGAGAGAAAAACCTAAAGGATACTTATAGAGAACAGTGATGTCACTCAGGACCACTATGACATAACAAGTATAATATACCTTATATATAACTTACCCAGAAGGGTCACAAATAAAAGATTCACATTTTCTTTCTGATACCAATTCTGCCGGCCTAAGGAACTAGTTAGAACGTCTGACTGTTTTAACTGATCCAATAACGTTAAACACAAAAACCCACCATTAATGACAGGTTGTGTTACTGGCGCATGATGACATCATCACTCGTGTAGTTTACTGTAACGTTGTCATGGCTGCCCTCGTGATGAAACATGCACATTTCACCCATTTATCACTTTGGAGCGAAACACTGAATCTCTACAACAAGCTAACATTTCCTCCCGTGTGACCTGGAGAAGCCGTGTGTGGGAGCCTTGTTGTTAGGAGGTCACAGATGGGAGGAGGTGGAGAAGCAAAGTTTCAGGGTGAAGGGGCTGGAGCTGCCTGCAGGTCAGAGAAAATCAGCCTGTTAGAATCAGCTTCATCGACATTAGCAACATAAAGACACTGTTAACCTGTAAAACCGTCTGCTGGACACCTACTGGGTATTCTGATCTGGTGGTGGTTGAGCACAGTCAAAGCCTCCACAGCTTCAGTTTTACTGCTGAACTCCAAAAGACCAGAAAGTGTTTTTGAGCTGGCTGTAAGGAGAAGAACACAGATGTGAGAAAAATGCTGGTTGTGAGGTTTCCGTCAGGCTCTGGACCAGGAGCCTCATTTATCAACCGTACGTACGCACGGATCTGTGCGTGTGTCATGCGTAGGAACTAATTTATGCATTCTGTGGTATTCATCATTTTGTACTTGTGCGTGAAAATGTTCCTAGATATAAGAAAATCTCTGACCACGCGTACGAACAGCATCTAGTGCTAGAATGGGGGAACAGCAATACTGAAGGTCTCAGTCATCATTTTACCCAATAAATTATTATTTCGGTGAAAAAAAAGCTTTGTCGCATAAATGGTGCTAAAACCTATAAAAGACACTTGTGACCGACAGGAATCAGACATTTTAGCATGTCTGATCTGGTGTTACTGGAGGCTTTGGAAGAGACTCCGGAGAGGACACTGATGCTGGCTGAGAGTGATTCCTGAGCAGATACTGCGTTCTGAGCTCAGAGGAGGCTGCAGTGTCAACAAACATTTCCTAACAAGAACAAAACTAACTCTAACCAGAACATGTATTCAACTCCTTAAATGTAAACTGTAACTGACAACAGAATGGAACATTCAGCCCATTTCTTCATATTTAATTTTATATCCAACAGTTGTTTCTTTATTTCTGACAGAGACCTCTCCTCTGTCCTGACCGCGTTTACAATAATAAAATTACAACCTCTGCAAGTTTGTTTTCTTCTAAATAGGCAGCCAGTGCCTCGAACTCGCTGTCAATAAAGTTTTTTTTCTTTTTTCGAAAGAACGCAGAGAATCCCCTCACGAGCTGAGGATGTAGTGTGACCAAATATGGTTAACCGAGGGCGTTTCTGTATGTAAATGGCGGTGAACGAACACGAGCACCTGGGAACGCACAGGTGGAATTTATCATCACTCCATTACGGAGGACCGTGCGTACGAGAGGCCACCACACGTTTCATAAATCAGGATTTTGGCCGTTCGTACGAACATTCTAAATTTCATTTGTAGGAAGGAATTTAGGAATATTTCTACGAACGTTTGATGAATGAGGGCCCAGGGTTCTACTGTCTGAACTCACTTTTGGCATCAAAGACTTTGAACTTGGTGAAGGTCGGAACGTTGTGTTCAGAACACAGCTGACGGGAAACAGAAAAATGAAACATCCTTCATGAGAAAAAGTTTTTTCTTTCATACACATTAATGATGGTGTTAGTCTGTCGTGGGTGCCACCTGTGAGCCTGTTAGCTCACCTTGAGCAGCTGGTGCTGGCTGAGGGTGGGTGGGGCATTGTAGAAGTGCAGCACAGCGGCTGGAGGCTGGATGATGTTCCTGCTGCTGTGTGTGCTGTTGAAACGATTGTTTCTGGTCAGACTGAAGTCTTGGTAGCTGCTGCTGCCATCAGCCAGCTCAAACACCTGGCTGGGAATCACGGCCTGCTGCTTGGACACGCTGAGGAGGAGGAGCAGATGGACCATAAAAGACCCCAGAATGAACAAAAGATCAACACGGATAAGGTAAACAAATAGGTTAATGTCAGGAATTCCAGCCTGGGAAACAGTGCTAACAAGCAATCAAACTAGTGTACTTACTAAAGTGGCCAGTACGTGTAGGGTTAGGATTCTGCTGATCGATATGAGCTAATGGTCCTTCATCTAAAAGTTTGTTTCCCCTCAAAAAATCTCTTAGAAGCCAAATTTTTCAACAACTTTATGAAGAAATGCCCACCCAACCGATAAATGAAGTTAAAACTGGTCTCAACAATTATATAACTAAAATAAGCTGTTTCAAAAAGTCCCCGTTTGTGACATCACAAATGGGGAAATTTGCATAATACCCCCTCTCAGCTTATAGGCGTCCATCAGGAGATGGGTGGGCGTGGCCAGCAGCAGTTTAACTGCTGAGATCGCTTTAGTGAGAGGGATTTGAAGCAAAGAGCGTCATAAAAATATTTTGTTTGGACCATTGAACTATAATAATAATAGATCTCCTTTAATCTGTCAGGCATATGAAGGACTTTGGGGATGGAAACACCTTCATTTCCCATCATCTTGTGTTCAGGGACAGAGACACAGTTACATGCTGGTATCTGTTAGCACCCTCTGTAGAGTGAAACACTGTAGGAAGTCAACCAAGACTCTGTATGCAGCAGTCAAATGCAACAGAAACCAGGCTTTAGTTTAAAGATGTGGAACACTGAAAAAACATTTTCAATGATTATTTCTGATTCTAATGGGTCACTGAGTTTTTCCTGCAGGCTGAACATGAAAATAGTCTCCTCCACCTATCTCCTGCATTAGCTTCTGATAGAAAATAGACTCTAGGTGAAACTCTAGAATTAGAAAATTCTGACAGATCTACGTCACACTGTCTCTTAACATTCATGGACTCACCCATCTGGACTCACGACGGGGAAGGCTGTTGTTGGTTTAGCGTCCAGGAAACAGCAGAGAACGTCTCAGCTAGTAGAAGCTAACCGTTAGCATTAGCAACTCCACCACACAGCAGAACTCCTCCAGGCTTGTGTTATTTGTGGAGATAAAACATCAACGTTGCAGAGCAACAGAGTCAGTGGTAGAGTCGTGTTGCTGTTAGCCAATCAGAGGAGAGATGTCCAACTATCAGGAAATAAGACTCCAGATCCTGTCTCTGAATCATAGACTTGAATACGTAGACGGCCCATTGGGTGATGGATAGCGCAACAGCGTCACCGCCATATTGGATGGGTCTCCTCACTGTCCAAAGTCAATGCAGAGTGAGCAACTATGCCCATTTTTGTGCAGCCGGCATACTATTGAAAACAGATCACGGGGGATTACTATCGACTTTTCTAGCCTACCTGATGAGATTTTATATTTAAATTTTTTTTTATTTAATTATATTTATATTTTAATTATCATGCCATACCATGTGTCTGAATTAGTGAAAAAGTTTGATAAAATGTGTTTTTTAGCTGGGCAAGCACCTTCCTCAGTAGAAATGAATGCACTGGGTGCAAATGGAGACCCAACTAAGATGGCGGCTGGCCACTACGGCAGCTCCAATAGGCAGCGCCAGTCCAAGAGGTGTCTACGTATATATGTCTGTGGTCTGAATCTCAGCTGTGATGTGGCTCACTTCTGGAAATGGTGCACCTGTGTTTTTTCCCCCCTGAGTATGACTCACAAGGCATTCATTCCTACTAGAGACCACTATAAACGAGTGTTCAACATCTTTAAAAAAAATCCCAAAAAGGGAAAAAGGAAACATTGTGTTACAAAACAATTAAAACACCTGCTGTGGTAAATTATAATGTTGTAATTTAACGTTTGCTCTTCACCAAAAAGCAGAAGTCTGTTCATCATAATTCTGTCCATAGGATGAACGACAACCAAGAGTTGCCTTCTCCTCCGATTGATCCACAGATTCCTAAAACTGCTCCTGAGGAGCGTGTGCAGTCGGTGGGCAGTGCTTACCAGACATTAAGTTTTTTGCCAAACACCTTGATGCTGTTGAGGTGAGTGACAGCGCGGTCTACAGCATACTCATCACCCATCTCCACCAGTGCTGTTCCAGGAACGCTCTTCATGAACTTCACCTGACGACACAACCACACAGGCCTCCATTTCTACAACGGTTTGTCTAAGGTATGTGCCTCTACCTGAAGTTGGTTTAGTGCTGATGAGTAGCTTGATTTACAAAACAAAACTAACACACTCCACCATGTTTTCCATAAGTCCAAGGAACCACTCAAACCTTCTCCACGTTGCCATATAAACAGAAGAGGTTGAAGATGTGGCTGCAGTTTGTCTTGGTAGGATTGAGGCCGCTGACCATGGCGACAGAGCTGGAACCCAACAGGGAGGAGGAAGAGGTCGAGGAGGTGAAGGTCTTTGGGAGGAGAGGTGGGTAGGAGATCATCTCCTGTGCTTGTTCATGGCCCCTCCTATACCTGCTGTTAGCAGGCAGAGGCAGTAGGGGACAATGTGGGCCTGTACACACACACACACACACACACACACACACACACACACACACACACACACACACACACACACACACACACACACACACAGTGCTGTAGAATTAGAATTGGATTCAGAAAGCAGAGTGACAGGAAGGGGTGCAAGTGGAGGGCAAATACCATAGCCATTGGAAGGATGCTCTCCCAGGATGGCCTGACGCTGCCTCCCCTTTCCCCGATCTGGAACACACATTATTACACGGCTTTAAGGGACAGGAGATCAAACACAACAGTGCTACATAGTACGGCCTCGTTTAGCATCCACTGGGGCTGCTGTGTGACTCTTAATACATTTTTTTGTTTCTGGCATAGTTCAGAGTGTTCCATGAAAACCAAAACCTGGGCCTAGTGTCATCTAACTAAGGCTAACCTCTACCCTAGCAAACTCCCAGTGTCTCTCAAACTGCATAGACAGTTTGACCTTTGACCTATTTGTTATGGCTTTTGTGGTGTTTGTCTGTAGATCCTGGTTCATTGTGTCCCCTCAGCTCCACAGTTAAAGCCTTCCTACCAGCGGAGATCACTCACCTGCACTCACTCAGGACTTCAGTCCACCCAGTATTTAGCCCTCAGTTTCTCATTTTACTGTCTGATCCTTATGTTCTCAAACCAGTCTTCATGGCTCTACAGCCTGTTTTGTGACATCCATTCTGTCTACATTCATAGATGTTTAAAGTCCATGTCCACATTTGCAGGAGTCTCTAGTATAACTGAAGGCCTTGTGAGTGGATCTCTGTGGGAGAAAAGCTCCGGTGCTCCTGTTTCAGGAGGTAGAGGTGAGCCACATCAGAGCTGAGCATCAGACAACAGGATCTGGAGTCTTACTTCCTGATATATGGACATCTCTCCTCTGATTGGCTAACGGCAAAACGACTCTACCACTGACTCTGTTTGCTCTGCAACGTTGATGTTTTATCTCCACAAATAACGCAAGCCTGGAGGAGTTCTGCTGTGTGGTGGAGTTGCTAATGCTAACGGTTAGCTTCTACTAGCCCAGACGTTCTCTGCTGTTTCCTGGACGCTAAACCAACAACAGCCTTCCCCGTCGTGAGTCAAATGGGTGAGTCCATGAATGTTAATTTGACAATGTGATGTGCAAATGAATGAGATGATTTTTGGTTTACTTCACCTGCCTGCTGTTGCTGCATGTGCCAGCATCCCTGGGTCCTACCTCAGACCTGTTACACTATTGGGCTCCAGGGTAAACCAGACCCCTCAGCTGTTTTTTGTGTTCATTATAATACACAGAATAGCAAAGTTTGTTGTTTTACCTTCTTCACTGACAGTTTCGGCTCTCACTGGCATCATCCTCAGAGTGGTGGTGATGTCACTTCCTTGCTGTTTTATCAGTGGGCAGTAGAGGATGATGTCACCCTCTACTGCCCGTGTCCTCCTTGTCGATGACCATGTCCCATATGTGATCCAGTGTGTACACTCCTTTATCTCTGTTCATGGTGTTAGGTCCATGTCTCCTGATCTCGATTGCTTCTCTAAATCCATCGTTTGAATTTTTGTTGTGATGATTCTAGTGTCTTCCCAGTTCATTATGTGGTTTTCTCTGCTGCAATGATCTGTTATTGCTGATTTCAGCACTAAGCAACTGTGGATACCCAACATGGGCAATAAAAAAAGGACAACAATCTACGATAAGAAGCAGAGATTAATTAAAGCACAAAACCACGAAAAGAAAAGACACAGAGCCAAAGCCAGCCATAACCGTGCCATACATAAAAGGAATAACAGAAAAAATAAGAAAAGCTATGAGAAAACACAATTTAAACACCAACAAAACCTACACTAGTACACCCCAAAGACAGAATATCAACAGAACAAACATGCGGAGTAACATACGAAATACCATGCAAACTTTGCCAATAAACATATATAGAGAAAACGGGACACCAGTTCAACATACGGAAACTAGAACATAAGAGAGAATGTAAAAAGGAAACAAGCAAAAGACACACAAGAGCAGCAAAACAAGTAGCAGAAAACACAGTAAAAAGCAATCAGCAATAACTGCAGCAGATAAAACCACATAATGGACTGGGAAGACACAAGGATCGTCACAACGGAACAACAAAAATTCAAACGATGGATTTAGAGAAGCGATGGAGATCGGGAGACGTGGACCTAACACTATGAACAGAGATGGAGTGTGCACACACATGGGACATGGACATCGACAAGGAGGGCACGGGCAGTAGAGGGTGACATCATCCTTTACTGTCCACTGATAAAACAGCAAGGAAGTGACATCACCACCACTCTGAGGATGATGCCAGTGAGAGCCGAAACTGTCAGTGAAGAAGGTAAAACAACAAACTTTGCTGTTCTGTGTATTATAATGAACACAAAAAACAATGAATATAAACAACACAGAAAGAACGTAACAAAGAGAGACCCCTCAGTGTTCATCCACATGCAGCTCAGACTTGTGACGGTGAAAAATGTTGATTATGTTAACTCTCATTTGAAACGAGCCACCAAACACCTAGCTGAGAAGAACGCAGGACAAACGATGAGCAGCAGAAAATAGGTTTTGGTGAAATACTGTGGGAGGCTGTAATCAGCGTTTACAGTTTTTTACAGAGGCTAGGACCCATTTCTCAATACTTAGGTCACGTTTGCAAAACTCTACATACAGTTCTCCTAACTGACTTTCAGCTTGGCAAAGCAGTTCGTTTCACATTCAAAATTCACTACTACTACCAAAACACTTCATTCAGGTCTCAAATCAACCCATTCTTCCAGAACACTAGCAAAGGTTGACAGCCGACAAACACACTTTGTCACCCACAAAACAATGACCTAAAAAACACTAACAACATGTAGCTTTACATTTTCTGAACAAGGACACATCTCTGTTTATAACTGCAATATATGTTACTGGGATGAATCAGACATGATGCAGAATTTGTCAATGTTTTATGTTGTTTATTTATTTATTTATTTTTTGCACTAAGTAATTCCAAAATACAAGAATACAAGTTACCTGTTGGTTTGCCGGACAACTCTAACTATAGATGCCACTGTAGAGCGTTGCAGATTTGGCTGCACTCTCTGACCAGCCTCTCTCATTGAGAGACCATGATGTACTACATCAGGGGTTCCCAAATTGGGGGTCTGGACCCCCAAGGGGGTCCCCACAAGATTGCAGGGGGTCCCCACAATTTTGTCTTTACTAAAGTTGTGAGGTTAGCAAGATTTTATTTGTAAAAATTACATTTATAAAATCCCAATAACACACCCTACAGTATAATCAGAACTCCATATAAAAGTTATAACTCTGTATGTCTGTGTGGCAAGGTGGACAAAACAAGGTCCTGGGCAGGATTTGAACCTCAGACCTCTGGGTGAGAGTCACGTGCGTTAACCAGTCAGCCAAAGGGATATCCCTGTGGTCAAGCAGCCCAGGCGCATGATCAATCGGGATACAGTGACGGCATGCTCACCCTGTCACATCTGTAGAAAGTTTGTAAATGATCACATTTACAGTAATGTGTTTATGTGTGAAGGAGTTGGGTTTGGGGGTCCTGGCTTGTCTTGGACATGGGCAAGGGGGTCCTTACAGTAAAGAAAAAAAATGGGAACCCCTGTACTACATGATCAATGACAGTAGCTCTGATCTCATCAGAGACTACAGCTCTTGATCTTCCTCGTATTCTTCTTCCACCACGCATACGTACTCCTCGCCCTCTCCAGCCTCTCTTCTTCCTCTTTCAGCCACTTCTCTATTTCTGGCTGGGTCCATGTTTACATCACAATACAAACCTATTCAGCAGTTGTCTCCTTTTGTAATGAAATAGAAAGAGTAACACCTGCAGATGTTCGTCTATGAGAATCAGCTGTGGCTGGTTAAACTGCATTTTTAGATTTAAAATATGTTACAATCAAATATTGCTGTTGAATGTTGCTCTTATTCAGTTTTGCATCATGTTTTAGTTTTGAACATAAGTTTAACAGTTTTGTAAACAGTATGTAAGCACGTGCAAAATGGCCTGTTAGTACAATGATTTTTGGCAGTTGTTGTGTCTGAGTGAGAAAAGGATTCATGACATTTGAGAGATGTAGTCATTGAATGCATTTTGCACCAAAACAATGATAATTGATCCTCAGTTTAGCCCACATAGACTTCTGTTGTGCACACTGTATGAAGAGTTTTGCAAACGTGACCTAAGTATTGAGAAATGGGTCCTAGCGTCTGTAAAAAACTGTAAACAATCAAGTTAATCAAATGACTGACGAAAAACCTTTCTTCTTTTTTGTCTTTTGCATTATCTGCAGCTAAACACTAGCGTAAATAAGAGCCCTTAGTAAAAGAGTGAGGCAGCTAAAGGAGCCTCAAATGAGCAGAAATGAACAGGCTGCTTCTCCAGAGTCCTCGTCCATCAGCACCCACAGGTTTCAGCCATCTTGTTTCCTATCCTCAACCCAGGACTTTCCTGTTCAAACGTTTGAATGTCCTTCTAAAAAAGTACTAGATCACCACTCTCTTGGAAGTGCGACAGAAAAACAACACTTGTGACACTCAAAATGTACGTTAGTCAGGGGGGCACCTAACGTTTACAACTGAGTAATCAACGGCCAGGACTCCCTTGAAAATGAGGTTTTTAATCTCAATGGGACCTTCCTGGTTAAATAAAGAATAAATAAATAAAAAATCAAGTGAGACCCAGGTATCGATGTTTGGTACTCACCTCATCGAAAGCTCAAACCGGTTGTGTGTGTGTGTGTGTGTGTGTGTGTGTGTGTGTGTGTGTGTGTGTGTGTGTGTGTGTGTGTGTGTGTGTGTGTGTGTGTGTGTGTGTGTGTGTGTGTGTGTGTGTGTGTGTGTGTTGGGAGTGTCCAAGATGCCCAAAGATGATAACTAAGCCTTTGCGGTGGTTGTACATCCTCTGAGATATGAGTAGAACATGCCAGGAACTAGCTGGTAATGGTCATATACTGTTTTTGCATGGTGGGGCTGACAGGAAAACCAACGAAGCACTGGTATGTAAAGGAGCGTTGTGGCAAAGAAAATGCTATGCACACATTGTTTTTGTTGCGCATGTGTACCTGCACACCAGTTATGTGTTCTACTCATTCATGTGTAGCTTTAGCTACTGAATTAATTATATTATTTATATTATTGAATTAATTATAGATTCACTCAGATAAAGACAATAAAGTTTCTCTTACTAAATAGAACTTCTACTAAGAAATCACAGTGTAGCCATAGAAACACTACTTGATCTATATGGTATGCGTATGTGTGTGTGCATGTGTGCATGTGTATGTGTATTTGTGTGCATGTGTGTGCATGGGTATGTGTGTGTGCATGTGTGTGTATGTGTGTGCATGTGTGTGTGTATGTGTGTGCATGTGTGTGTGCATGTGTGTGTGCGTGCGTGTGTGTGTATGTGTGTGTATGCGTGTGTGTGTGCGTGTGTGTGTCCCTTTGAGGGACTGGTGACTTGTCCAGGATGTCCCCTGCCTCTCACCCAATAACTGCTAGAGACAGACACCAGCTCGCTGCGACCCTACTGAAGAATAAGATAATAGATGGATGAATAATAATTATTCGTATACCAGGTATAAAAAGGCCACGTTAGACCACATCGTCCCGTTTAGAGCTGCAGCTTTTGTATCCTTTCTGCTGCAGACACAAGTACTGAGGAGCAATTCATTTGTAGATTAGACTAAATGAACAGCAGTCATGTACATTTGCAAAATTATTTGCTTATTATCAAAATACAATCAGAAGTCCCGTCACACTTATTATAAATCTAAATCAACAGATGCAAACAAATGCATTTTTATCAAGTTCTGATCACAGGGAAGGTGCAGTACAAGATATAAGAAAATATAGAAAATAGAAAATAATTTTAGATTGTGGTCAGAATGAACCATTTATCCATCACTATAACCCTGTTGTAACAGAGCTGCTGGGTGAGTGTGTGCATGTCTGCGTTGAGTTTGTGTGTAAGTTTGAAGGTAATGTCCTACCTCGGTGCAGGAGGAAGGGTTTGGTGTAATCCCAGCTGCTGTTGTCATTGCGAACGACGTTCAGTCTGTTGGGCTGCAGGGGGCGACAGAGCACAGCACCTCTGGGTGGGTGTGTGTGCGTGGGCATGAGAATGAGGATGCATTTGTGTGCGTGCACCTGAGTGTGTGTTTGTTAGAGACTGTGTGTGTGTGTGTGCATGTGTGTGTGTATGTGTGTGTGTGTATGTGTGTGTCTTTGTTTACCCGAGCATATTCGATCTTGAGTGTGCAGCAGCCGGAGTAAATATCAGCCCCATTCAGAGCTAGCTTGGCCTTCTGAGCATCCTCCACTGACTCGAACGTTAACAAGCTCATTAAGGATGATTCATCAGAACAAGCAGCCGGCCAATTAAGAGCCGAGACGTGAAACAAACCCCACACAAACATCACTGGGGCCACTAACTAAGTTACATTAAAAGTAAATAACAGAGTCCCTGAATAATAACAACTGGTCTAAGTTGACTAAAATAAAACTTTGCAGAGCTACAAGCTGATGTCCTCATGCAGAGTCTCAGGAGGAAATGGAAAGTGAAGACAATGAAGACAGGATATTCCACCATGGCCTGGATGCCGTTGCGTTTGAAGATGACGATTCGCAGGACATTTCCAACAGGGTTGCAGACTGTATACAGCACATCCTGTCAGACACAGAGACAAGCTGCAGGTTACCCACAGATCAAGCCTGAATTATACAAAACCTTTAAGCTTTGACTTCAAGGAGCATGAAGGTTATTTTTAAACAGACACTGAGTTTGTTCAAATTTAACTAACAGACACTACAAAGGAACGTCCTCTTCATGACAGCTATGTGCTGTCTTGGTTTTATGTTTAAAAGCATCAATGAACTAAAACTGAGCCAAAAATAGAATTTAATAAGAGCACAGATTAAAGGGACAGTGTGTAGATTTTACTGTTAATCTCTGGAAATATCCATTGAAATGTTGTTGAAAATTAATAAAATGATGTCCAGTCTTAGAAAAATATTGGTGGCTTCGTAACATATAACCATAAAAATCGGGTCTAAAGTACGTAGGGCGCGGGTCTAAGTCTCTGGGGGATGCCATATTGGACGCCATGTTTCCTTCTATGGCCCAATTTCAATACTTGCACTGAGCCCTTCACCCTTCTGTGAAGTGCGCTTAGAGGAAGTGCTTCGAGTGCGTAGTACACAAGTGTGCAAATAAATGCCGAATTGGGACAGTAAGCATTGTGTCATCAACCGCGACGCATGCTGGGATGCCGGTTGCTGTTCGTGATTTTTTTTTAAAAACTTTATTAACAGCTTTCAAACAAACAATTATTTGACTAAATTTAAATTAATTGCTGTCCACATTTATATCTTCGTCTAAAACATTCAGATCATGAATAAATATCATTAATCGTCTTAAAATGAACTTCTTTCACTTGAAAATACGTTTTCAGAAAAGGCACTTGGTCATTGCTTCGCCTTCTTCTCAAAATTCCCATGCAGCAATGGATTGTGGGTAATACCCTTGTAGCATCATGGCCTCCATGGTTTTTCTCCTAAATGAACTAAGTTACACTCTAACTTATCCAGCAGCATATCATCAAGACATCACGACTCAAGGATTCTGACGCTACACGCTTGCCCGAAGTCCGCATCGCTGCGGACTTGGGCAAACTGCGGATTAAGGGTGCAAAATGGGCGTGGTCAACTTCCGCACTTGGGAATTGGGACACCCTACGCACTCGCACCCCTGGCCGGGAACACGCAATTGAAGGGTGCAAGTGCGAGTATTTGGATTGGGCCAATGTGAGCCGGCTCGGGGTCCTGCAACTGCTGATGACATCACACTAGATGACTGGCTGGACGTATGACTTACGGAAGTTACGTTACCACGTTTGAAAACATTTAGATAAGAAACATGAATTTAATAACAAAACTGCTAAACTCTTTCTAAAACCTATGTGAAAGAACAGAATCAAAAAAGAGATGCACTACATTTTGGCCGAGTGGCAGGGTGTTAGCCAGGAATTGGGAAAGTGAGTGTCCTACAAGAAAGAGTGGCCGTCCCCCTTGCGGGGGAGGGGGGGGGGTGTCGTTGTCGTCAGTTTTTCATAGTGTTTTGCAATGTGCCATAGTACTTCTAAAAAGTATAGAAACCATTTAAGGAACATTTCTCGTTCAAAACTGATCTAAGAATACAAAAACCTTTCAAGTAATTCATTTGTGTTATGATCATTTTTCCATAAGATGCAACACAAAAATTATGTGTTGTAGATAGACAGACAGACAGACAGACAGACAGCTAGCTAGCTAGATAGATAGATAGATAGATAGATAGATAGATGATAGATAGATAGATAGATAGATAGATAGATAGATAGATAGATAGATAGATAGATAGATAGATAGATAGATAGATAGATAGATAGATAGATAGATAGATAGATAGATAGATAGATAGATAGATAGATAGATAAAACAGCAGTGCTAAAGTTGTTAATCTAAAATAGAAAACCTAATGTGAAGAAGTTCTGCAGAATTAGATGATTTTCTGGTTTTAACAAGTTCTTCCTAAAAAAATCTTCCTCAAGAAAAGAAAACTTGTTTTGAACGAGGGTCAGTTCCCTCTGTAAAGTCAGATGTAGTGAAATGTAGTGGACAAAAAGTCTCATTCAGTACTTTAAAGGACGAGTAGTTACACTGTCTTAATATTAAGCCAAACCTAATATTTGAATACAGTATACTTTTTTTAATTTTCAGTTCCTCTCCAATCATTTATTAGATCATTTTTTAATAATAGTGGTGGTATTATTATTTTAACTTATTTTATTTATTTCTTTAACTGTGAGGTGTTGTTGAGGCAAAATTAGTTTAATGTTTTATTAAATTTCAATCATTTTACTTCAATTTAAAATTAAATAAAGAAGCGATTTTGCAAATAATGAGAGACGCACTGACACATACTGTTGGATCGTTTTGTTTATTTTTTTTTTTGGGGGGGGGGGGGGGGGGGGGG
>SSNS01000182.1:1199607-1249978 GCA_006937985.1 Aphyosemion australe | reverse complement strand
GGGTACCACAGAGCATTTGTGCATAGGGCACCCAAATGGCTAGCACCGGCCCTGCTCACACCTTTGGGACGCAGCAGCAGCAAGACTCCGCCTCTCTGGGTTTCCGATTCAACTTTTGTTTAAAATGCGGAATATAAACTGCACACCAGTTTTTATGTTTTATTTATCAATAGTCCAAATAAAACTGGAGCTATACAAAAATAACTAAACTCAGAATGGGTTCAGAAGCGTTTTGTTGCTGAGGAGAGGAAAGCTGCGCAATCTGACAGCAGGTGTCAAAAGGTGTGCTGATGCGCTGTCACTGAGCGGAGTAAAGAGACATTGACGGCAAAACTTTAGATATTGGAGCAATCTGTGACAGATAGATAGTTACTTCTCTGTAGTGGTTTTATGTATAAAAGAGGATGAGAAGGATGGATGTCCAGCAGACAGATCAGCTGTTTAGCTGGAAGACGGGAAAAGGAGACCCACAGCTGGAGTCTGAGGCCAAAGCAGGTTTTGGAAATATGTAGCAGATCAATTCTTCCTCTTTGAGGAAGAAGAGCTGGGTCATGAGCTGACACTATATGGCGATTGGTCATGGTCAAAAAGAAGTAAAAAGAAGTGTTAACTGTGGCGCTTTTTTCTCTTTTTAGCTTTGTTTTAGTTATCTGGAGTGAAGTATGCTTTTCGGGGGTGCGCTCATGACGTAGCATGTCCTCTTGGAGCGAGA
This sequence comes from Aphyosemion australe, assembly GCA_006937985.1. NCBI lineage: Eukaryota > Metazoa > Chordata > Actinopteri > Cyprinodontiformes > Nothobranchiidae > Aphyosemion > Aphyosemion australe. The sequence goes on along the minus strand of SSNS01000182.1, from coordinate 1,249,266 downwards.
CGTCGTGCAGTGGCTCACTGAAATCTTGCGCCGTTCAATGTGGCACCTTTCTGGAGTTCTCAGAGTGTGACATGAGCAGTCGTGTGAGACGGACGAAAAACGCACAGTGTGATCCCGGCCGCGTCTTCCACCGCTCCAGCTGCGCCGCTAAGATCAAAGGCAAACGGGGATTCCGTGCTGGGGGAACCCCCGCAATTAATCTGCGCGTTTCCAGTAGTACAGACTTGAACACGTTTGTCGAATTATTTGTGCAATAATCAGTTTTTATTTTATTTCCACAAAATGCAAATTCTAGAGTAGATATTACAGAAAACGAGGACGGCTTGCCATCAAATATTAAAGCCGTCCCTCCTTTTCTAGGCCGTCATGTTTGACACCAGGCCGTCCCAATGACGGCGGGACGGCTCGCTGGCTAACACTATGCCAAGTGGTATTGCCGTAGTGTGATGTCATCAGCATGCGCAGAACCCCGAGCAGGTCCGGAACCTGCACCTCCAGAAAACAAGCATCAGCATTGCATTCTCTCCATGGAATTAACCGAAGGACTATCAAAGTCTGAGGAGTCACACCAAGGTCGCAGCTTTCTGCTCCACAGGTAACATTTACCGTGATGGTTTTTTAAACTAGCGACAGTCACGACGATATGGTGTAAAACTACCCTGAAATGTATGTACCGCCCCCCATCGCCAGGAAACTACACGCGATCTCTTTAAAAGACATCTAAAAGAATTGTAAAAAAAAATACATTACTTTAGTTTGTTTTTGTAAACCAAAATATTTTCAGGACTCTTGTTTGCTGGATTTACGGAAGCCCTGAAAGGCAACGGAAAAAGTATTTTTTTTCTTGTGGAATTTTTCTAAGTTTTCTTCTTTTTTTTTTTGCTAACCCCAGAGAGGCAAATTGAAAAAAAAATTTTTTTTCTTGTGGCATTTTTCTAAGTTTTTTTTTTTATTTATTTTTTGCTAAGCCCAGAGAGGCAAACGGAAAAAAAAAAATTTTTCTTGTGGCATGTCTCTAAGTTTTTGGTTTTTTTTGCTCAGCCCAGCCCCTAGAGGCAAAGAAAGTTTTTTTTTCTCCTACCAATTTTCTAAGTGTTTTTTTTTTCTTTGCTCACTCAGCCCTGGAAGGCAAGAGAAAAAATGTGTTTTTTCCCTCGTAAATTTTCTAAGTATGTGTTTTTGTAATACCGTTTCTGTCCACTAGTATGCGCTACAGTGAAGCCCTATTCAGAAATTAAGAAGTTGTTCATTTTATACTAATTCTTGGCTCTAAAATACGTTTTAAGATGTTTTTAGGCGAGAAATTAAACATTAAAATTCCATTAATGAAGTCACGAGGTTAGAAATGAGCCTACTTTTTAATTCACTGGGGTGTTTTCGGAGATTCAAAAGCCGTTTACTATTGCATCTGACCGCAGGAGTCAGAGCTCGACCTGTCCGCAGATAACAGCCTGGTCTCTGTAGGGCATGCTGCCAGTTTACCTCTACCATGAGGGAGAAAATAGCACACGTAAAATATGCGTGTCCAATTGTGGACAGATTATCCCCATGCGCGTTCTACACTGCGCCATGACGCTCTTTATTGTCGATATCATGTACATCTTCTTTCCAATTTCAAAGTTATTCTTTGTAGTGTAGTGGTTAATGCTGTGGTCTAAGGTGCTGTTTTGTCATGTTCTGAACCTGGTTCGATTCTCCGTGACCTCAACGTTGTATTTAAATTATTTTGGCTACATTTACTATCAGTATTATGTTTAAACCCAATATTGATAAAATATTGATAAACGGGCATGATTTCCTACATGGAAATCTCGCAGCTTGAGCCTGCCTCGCTGAATCACTGTCTGCTCGTGCTTTGTTCTGGGCTGAACTGGTAAATTGAGCAGGTGAAAATTCAACAATTAATTGCCCACATACAGGTGTGGAGCGCCCACAGGTGTAACAGAGACTAATTAACAGAGGATATAATGAACGAGGAAGGAAAGAGGAGAGACATGGTCGGAGACGCTGCCGGCCGGACGCACGCACACGCACTCATCATTTACATACAGAAACGCCCTCAATTAACCATATTTGGTCACACTACGTGCGCAGCTCATGGGGGGAATCCCTGGGTCCGGCCACCATCTCTCCTCTTTCCTTCCTAAATAAACAAAAAATGCATCCACTAGAAATGCCTATGGCTGTAGGCCCAATAAAGGAGACTGACATCACGTAAAAAACCAAAACAGCCTTTTATTTTTTAGAAATAAGTGTGTTCAAGAGTTATTTTAGAACTTGTTTGTTTGCTGCCCCCAAGCCCTGGAATGATCATCCGAGGAAATATGTGGAAGTTTTCAAATCAAAGTCAAAAACTCATTTCTATTCACTGGGTTTTGAACCTGGGGAGCCTTACTCTGCTGCTGTTCTATATGTTCATGTTACGTATATTTTATGTTTGTTGTTGTACAACACTGATCGGTCTTGAGCTGTTTTAAATAAGGTATGGTTTGGATGTAAAAACATTTTTTCCACCACATTTGAAAGGAGCTTAAAAGCAGGCAGGAGCTAAAGGAGTTGCACTCACAGTGGTGATTGGGTACAGAGGGTTCTGGATGGAGAGCAGCAGGACTTTGTTTCTGCTGGTGGGGTCATCTGCGTTGGTGGGTCGAGTGATCCTCTGGCTGGTGGAGAAATTAAAGAAAGCCTGCTGGTCTGCGATGTAGATGGCCTCCCGGGCTCCACAAGTCACGCAGCGCTCTGCGCTCTCCACGCTGTCAAACTCCACCAGAGCCTGGCGCTTGAACGGCATCATCATCACGTAGCTGTCAACACAAGAGACCTGTGTTAAGTTAGGAGGGGGCAGGGCCTAACTCACCTACTGCACGGTCAAAGCTCCAACACAGTGACTAAGCTAGCTAGGTATGTGTCTACATACATTCAGTGTCTTGTCTTATTTTAGTTTTTGCATTCTTGGTCACTTTTGTACTCTTGCTACCCGTCCTGAGCTGTGGTAACTCACACATTTCCCCACTGTGGGATCAATAAAGCCTTATCTTAACTTTATTTTAGCTTATTCCTCCTTTTATTTCTTTTACAGAAGCCCTGAAGAAAAATGATTTAACTTCAAAAGTCAACCTGCAAGATGCAGAGAAGGCTGTCTAAGTGGTTCATAGCAAGACCCTAACCCTGGAGCAAGAGACAGAGGAGGGCTGAGGGGACAAAAGACACCTGAAAAATAAAACACCGCTGGTTTAAAAAGGCTTTGGGGTTTTCATCGACCTTTTCCCCTGTTACTGTTTCACTATTACATTATTGTAAGGTGCTTTGTGTTTCCTCATGATTGTTTTTTTTTTTTACAAATGTTTTGTTTCCAGTCAGATTTAACATTTTTGGTGTCCCCTTTGTAAACACATGTGGGACCCAGATGAAACCCACTAAGAACTCAAAAGATTGGGCCATATGGAGTTTTTGTACTTTGCCCAGTTGGGGCCCAGATTTGCGCCAAATCACCCCTATATGGGTTCATAAGATGGTGCCAATATGTAACACCTGGACAATCTCACTTTTAAACCCATGTGGTACCCATATGGAACCCACATAGTATCTGAAAATTGGGGCCCAGATGGGCTTTGTGTACTTTGCCCAGTTGAGGCTCATGGAGTGCCCAGATTCTCCCTAAATCTCATCTTTATGGGCATCTCAGATGGGGCTATTACATATCCTGTGGACAATCCTATAGGAGGCCCGTTTTTCAGCCCATTTCCAACTCACTTGGGCCCCACATGTATATGTTGGCTGTGCTATATAACAGTATGGCTCTTCGTCTTTATGTTGGCCACCAGACTGATCCCTGCCTGCTCTAGAACAGCATTCTACTCCTGTTGCTGCCTCACGGTTCTTTAACCTTTGCTGTAGAACATTTAAACCACAAAATGTGCACCAGTCAGTCGGTGTTCTGAAACCAGATGACCTCCTATAAGCCATAAACACACACAGGAAGCTGCCTGCTTGTGTCACACCAGCATGTTGGTTAAGGCCTTCTCTTACTTCGATGTTACTTAAAAAAAAATACCTGTGAGTAAATGTGAAATGAACTGTGAGAATTTTGACCACAGATTTTAGCAGCTAGGCCAGGCTGGAGGAAGTGATGATATGCACTATGAGATTAGCTACAGGAAGCTTGTCACTGTGGTAAATGTGTAAGAATCTGTTTGTTGTGATGGACAGGAAAGAAAATTATTTTTCATTTATTTAACCTTTATTCGAACAGGAAAGACTCAACAACGAAAGAGACAGAAAACAGTTCACAAATCACAGAAAAACAAAAAGGACATTAAGGTGATCAGGAATTCAAACTAAAAACAAATCAGGTGTTTAACCCTCCTGTTATTGTGCGGGTCAAACGGAGCCATCTTATATTTCAGAAATCTAAAGAAATTAGCTAAAAGTGTTATTTCAGTATGAAACTTCTGGCTTAATAAAAGTAATCAACATATACAATAAAAATGTTTCATTTAACAAATGTGCACCCCCCCCCCCCTGCATGTTAATATAACACAGATACTGTTTGGGTCAATTTGTACCCAGCAGTCAAAGTGGAGGTTAAATGGGTCAGAATGCATGTGTTGTTATGGCTTTGGATGGGAACCTTGAGGGCATTGTTAATCACTTTCAGCTGTATTGGTGTTCATGGACTTAACGACAGGTGCACTAAAGTGGCAACAATTACAAAACCCTCAAAACAGGACTGGTTTAACATGTGGAGGTCATGTCAAGTTTCTCCCTCTTGGTCTTTTTTGGCTGGTTTTCCACTCGTGCTAGTTTTGGCTTGAGTAATTATCTCTACTGGCAGCATGAGGCGATTCCTTAACCCTACAGAAGTTGCACAGGTTGTCCAACTTCTCCAGGATGGCACATCCACACGTGCTGCAGCAAGAAGGTTTAATGTGTCTCCCAGCACAATCTCCAGAACATGGAGGAGATTTCAGGAGACTGGCGGTTATTCTGGGAGAGCTGGACAGGGCCATAGAAGGTCCACAACCCATCAGCAGGACCGATACCTGCTCCTTTGTGCAAGGCGGAACAGGCTGAGCACTGCTCGTGCCCTACAGAATGACCTCCAGAGGGCCACTGGTGTGAATGTCTCTACCCAAACAATCAGGAACAGACTTCATGAAGATGGCCTGAGGGCCCGACGTCCGGAGTGGGCCCTGTGCTCACTGCCCAGCACCGTAGAGCTCGACTGGCATTTGCTCAAGAACACCAGAATTGGCAAGTCCGCCACTGGCGCCCTGTACTTTTTACAGACGAGAGCAGGTTCACCATGAGCACCTGTGATAGACGTGAAAGAGTCTGGAGAAGACAAGGAGAACGTTATGCTGCCTGCAACGTCGTTCAACATGACAGGTTTGGTGGTGGGTCAGTGATGGTCTGGGGAGGCATATCCATGGAGGGACGCACAGACCTCTACTGCCTAGGAAATGGTGCTCTTATCAGGAACGAGGGAGCAGAGAGAACATTCGTTTGAAACGTGTTCAGATAAAACCTGTAAAAAAAAATCGTCATTTTTTTTTTATTTATTTGCCCAAAATCATGACTTTTTCAGGAAGCTCACGGATAAGAAACGTGTTAATGTCACGAATAGATTTAAAAGTAGCCTCGTCGCTCGCAGTTCTCATCATTTACTTCCTCAATGAGCAGCTGAGCACTCCTGCAGCAGGGAAGCGCTGAGCAGAGCTGAGTGAAGTTGGCTTCCCACCCACGTATTGTTAGTGCTACGTTTGTGCTGGATTTCTGATGTGGGCGGGGAGCGAACTTCCCTCAGCTTCACTCAGCTTCACTCGGCTAGTCTGCCGAGGAGAGAGAAGAGAATGTCTGCTGCTGCTGCGGCTGGGACACAGGCAGCAGCGCTGTTACGTTTAGCTTTTGTGAGACAGGCAGAAATGTGCATTTTGAGCTTAGTTTTTGTCTCGTCTCGTTAACAAAAACTCTTGAACGTCTCGTCATGTTTTAGTCACCAAAGAGCTATTTTTAGCTCGTCAGCGTCTCGTTTTCGTTACCAAAAAAGGGGCGTCAACGAAATCAATTCGTCATCGTTATCGTTGACGAAAACAACACTGCTACACACTACGTTGTGACGTTCTTGATCACTATGCATCATGTATTTTCATGTCCTTGCTGCTTGTTTTTTCGTGCCCTGTCACTTTAAATATGTGAATTTGTTGTCTGGGAATGTTCAATTTTCTTTTCCTGTGTTTGAAAAAAATGAAAAACTAAACAGTTAAAAAAATGAAGTGACTGAACTGATGAATAAAAACATCTCCACTGAAATATGTTTATAAAACACTAAAAGTCATCCAAAGCCTCATTTACACTACGGCCAGCTTGGTCTGGGCTGGGTGGGGTCATCGCATTTGCGCTGGCGTTTTCCGTGTGTTGTTCGTGCAAATCCAACCACTTTTTTCAGCCCTTCTTCCCTGCGGTCTGTTTCATGCTGAGCCGACCACACACACCCATCTATGGACTGACTGGCCAGCTGAATTTATGTCACTTTCATGCCTACCTACTAGTGGGAGCCTCTGATTAGTGCAGTTACAATTAGCCAGCTGTGGCTTCCCACATGTGTAATTCATTAGCAATATGGATGCAGTGGGGTTAACGTCTTCTCTGACTGCAGCTGGGACCGGGCAGAGCTCAAGGACTGACCGTCTGCTGTGAGCGCTCTTAGAGACGAGCCCACGGCAGCACTGCTGCTCAGTGAGAGAGTAGGAAGCTGTGTGCTTCATGTCAGAGTCTCCAAAAGCAACACTGCCCACGTCCGCTTTTGTCTATGACTTGTGGTGCTTAGGAAGAACACCACGGACTTCTTCGCGGAGCCTATGTTCTCGGCCACGTCCACGTTCCTGAGAAGGCTGTGCAAACACAACCTGGCTGCGCAGGGGTAGGCTGTTCCTACAGGCCGAGAGTAAATGCATTACAAGAGCACCTTGTTCTTTGACAAATGATCAGTTACTCTGAGCTTAACATGCAGGCTGAATGTGAAAATAGTCTTCTACCCGTTTCCTGCATTAGACCAGAAAACGCTCGGGTTAGAAAAGCCAGACAGATCTACATCACACATTCATGGACTCACCCATCTTGACTCACGACGGGGAAGGCTGTTGTTGGTTTAGCGTCCAGGAAACAGCAGAGAACGTCTGGGCTAGTAGAAGCTAACCGTTAGCATTAGCAACTCCACCACACAGCAGAACTCCTCCAGGCTTGTGTTATTTGTGGAGATAAAACATCAACGTTGCAGAGAAGACAGAGTCAGTGGTAGAGTCATGTTGCTGTTAGCCAATCAGAGGAGAGATGGCCACATATCAGGAAGTAAGACTCCAAAATCTGCTCCCGTCTGTTCTGGCTAACTATTTCCTGAAACAGGAACACAAGAGCTTTTTCCCCACAGAGATCGACTCACAACACATTCATTTATACTAGAGACCACTGCTAATGTGTTGAAAACACGAGTGAATTTGGTCTTTAATTTCAATCCAATCATCCTAAGCAGTACAGGGGCCACAGGGGCAAAGGGGGTCACGGGAAGGAGAGGAAGACTCCCCTTGGACAGGAGAACCTGATTTCTAACTCCTGCTCCATAACACGCTCGGGCTGCATTACAGGAAACACATTTAGACAGAAACAAAAACTTTTGTGTTACCAGATTTTGCCAAACTTTTCAAGCGCTTCCACCAGGTCAGCCTCCACCACAGCATCACACAGACCCCGGACATGGACAACCGGAGACGGGGGAATACGGTGACTATCCTCCACGCTGTCCTGCAGGGAACAAAGACCGGGATTAGAATGTTAAAGAATACTACCATATATAATAATAATAATGATAATAATAATAATCATCATCATCATCATCATCATCATCATAATAATAAAATAACTCTTTAGAGATACACAAAAACTTGTTTTTCCTCAGGATTTCTGGACACATTTGACTATAACTGACGTTTGTTTACTTTTTTGTTTGTTCTTTTTTACAGAATTTCTGTTTGTTGTTGTTGCTGTTGTTATTGTTATTTGTTGTTGTTGCTGTTGTTATTGTTATTTGTTGTTGTTGCTGTTTTGTGATGAAGCACATTTGAATATATTTCTGCTGATTGTAATTAAAAACAATTAGCTAGTTGTCATTTCTTACCACAGCAAAACTAAGTCAGAACAACACTGATGGTGCAGATAACAGAACTAACCATTAAACAAAGTCTAACTAACATTAGTCACATGACCGTGTGCAGCTGGGAATAAAAAACTGATTCTGATTTAATTCAGCTTGATAATAAGAGTTGACCTGTTTGGTCTGCTGGTCCTGCACACGGAAGCAGAGAATCTGAGACACGTCTGAGTGGGTTTGTTAGCTTCTGCTGTATGAAAAATCTATCATTCTGTCATTTTTCATAAACATCTTCAGTAGCTTCAGTTAAAGTCCCACAGCAAAGGGTGAGAAATAACCATTCAACCCTCTGACTGTAAAAATAGGCCTCATTTTGACTGAAAACTTTTACACACCAAAGTTTAAAGGAGAAAGGTCTTCTTGGTAGCTCCTAAGCTAATATTGGTGCCTTGTTCTCAGTGCAAAGAGCTGAGAATGTGTGGATGAAAACAAAAGCACGGCGGTTAGAATCGGAAAATCTTCTGACTGACTGACGAGATGTTTACCATCTCTGTCAGGAGGCGGTTTCTGCAGGCAGGAGGTTTTGCAGCATGACCTTTTTTCTGCAGCAGCTGAGGCTGCAAGCAGACTTGTGCGGATGTGTCAGGTTGCAGAAGTAAACCCAGACAGAGTGACTGTCGGGCAGCTTTCAGACGCTCTAATGTGACAAGATAAAATTTTTTAGACAGGATCTCTGTGGCAGTGCTCCTGGGTCATCAGTCTGTCACATTAGCATTTGTTCTAATATCAGTCTTTAAAGGGGACAAGCTGTAACTTTTTTCTTAAAGAGCAAGTCACCCCCATACCAGAGTCTTACTCCACCCACACTTCATTTAAAAACATAAATCCCTCATCCTTCATATCAGGACCACGCTCACCCGTTCACCTCCTCTAATCTGAGATCAGTTCATCTGACACCAGCAGCAGACTGGTTAAATGTGTCTTCATGGTTTGTAATTAGACTTTAGACGTTTACTGTAAACATGCAGTAACATGTCTTACATCGCTGCATCAGGACGTTTATATGAAAGCAGAATCTGAGCTGAAAACATCGTTCAGGCTAAACCCCCACATGCAGCCTGAACGATCAGAAGGTGTTATTATGAGTGCACGCTTGACTGCACTTACACCAGGCAGGGTTACCATGGCAACAGCGCCTGGTAGGTGGTTGGCAGAATGCGACGTAGCTGGTGATGAGGTCAGCTGTTCTGAACGTAGGTGTGAGTTTGTATTGGTGTTGCTGAGTCCAAATGGTTATCTAATAGTTTGTGCAGAGGAGGTGCAGCAAACATGGGCTTCCTCGTTGCCATGGAAACTACACCTCAGCTCTTTTGATGGAAATATGTTTTTTCTGTTTGGGTAAGGTCTGTGCGGCCTCCACTCACACCCAGGACTAACTTCCTTATGCATTACCGTAAACCTTAGCAGGATGCTGCTGATCTGATCTGGTTTAAGGAGAAACAAGTCATCATGGTGTCATCATTTATAGACCCACGGGGGATTTAAACCCAGCGACGCTCACCCTGCCTCTGTGAGTGTTTATAAGGCGCGGCTCTTTTCAGATACTAACCCTGACCTGACACCCTAAAAGCAGTTCAGATCAGGTTCAACAGCCTGCAGGGCGACTAGGGTCTCATCAGCTGGGCTGTTTCTGCACCTGCAGCCCAAACCTTTGTGACCCAGATAAGCATCCTACAGACTAAAACAAAGAATATAGGAGCTGCAGATCAACAAAAACCCAGATATGGAAACAAGGCAGTTAACAAATCCTGGGGGTTGCCAGTTTGATCCCAGGATTTGTCAGTCGTTGTGCCCTCGGGCAACACGCTTTACCCTTCTTGCCTGCTGGTGTTGGTTGCAGGGGCCGGTAGCTTCCGTCAGTGTGCCCCAGGGCAGCTGTGTAGATCATCACCAGCTTGTGAATGGATGAATGACTGATGTGTTAAGTAAAGTGCTTGGGAGTCCTCTGTCTCAGAAAGTTTGAACTACAGGGGAGCTAAGGGGAGCCCGGCTCCCCCAAAAGCCCTCAACCTCACACCAAAAGGGAGCCTAAAACAAGGTCTAGTTTCAGTCTATATAACATTATTTATATGGCCTCTCAGTTACTTGGACTTCTTTAAAGCATACCGCGTGTACCGGCACTTTTTCGGCCATTAATCAGTTTAAATCAACTTGCTTTACCAAAAGGCGTCCACAGACATTAATACCATTAAAAATGTTTAATTCCATTAATGTACACCCTAATTTAATCCATTCGGAGTAACGGGAGAGCAACTGTCTGGTGTTCTTTGACCAGAACTGCTGTTTTTATGGTGCTTCGTTAAACCACAAAGCTTCGTGACTTACGGCGTTGTAGGGCGACTTATGCCACATTTTTCAGTGTTGGAAGTTTAGAAATGGCTATTTTAAAGTAGAATGTTGCTTAATTTTTTCCTTCCATTCTGCTTCACCATCAACTCTTCCAATTTTACAAACGCTGGTTGTTACTGAGTCACAACCAATCAGCATGAATCAACCAAAACGTCCTGCTCAGCGACTCTACCGGGCCACTCCGAGTCCACACCCCAGTTCAGGTACTTGGCTGGTCCCTGAAATGACCTGGGAAATGGTCCTTTCTGGCCGACCCGAGGAACTGGAGACACGCACGCCGCAAAGGTCCGGTAAAATTACCCAGAAGTTCTGATCATGAAAACGGGCCTAATGACGTAACTGGAGACTGACATTAAGGAATGAATGAAGGCTGGTGGTAAGTTATTATCAGCTGGTGGTTTTTGCTGAAACTTCAGACTTTATCAGAAATGAAAAAAATTGGAGTTGAAAGAAGTTCTGGTGCCTTCTGAGGTCATCCGGGGACACACAGCCATACACTCCTCCACTCTGAAGATAATCAACACAGCTTTAGCCACAAACCATCAAACATGCCGACCAGCAGGAGGTGGCTGATAGAACCACATAACCGTCCTGTTATCATTCCAAAGGGTTGTCTAATAAAAAAGGAAGCAGAAGACGGAAACGTGTCTCTCAGATTCAAACCGAGACCAGAGCCGACTCCCTGGTTCCTGGAAGCTGCAACATGCAGTTTCATTAGTTATGTGCATGAAAACTCAACAGTAGAGAAGAAGGAAGTCCAACGGCACAAAGCCACCATTTAGTTTAATAAAAACACTTAGGTAGACATGTCTGGAGCAGGAGTTCACTGAAACTGTTAACTCACTATTAGTCACACGATTTACACCAAGGCCCTGCCTCACACTGGGGGGGGGGGCTCTGCTCTTAGATTCCATGTAAGCTAGCTTTAATCTATTTCAATTGTCCATTCATGGGCCCCACTTCCTGTTGAGTACAGGCACTTCCTGTTGTAGCCCCAACCTCATGCAGGTGGTTGTGTTGTGTCACAGAGCCAAAGATCACAAACACACAGATTTACACACAATTACCCGTGTTAAACACACAACAGCTAGCACACTACGCCTGGTGTGAAAGGGCCTGACTGAACTATCACGTACAACTGGGATGATATTAACAAGTTGTTTGTTTAAAGCTACAACGGCAAATTTGGAAAACAAATTAGCTGAAAACATTTTTTTCATGCCTCTTATTAACATTCTAACATATTATAGCTAGAAATATATTGTGTAGGTTTAAATAAATAAAGTGGTTCTCTACATTTGTCAGACCAATAATACTTTAAATGTGAACTGATCTCAAACTGTAATCTATTGATTTATTTTAATTTTCAACAATTAGAAACAGCGTGGCATGCTGGGAAATCTGTTCTATCCAACCAGTTATCTATTGGACAATCATGGATGGATGGAACAGATTTCCCAGCATGCCACGCTGTTCCTAATTGTTGAAAATTTAAATAAATCAATTGATTACAGTTTGAATTCAGTTCACATTTAAAGTATTATAACTTAAACAGTTGTGCATAGTTCTTAAGCTGGCAGTGAGCAAAAACAAAAGCCATGACTGAAGGGATAGTGGTCCAGAGGGGTTCAAATAGCACTCAGCACTGTCTCCAACTAGAATAACACCTATGGAAACCACAGGGAGCAAGTGCAACATGGTCTAGAAACTGATAGGGGCATAGACACACTAGCTACGTTTACATGCGCCAAACTTCCCCAATCGGATTGACGATCGGACAAAACCACCTCTCTCAATTGGAATGAAATTTCATTCAGATCAGGCCGAATCGGATCAGAATATTCCGATTGACATGTTTACATGACGAATTTTTGATCCGATAGGGCGTTCAATCCGATTACTTGTGCCCATGTAAACGTAGCTACTGACAATTGGGCCTTGGTGATGTTGTGGAAATGACATGAATGAATTTTGTGTTAAATACATGTTGCAAGAACATGATCATTCAAGTGTTAAAATAAAGTTTATGTCCGGTTAAACTGGTGAAGCTAACCACTCGCTAGTCACAGTTCTTGACCCATGTGCGTCGGAACTTCAACACTCGTGTACTTTTTTTTACAACAGCCGTTATTGTGACGTCAGCCACGACTGCGTGGAGCATAAGCTACGCAGATAAAATGACTCCTACATTAACTCACAAATGCCTGCTACTATTGTAAATTTACCACGATTACAGTCGTGTTACAGCAGAGAAATATGGTTTTCAGTAAAAACAGAACTTATCGCAAGCGCGTGTTGCTCAATTTAAACCTCCGTAATGTGCTACAACACGTCCTCCAAATTCAGTAAAAAGCAATGCAGATGACTTGATTTCTGTTTAGATATTAGACGTTTCACTAGATTTGTTCAAAGTTACGAGCGGGTTTTCTTTCCCAGAGAAAGGATTTGGTTTCCTGCAACAGGCGACGCACGCACGTGACGTCAGTCACGACTCAATTTTTTTGACGACAATTTCTTAAACTGATCAATATTTTCAAGTTCTGCTGACAAAAAAACAGAAATTTGTTGAGAACACTCAGAAAAATAATGTTACACAAACTTAAAGCAACTTTTTAAGTTGTTACAACTCATCAAGCTACTTGGGTTTACAGTGTATTAGTTAAAAAACTAAATATGTTTAGTTTAGTTTGAGTTTAAACAGTAACGTCACTATTTTACTTTTACTTTTTTTACAATATTGATGTACTGAAATAGAGAAAGCAACTTGTGAATACAATGCATGTTAATACAATAAGCATAGCATTTTAACATAGTAAGCATATTCACACATGGAAAGCATGTGAATAAATCGTATGGCAGTAGCTCTTCTGTACTTTCATGGAGTCCAAAAGGCTGGAGACCCCTGGACTAGAGGCTAATCCTGACTGATGTAGGCTTTAGTGTGTTGGATTTTGTTTGCGCCTACTTAGAAATGTGTTATTACTTCATAAGACACACTGGTCTAATAAATTATAGAGCTATCAAACTTGTAGCAGTGGCCAGAAAGCTCATTTTAGACGAGCTACAACCCACACTGTTGTCTCCCCCAAGCAGATGGGTAGAGTACCCAAAAACTGTACTCAAGGAGTAGCACTACTTCTGAAACATATCGATTGACTGATTTGTGATCATTTGTGGTGTTTATGAATAATCTAATATATGGTGGGTCAATTGTAGTTTGGCAAGATAGGGGCCCCAGATCTTGCATAGGGCCCCCACAAAGCTAAAAACGTCTCTGCAGGTGAGTTAACCAGGTGAGTTAACCAGGTGAGTTAACCAGGTGAGTTAAACCAGGTGAGTTAAACCAGATGAGTTAACCAGGTGAGTTAACCAGGTGAGTTAAACCAGGTGAGTTAACCAGGTGAGTTAACCAGGTGAGTTAAACCAGGTGAGTTAACCAGGTGAGTTAACCAGGTGAGTTTAACCAGGTGAGTTAACCAGGTGAGTTAAACCAGATGAGTTAACCAGGTGAGTTAACCAGGTGAGTTAAACCACATAACATAAATTCTGCAGCAATATGAAATAACGAGCGTCTCCTGGAACAGCCGCTGTCTGCTGAACGGGTTTGATCTGTCGAATCTCCGCCGGTAGCCGCGGTGCTGTGACGTTTAAACCGGGAGAAGCTCCGCGGCACCGCAGCCTCCTCTGATAAAATCCGCATGACGTTTTTCTGCAGTAAAGCGCCTCTGGGAGGAGAAACTCATCGTTTTCTGCTTTTGCCTACACCTGTGGTGAAGCGCCAAAGGTGACGTCATGCTGTAAATAAGGAGATTAAATCAGATGAATCGTTCTTCCTCACCTTCCCTCCGAGTCTCCGACTCCTGCTGCTCTCCACGTTCCTCCCTGCATCCTCCTCCTCCTCATCAGCGGAGGCCTCAGCCTCCTCCTCTTCCTCCCCTTCCTCCAGCTCTCTGACACCGACCTCCTTTTCTGTCCGGAGCCGTTTGGCTGTTCGGTGATATCCTCCTCCTGCACCTCCCTCTCCTCCTTCTTTCTCCTCCATGATCAGCCAGATGTGAAAGGACTAAAGGAAAGAGACGACGACACCTGCCAGACGCCACTCTCTCTCTCCCCTGTCGGATCGTCTCTGCAGACAAAGAGACAAACGCGAAGATGTCTCACTCCGCTGATATTCTGTCTGGACTAGAGAGGCGAGCAGGAGCAACGCTGATAGGTCCACCAGGGAGGAGATGATTTCAGATTTAAAACAGCAGCATCAGAAACGTTGAGATTAAACTCGTCCACTCTAAATCTCATTTCTGCTCCTAATAATGAAAAGGAACATACTAATTATTAAATAGGCCTCAGATTTAGTTTATTTGGGTTCTGTTAGTGTTAAAACCCAATCTGAGCAAACGACTCGTGCAAAGCATCTAACTCTCAAATGTAAATCATTTGAGACTGAGGGAGAAAAAGCTGAATATTATCAGGATGTGTGGAGGTCAGAATGCTGCACAGACCTCAGTAACAGTCACTGAACACCTCTGACAGCTGTTTCCTCTGCATGCAGGTCAGGAGGATGTCTCCACACCTGTTAGACTGCACCAGTGCTGATGATCTGATCCAGAACCATCACAGCACTGGCTTCGCCTCGCTGTTGAACACAGCCATGATGCCATCCTTCCTTTGAACATGGAGATATGTTGATGTCAGCAGAGGAACACCACAGGGATGCTGTCTAAGCCCCAAACTCTACACTCTGTACACACGACTGCGTCTCCACCCAGACCAACACCATCATGATCAAATACCGACGATGCCACCATCCTGGGTCTCATTAAAGAGGAGGAGCACAGATTAAAGAGATCCTAGTCTATGGAGAAAAGAACAAGCTCACCGTTTGTAGACTTAAGGAGAAACACACACACACACACACACACACACACACACACACACACACACACATTGCTACATTGTAACAAAGAAGGTTCAACCTGCCAGCACAGTGGATGAGGCAGTTCTACACCGCAGTCATCGAGTCCATCCTCACCTCCTCAATCACCGTGTGGTACGCTGGAGCCACCACCAGGGACAAGAAGAGGCTGCAGCGTGTTGTACGCTCTGCTGAGAAGGTCATTGGCTGCAAACTCCCCTCCATACAGGACCTGTACACCTCCAGGACATTGAGGCGTGCAGGTCGGCTCGCAGCTGACCCGACTCACCCTGGACACTGTCTCTTTGACACGCTCCCATCTGGCAGGAGGTTCAGATCCATTCGGACCAGAACCTCTCGCCACAAGAACAGTTTCTTCCCCTCTGCTGTTGGACTCATGAATGTCAATCCTAGGGCTGCCCACTCCAGTCGCTTGGTCCCAGTCACATGACCTGGTTTTGTGTTTGCACCTGAAGCTGATCCACTCTGATTAGTACCTGCACTGTGTATATAGTAGCTGCTTCTCTAATTATTGACACTTTTATAATAATTATTTTATCATGAGTATATTATTACTTCTTATATTTGCTTATCTCTTATTTTTTATCTTTCTTTTTGCACCAAGTACTGCAGCAATTTCCCAATGTTGTGATTTCTCACACATCTGGCAATAAAACCCTTCTGATTCTGATTCTGAACTGTTTTGTCTGTTAGGTGAAACATCTTAAGGATAACTGATCTTTGGTTTCATATCCTCTAGTTGATGCTCTCCTCTAATCTAACAGTGTGTGTGTGTGCGCGTGCGTGCGTGCGTGCGTGCGTGTGCGTGTGCGTGTGTGCGTGTGTGTGTGTGTGTGTGTGTTGGCAGGTGAAAACCTTCAGATGGAGACATTTCCCTGTTTTTAAGTCTTAACAAAGTAAAAGTAGACAGAAGGTGTGCTGTAGGCTGAATCAGCAGATGTGGAGAGGCTGTGTAGTGAGTGATCAGGGATAGGGGTGGAAATGTACTGACAGGTGTGTGATGGGTAGATGGAAAGAGTGCTTTAAAGATGTGATAAACGAGGAAAATGAAAGTGAATCTAGAGTAGAAGAGATGACTGTTGTGGAGAAGGAAGTAGCTGAGATTATGAGGAAGTGAGGAAAGCTTTGAAGGGGATGAAGACAGGAAAGGTAGTTGGTCCTGATGACATTAGAGTGTCTAGGAGAGGAGGCAGGAGAGTTTCTGACTAGTTTCGGGGCAACAGTAGCTCAGGAGGTGGAGCGGGTTGCCCAGCGATCGATCCCAGCTCCCTCCAGGGTATTCTGTTGTTGTGTCTTAAAACACTTCACCCGACTTGCCTGTGTTGGTGGTGGTCAGAGGGCCGATGGTGCAAAATTGTAGCCTCTGCTCTGTTAGACCGCCCCAGGGCGGCTGTGGCTATGTAGCAGTGTGTGAATGTGTGAGTGCATGAATAATGGAAGGTGCTTTGTAAATCTAATCCATTATTATTCGTTTGTTCACAAGATCTTCAGTATAGTGAGATGCAGCAGGAATGGAGGAAAAGTGTCTTAGTGCAGAATAACAAAGCTAGTGAGTCATACAATGAAGCTTTGGGACAGAGTGGTGGAAGCTGGACTAAGGTCAAAGGTGAGCGTTTGTGAGCAGCAGTACAGTGCTAATAATGCTTTAAAGAGCAAGTCACCCCCAAATCAACTTTTTATTTGCTGACAAACTATAAATGAGAGTCTAATAGTGCTGTAGACACATGTAGTCATTGTTTTGGTATTTTAGTGCATCTTATTAAAAATATTGTCTGCCTAAAACTGTCAGTGTAGCGCCCTCTCCAGGTTAAACGTCTGCTCTACATCTGAATCAGCCATTAGTTTTGGCTAAGCTGGTATTTTCTACATTAGCTGTGTGTGTGTGTGTGTGTGTGTGTGTGTGTGTGTGTGTGTGTGTAGGTTTTTTGTAGAATTTGTTAAAGTTATATTTATCCAGGGGGCACTGTCACAAATTCAATTAAAATCCCATTGAGCATTTTTTAGTTTGAGAAAATTAATTTGTGTGCAGTTTGGTGTGAATGGCATCATGCGTGTTATTCAGGGGGCAGGTTTCTCTAAGGGAATGGAGCTGAAGTGATAGCAACAAAGGAGCACAGGAGTGAGTTGGGTGCTTTTGTGGGATGACACAAAGCAAGTTTGGTGCAGTTGTGACCTTGTCTGTAGGAGGTATTGCAGTTTTAAAGGTATGTAGGAGGCTCTGTGGTGAAATAAGACCACGTTTTGTGTGTATTTCCTGGATTATTGTCCATCATGTTCAATTCAGTGCAGATAGGAGGATGTTTGTTGAAATTACATCCTAATGTAAGGTCAGTTCAAGTCAATTCAGTTTATTTCTATAGCGCCAAATCATGACAAGAGTCGTCTCAAGGCTCTTCACAAAGTAAACATTCCAATACAGTTCAGTTCATTAAGCCAATCAGTAAAAGGTTTCCTATTGCTGGGTTTCACATGACGTAGCGTCCACGTCACCAAATGCACCAGATGGGGGTCATGCAGTTGTTGCCTCTGCACAGATATGTATTTACTCTGTTGATTTGGCGTTAAAATGCTCAAATTCTGTTTTGTCTATGGTTGTTACAATTGCTCTAATCAAAGACAAAAAATAATTTTCGGGTCCCGAAAGTAGTGCGCCACAAAGGACTTATTTTTTAAAAACGTACTGGAAGAAGACGGCAGAAGTGGATCAGTGATCTCCGGCTAAAAACAGGAGTCTCTGAAACGGACAATGCTAAAGTTTGCAGCGATCACTTTCTAACAGGTAAGGGTTTACTGAATGTTTTTATAGCATTTTATTGACGACAGCCATTTAGAGCTTCTCAGGATCACTAAATGGTTTACCCAACCTGAAATAAACTAGTTGTAGGCTTCCAGGCTTATAAAAGGCTTTCATTTGCTTTGCAGTGTTAATATGAGGTATGCAGCACAAGATAGTTTATGTTGATCGCTTCAGCGCTGGCCGGGTAAATCCTCCAGAGTGTATGAAAAGTCTGACTTTTTTAAACTATATGGGTCATACCCTAAAGGAAGATGTATTTTTTTTGCAATATCACGTCTGTGCCAGCCCATTTAAAGCCTTAGTATACTTGCTTACATCCATCGCGCCGTGTTATGTAGTGGAGCAAAACACTTTGTGAGTGAAACCCAGCAATATAAGGAACCCAGCAGATTGCATTGAGTCACTGACACTAGCGTTAGTGTGTTTTCAGCAATCCTCATACTAAGCAAGCATGTAGCGACAGTGGAGAGAAAAACTCCCTTTTAACAGGAAGAAACCTCCAGAAGATCCTGGCTCAGTATGAGCAGCCATCCGCTACGACTCACTGGGGGTTGAGAAGACAGAGCAGATACACGCACACACACATATATCAAGTAGTGTTTCTATGGCTACACTGTGATTTCTTAGTAGAAGTTCTATTTAATGGGAGAAACTTTATTGTCTTTATCTGAGTGAATCTATAATTAATTCAACAGGTGAACCAGTAGTAGCACATTCTATGTTAAAGAAGGTAAAATGTTATTATCAGGAGAGGGAGAATGTTCAGTGGTTGGCAGCAGTGTGCCAGCCGATGGCCCCCTCCATGAGGCCACCACAGCTCAGCAGAACACCAGTGTAGCTTCTTCTGGGGAGAAAAACACTTACAGAGAAAATAAAGTTAACAGCTGAAATAACAGGAAATAATGCAATTAGAGAGTGGTGGTAGTGGCTGTTCTTATACACAGAGTAGGAAAGTTTCCTTTTTACCTTATTTTGCAGACAGCTTTGGCTCCTTACAGTCGCCTTCGTCAGAATTTCACTGATGGTGTCACTTCCGTCGTAACTGGCGTAGGTCCTGAGACACTACATAAGTGTACAAAATTTCATAATCCTCAGTCAAAGCCTGGCTTGGGCTGACAGTTTCAATGGTTCTAAGGGGTGCTATTTTAAAAAATAGGCCACACCCACATGATTTTTACGTAAATATCTATTTGGGGCTGGATTAGTATCACCTAGGAGTGCACCAATTGGAATTTTTGGCCGATCACCGATCTTGAGAAAAACCTGACTTGCCGATACCGATTTTATCTTAACTAAAAGCAGATTATGTCAATGTTTCAATTTCCTTTTATTGAGAAAACCAATATGAATACTCATGAAATAATACCAGTTAACTTCTGATAGAAAATAAATGGTGAAACTCTAGGATTAGAAAATCCTGACAGATCTACGTCACACCGTCACTTAACATTCATGGACTCACCCATCTTGACCTACGACGGGGAAGGCTGTTGTTGGTTTAACATCCAGGAAACAGCAGAGAACGTCTGGGCTAGTAGAAGCTAACCGTTAGCATTAGCAACTCCACCACACAGCAGAACTCCTCCAGGCTTGTGTTATTTGTGGAGATAAAACATCAACGTTGCAGAGCAAACAGAGTCAGTGGTAGAGTCGTGTTGCTGTTAGCCAATCAGAGGAGAGATGTCCACATATCAGGAAATAAGACTCCAAAATCTGCTCCTGTCTGTTCTGGCTAACTAATTCCTGACACTAGCCTAGTTAACTAGACCAATTCTTGCTTTGCAGAGTTTGGTCTAGGCACGCTTCATAGGAACCCTCGCAGCCTGTGGCTGTCCAATCACAGCTCGCTATAGTTTTGGTTGGGCCAATCACAGCGCTCTATATCATGGGCCAATCACAGAGCGGGAGTAGCCGATGACGTCAGCGCTGCGGCCGCGAACGCAAGCAACATGGCGGCAACTCGTTAAACACGTTGGTTTGAAACGGCTTTGTCATCAACATTGGATTATTTAGACTCCAACGTGCGTAAGTCTGTCTGATATACTTAGCGGCTTCTTATTTTTATCAAACAAAGTAGTGCAATGTCCCAGTACACCTGATATTCGCGTGTTTTTCATACAAAAACGACAGAAATCATTGATGTTAGACGCTATTAAAGCCTCCCGCTTTTCCGTCGCCGTGATTACGTCACGTTGTTCGTCACTCTGATTGGTCCTAGCGCTATCCAATTGCGTGCTGACATTTTGAAAGACAACCGTAGATCCCGCCTCACGACTGAGAGCCGTCAATGGTTCGTGGCCAGACTATATATACACATATATAGGATGGCTTGCCAGGCTATCCTGAAACAGGAACACAAGAGCTTTTTGCCCACAGAGATCGACTCACAACACATTCATTTATACTAGAGACCACTGCTAATGTGTTGAAAACACACATCCAATCCGAGGCAAGATGTCCAAATATCAGGAAATAAGACTCCAGATCCTGTTGTCTGCTGCCACTCTGTGTGGCAATGAAAGTTGATGTTACATTTACAAAAGACTGAACCCAAAGGGAGCAGATAGATTATGAATAGTAGGAGGCAGAGGACAGAACCTTGAGGAACCCCAGATACAACACAGGTCCTACACGATACCTATTGTGGATAATCTATTCAGGAGGGTGGAATGGTAAAAAAGGACAAGAAGTTAGTTGGTGTGGGGGTAGAGGATGCAGAAGACAGGACTAACTGGAGACAGATGATTCAGACAGATGTCCCCTGAAGGGACGATCCTTCAGAGAAAGAAGTAATTTCCTAGTGAGGAGAAAACAAGTTCAGTTAAACCATCTCTAGAATTAAAATGAGATTTGATTTTAGGCCAAGTGAAAAAAAAAATATTTACCTCCCATTTTAAAGTAGAAAAAACTCATCAATTATCAAGATTAAAACCAGCATTTTGAGCAAGTTTACATTTTTATTTAGTTTTACAGTTAATGCATGAACACACATCTACATGTACTCAGCTGTCACTCAAAAGAAGAGGCGTTGAGATGATTCTGGTCCACCATTTGACGTCTCAGGAAGAGGAAAGGGTGCAAAACCACCCGTTTATGGTGGGGGCTGCTGACCTTGATCATGGGGCGGTGGGCAGAGTGCTCCTCTATCCCACCAGCACATCTGTCAGTGAGGGAGCAGTGTCTGAGGACTTGGCTCAAAATAAAATTCAGCTTAGGGCCCCTACTTGGCCAGGGGCAGCTCTAGTAGCAGAGTAATGTTTATCATCATCAGTTATAGTTGTAAACGCTTTGCAGCAGTGCCTGAAGTCCTTCATGAGTAACATACCATCAGTCTGGCTGGGAAAGCTTCACCTGCTCCTCCTAAACAAACATCAGACCTTTGAAGGTGGAAAGGAAAACACACCAGGACCAAGGCTACGCTGATATGAAAAACCTTTTTCACGAGAAAGCAGTTAATCAATAACTAAAGAGGTCAACGAGGTTAACATATAAACCATTTCTCCATCCATATCTTCAAGAGTATTTACACACAAAACAGGATTTCTATGGCCATCTCAAGTAAAGTAGACTTAATCAGTCCCTTACCAATTAATAGCTACAGTTCTTTTGAACATCTAATTCTTAGTTTTCCTTATCCAGATTGCAAAATTCTAAAACCACTTTTGTTTGTAGTCTTGTATCGTCCACCAGGCCCCTACTCTCAATTTTTGGATCCGATCTCTGATTTTTTACCTGATTTGGTGTTAAATACTGATAAGGTCATTGTGGCAGGGGATTTTAACATTCATGTTGACAATGACAATGATAGCCTCAACGTAGCCTTTAGTAATATCTTAGACTCAATTGTTTTTACTCAAATAATCCATAGCTCCACCCACTCCTGCCATCACACCTTGTGCTGACATATGGTATAGAGTGTGAGGAGATAACAGTATTTCCACACAATCCTGTCTTGTCGGACCATTTTATGATAACTTTTGAGTTTATTATAATCGAGCTCTCCAGACATGAAAGTAAATTCCACTATAGTCGATCTTTATCTGATAACGCTGTAGCAAACTTTAAAGCAGCTGTTCCATCTTTACTGTCTTCAGAATCTCAGTGTAACTTAGCAGAGGGCAACAATTTCATTTCTAGCCCTTCACAAATTGATGGTCTAGTTTAAAGTGTTACTTCCTCTTTACGTGTGGCATTAGACAATGTTGCCCCTTTAAAAAAGAAGGTAATTAGGCACAGGAAGTTGGCTCCCTGGATTAATTCTGAACTGCGTACTTTAAAACAGAGGGAGGTGGAGTGTACAGAGGGGACTACAGTCGTTAAAGACTTTTCTCCCTGGCCCTGCCTCCCACATGCCTCCATCTAAAAGGCTAGGTTATCCTGAGTTATCTCTGTAGTTATGCTGCTATAGGCTTAGACTGCTGGAGGACATACTGACCACTTTCCACACTCTGCTACTTTCTTCTACCACCACTCTCTAATTGATTATTTCCTGTTATTTCAGCTGTTAACTTTATTTTCTCTCTAAGTGTTTTTCTCCCCAGAAGAAGCTACACTGGTGTTCTGCTGAGCTGTGGTGGCCTCATGGAGGGGGCCATCGGCTGGAACACTGCTGCCAACCACTGAACATTCTCCCTCTCCTGATATTACATTTCACTTTCTTTAACATAGAATGTGCTACTATTAGTTCACCTATTGAATTAATTATAGATTCACTCAGATAAAGACAATAAAGTTTCTCTTACTAAATACAATTTCAAGTCGTAGCGGATGGCTGCTCATACTGAGCCAGGATCCTCTGGAGGTTTCTTCCTGTTAAAAGGGAGTTTTCCTCTCCATTGTCGCTACATGCTTGCTTAGTATGAGGATTGTTGAAAACACACTGACACTAGTCAATGACTTGATGCAATCTGCTGGGTTCCTTATATAGGAAACTTTTTTACTGATTGGCTTAAAGCAACATTCCGCAACTTTTACACCTTAAAATTATGTTTTTTTGTAAAGTTTTTGCGTCATAGTATCAGTGTTTGCGAAAACTTTTGAGCCACGCCTGCCAAACTGGCAGACGTGAGAGCGTCTCACGCAGGACATTTTTGATCCACGTAGGACAATGTCCTCACAGGCTTCAGATTTGCATCAATTTAACAGTGGGTACTGTAGTGACATATTATACATATTTTTATTGTGACAATATTCTGTTGACATAATTTGAAAAAAGAACCATCAATGTTATTTTCTGCCAAATTCATAAAATGAGGATTAACAGAATTTATCAGGAAATTATTAGAGATCATCATATAATTATTATAAATTATTATGAAACACCAGAAACAACATATTATATATGAAAGTATTTCTAAATATTGTAATGATCCATAAGGGTTTTTTGTGATTGATGTTGTAGCCTGATGTTCCCGAAATCCCTAGAAACGGCCCTGGGTGTGGGACTGAGTTTTGAAGGTGATCTGAATTGTATCAAATATATTACATGCTTATAAGTTATTATTATTATAAAATTACAAATGTGTAGTGGACATATCTACCTACATTTTCCTTTTCAAACACTGTTTTGTTTTTTATGCGACTATTTTCCTGTCCTGCTGTCTCTTAGCTGCATCTCCTCCCAGTCCTCCAGAAAAACTGCTGCCTGGCTTCTTACTTTTCAACTTACAAGTTACTTTTGAAATTAGCAGATCAAAAAGATCCGTCGACCGCAAAAATAGAGGAATGTGCGGCCACGCCAGTGAGGTGACGTCACCGATGCACGGGAGATGATCCCTGCAGCAACGGAGCGCGTCAGGGACAAATGAAAGACAGAAAGTATGAGCAAACATGAACAATCGTGTGTTAATTATGTTTTTTTGGTGGCGCCACTTTGAGAATGTTACTGTGGCCGTGCGCAGGACGCAGCTGCCCGGCGGAGCGCATCAGTATTCAGCGCTCATGCCACTCTCCATCCTCTCGGCCCAAAAGAAGACCCGGTACGCTGAGCGCCCAAATAAATAATGTAATATATGTAGAAACTAGATCTTTTGAGGGGGAAGCCAACAAACAGTCTGCAATTTGTGGTTTTCAGGAAGTTTATTTTATTTTGGCACGTTCAGAGAAGACGCACGGCGTCGGTCATAATGTCCGACGATTTAAAGTTTTTCGTCGGACAATATTAAATCACGTCGGTAATGTCCGACTGTCCGACGTGTTTTTGCAAACACTGATAGTATTATCTATTATGTTCATTTTCATACCTGTGATAGTGTTGGGGGGTCCCACGTCTGTTTACTGCGCTATACAGTTTTTGTGCTTCGGGTAGCGCCGGAAGTACTGACTGGGTGTCGTTTTACGGCAGAATACGGCAAGCCAAAGGGATAAAAAAGCACGCATTCTAAATGCACGTTATGTCTGCCAAAATGCGCGTCTTGAATGCGCATTTTGACGCCAAAGGGGGCAAAAACTCGCGTGTTCTAAAAGCGAGCATTATGTCCACCAAAACGCACGTCTTGAACAAGCGTTTTGGCGGACATAATGCGAGTTTAGAACGCACAATTTTTTCATCCCTTTGGCTTGCCATAACTGTATAACGTAGACTCGCTGTAGCAGCGGCAGATTCACCAAAGAAAGCTAGAAATCCCTTATCAGAGGAATCTAGGAAAAGAAAAGGAGAACGTGATAGAGCAAGAGCCAGTGTGTGTGTGTGTGTGTGTGTGTGTGTGTGTGTGTGTGTGTGTGTGTGTGTGTGTGTGTGTGTGTGTGAAACCAATGGGTCTACATGCAGTAAGAAGAGAAAATGAATTATTGTTGTAGACCAGCTGAAGTCAAACTGAACGGGCCTACTCCTAAACAAGCTAAGCCACCCATTCATGCTCTGGATCCACAACACGCTCTCGTTTCCTTTCTAGCAGCGTACCACGGTTCCTAGATTAACTGCTTGTCTGTCCCAACCCAGCGCCAGTCACTCCGCTTTTGGGTCAAACACCACACCACATCCGAACTCCTGCCTCTGCCTGCTCAGTTCAGACCTAGACCCTGACAACCCAGATGGTGTGGGTAATTGCCATGGCCCGATTGAAATGTGCGTGTAAACTGAAGTGCTAAATGAATGTTTCAGGCAGCAGAAACCCCATGTGGAGGAGGGGAACGAGGAACCATCATGGAGGGATAAGGTCCTGCGTAGCATGTAGCACAGGCTGCAGTGGCTGAATGCAAACGCTTCACAGCGTGTCACTCTTCCCACATTTTGTTATGTTACAGCCTTATTCCCAAACTGATTACATTAATATTCCCCCTAAACAACACAGCACCCTATAATGGCAATGTTAGGTCTTAGAGATTTTGGCAAACATATCAAGAATAAAAGAAACAGAAATCACATGTACTTGAGCATTCACAGCCTTGGTGGTGAAGCTCCATATTGAGCTCAGATGCTTCCTGTTTCCACTGATCCTCATCATCATCATCCTTGAGATATTTCTGCAGCTTAACTGGCATCCACCTGTGGTAATTTAAGCTGTTTGGGCATGACAAGGAAAGGTACACACCTGTCTAGCTCCTACAGCTGACAGAGCATGTCAGAGCACCAACCAAGCATGAAGTCAATGGAAATGTCTGGACCTCAGAGCTTCAGCATTCCTCTGTGGATAGACGAGAACCTTCCAGAAGGACAACCATCTCTGCAGCTATTCACCAATCAGGCCTGTATGGTGGAGCGACCAGACGGAAGCCACTCCTTAGTGGGTTTGCTGAAGGGCACCTGAATGACTCTCAGACCATGACTAACAAAAATCTCTGATCTGATGAGACAGAGATTGAACTCTTTGGTGTGAATGTTTGGAGGAAGCCAGGCCAATCCCATCCCTACAGTGGTGGCAGCATCAGGCTGGACTATAGGAGACGAGTCAGGGTAGAGGGAGTGATAAATGCAGCCATGCAAGGAGACATCCTGGATGAAAACCTGCTCCACAGAGCCCGTGACCTCACACTGGAGCGACGGTTCATCTTTCAGCTATTTCAGATATTTTCAAGTTTGAATTAGTGTTTGTTCTGAAGAGTTTTTCATCGTTGGAACAGTTTTTGGATACAGGAGTGAGTCCATGTTCGGAGTAAATTAACATTTATAAAAAGGACGTGCAGAAATGATCACAAGCAGAAGATTGTAAAAGTAAAAAGGGAGTTATATTCAAATAGCAAAAGAAAAAATAT
Organism: Aphyosemion australe; assembly: GCA_006937985.1. Classification (NCBI taxonomy): domain Eukaryota; kingdom Metazoa; phylum Chordata; class Actinopteri; order Cyprinodontiformes; family Nothobranchiidae; genus Aphyosemion; species Aphyosemion australe. Next base: position 1,222,788 of record SSNS01000182.1, on the reverse strand, counting down.
ATTATAATAAAATGAAAAGAAAAAAATGAGCAAAAGCCCAGAAACTGTCCTTCAATTTGCTCCTGTTACATATAAACACCTGCCCTCAACACGCACACACACACACACACGTGTGTGTGTGTGTGTGTGAGAGAGAGAGAGAGAGAGAGAGAGAGAGAGAGAGAGAGAGCACTGAGTGTGGTGCTTTAGTTTCTTCCTCTCATAGCGCTCCTCAGCCTGACGTTCTGCACATCTTTATTTTTTCTAAGGTAAGGAAATAATCGTTTCTCTTTATTAAACAGTAACAACTAAAACAGCAGCTTTAGCTGGAGGCTTAGTTTCTAAAGGGAAAGTTTAAAGTTTCTATCCAGTCGTTTGTTTCATCCAACTAACATGTTCTCAGGACAAAATTGAGATGTTACACATGGAAACGTCAGCAGTTGTTCAGGGATGATTTTTACTCACTTGTTTGGTTTTGAACCTAATTTTGCAGAGCTCAGTCAATCATGTTTATTTATTTGAAGATCATGAAGATCCCCGACGAAGGAATCTGACAAAAGATGTGAAGTTGTGAAGAGCCAAACTGAAGAATTTATTATTATTGTTATTATTATTATTATTATTAGTAGTAGTAGTAGTAGTAGTAGTAGTAGTATTGCTTTTTAGACTAGATCAGCATTTTATCATCTTCATCAAATAGCAAGACTCAGAGGTCTCATGTCCAGACCAGACCTAGAGAAACTCAGTCATGCGTTCATCTCCAGCAGGCTGGACTACTGCAATGGTCTTCTGTCTGGTCTTCCTAAAAAAGCTGTGAAGCAACTGCAGCTTCTTCAGAATGCTGCTGCTAGAGTCTGAACAAGAACCAAGAGAGCCGAACACATCACTCCTGTTCACTGGTTACCAGTAAACTACAGAATCCATTTCAAAGTGCTTCTACTAGTTTATAAATCACTCATGGGGCCAAAATACCTGTCAGATCTCCTTACAGTATCTACACCCAGCATGGTTCTGAGATCCGTAGGAAGCAGCTGTTCAGCCAGTGACTGGCCACACATCCTTGTCTGACACACACACACACACACACACACACACACACACACACACACACACACACACACACACGCACGAGCGCTCCAGCAGAGAATCTTGTCCGCGCCACAACAACCGCCACTAGCAGGTGAGAAAGGTGAAGTGTAATTTTAATATTAACTATTTTATTCAAGTAATCCTGAATGTTTTTATTTATTATAATCTTTTAATCGTACATTGCTTTAATTCTTACTTTACTGTCTTTTATTGCACTGTATGAAGCTACAGCGCTGACAGCAGAGATGAGCGCTGCTGTTTTATATTAACACACCGACCTTGGTCTGCCTCTGATTGGCTCAGATTGTTGCTGAATCATTATTGCTGCATTCAAGCTAACTCTGACATCCGTTTTGTTACAGGACAGCTGAGCGCAGCGCCGTCTTTAGACTCTGTTCATTTAGTGTGAAGACTTGTTTAGAAGAAGCAGCTGGTTTTCCCGTGACGTGAAGAAAACCAGGTTGTTGGTGTATTTGCAGCTCAGCAGGCTGACTTGATAATCTCTACAGGCAACTGTGATGTGTTTATCTCACAATCACCTGCAGAGATGACCCAGTCACTCTGGTGTTACTGTTCCTGTGTCAGGAATACAGATTCATTTAAAATGTGTGTGATGTAGTTCAGTGGTGCTGGCTGCATATACACTCTGTTCTCCCTCAGACAGACAGACACACACACACACACACACACGTGATGGCTGTGATTCAGGGAAATCTCAGCAGGCGACTGTGAGCCTTGAGCCTCACGGCGTTGGTTGGGGTTCGTCTGAACACAGCAGCTCAGCTGCAGTCCATCTAACCCTTCCATCACTCCCTCCTCACAAACCTTTTTATGTTTTTACTTTCTCATGTGAATGATTTACAACTAAAGAGTCAATCGAAAGTAAAAATAAAAAACCTTAACACTGGAAACAGTGTTAAACCATTTATTTTTTCCATTTTCATTTAAGCTGTATTTAACAGCGAGCTGACATTTCCATTGAGCTGTTTGAGTTGCACTTTGCAGGTAATGATGTGTTTAGACTGCAGCTCGGTTTAAAACTGGGTTTGGGTTGGTGAACAGTGCAGGAAAGGTGGTGAGAAGCTTTACGGCCTCTGATGTTGAAGATACTGCATCAGGAACTGATGGATAGCACTGAGATGCCATCGTTTCCTGATGCACTGCCTTCAGCACTGAGAGACGCGCCACCAGAGGAGGTACGACGGTGCAACAGCTCACCCTCTTCAGCATTTTAGTCACATCGGTAATAAATGATTATTTATTCATTTGGAAAATTTGGATTCCTGGTAAAGTTTATTTGATGTGTGTGGTTTTTGTTTGGTTGTTTTTTTAATGGAAAAAGCATCAATAAGTGACAACAGACCATAAAATAACCCTAGAGTTCAAATATTTTATTCACTTTTGCTCATCAGCAAAGTTTATTAAAGAGAAGAGTTCATAAATGAGAAACCAACTTTTATTTGTTACTTTTTTGTTATTTTCTTTTCTTTACAGAACCAAACTAAACACCCAAAACAAAGAAAACCAGTCAAATGTCTTATCGAGTTTCTAAGCCACTGTTTGGATCCACTGTAAGGATTCTTACTATATTTTATAATCATCAGCCTTAGGTAGAACACATTTTCATTATACTTCTATGCTTCACATTACAGCTGGCTCTTTCATTTATAGCCTTACCACTCCATGTGCACCCCCCCCCCCCCAACCACCACAAAACAAAACAAAACAAACAGACCATTAAACAAACAATTCAACAAATCATTAAATGAATACAGGAATAAATACTTTAGTATAAATATATATGAGGTGACTAAATCTCCATTCTTTCTAACACTGACGCTGACCATAAGCCCTCACATTCTTGCGGTCACTTTTTCCATACTCTTCACTCCTTTCATTCTATCCCACCACTGCTTTCATGTGGATGTTGTGGTTCAAGCCAGCATACTGTAATCTATGTAATCTGCTATTATACTTATTCTAATCATGGTTCTTATTTTAGTGGGAACTGTTTTTGGAGTGATACCCAATAGATATAACGTGGGTACGGAAAGTATTCAGACCCCCGTCACTTTTTCACTCTTTGTTAGGTTGCAGCTGTTTGCTAAATCAATTAAATCCATTGTTGTCATCATTAATGTACACACAGCACCCCATATTAACAGAAAAACACAGAACTTTACAAATGTATGCAGATTAAAAAAGAACTGAAATTTCACATGGTCCTGAACAACAGTGACTTCCTCCAGATGATCACCACACTGGCTGCACGCATGCACCAAAAATGTTATATGCAATTATTTTATTTTCATATGCCAACAACGGCGCTTTTATTTATCCAATCATTGTTCCTTTTACTCATCTTATGTATATAGTAGGACCAGCACAGCTATAGTCTCAGAAGGACATGCCGCCAAGCTGAGAGGCGTTGGAAGTCAACTAGATTAGAGGTTCATAGGCTGCACTTTAAGGAACTCATAACATCTCTGAATGAGATGATCACAAACTCCAAAGCTGTTTACTTTGCTCAGCTGATTTCCTCAAACAAAAATAATTCTAAAGTCTTGTTCGACACCATAAACCAGATTGTTTCACCTCACGCCCCTCACATGCCTGTATTCTCAAGGTCTGACTGTAACAACTTTCTTGCATTCTTTGAGAATAAAATCAGAAATATCAGGGCAAGTTTTTCACCCCCATCCTCTTCCCATTCTCCCATCCAGCCACCTCCCTCCCAGTCATGGTCCTTCTTTACTGCTGTAAATCTCCAGGACATCTGTCTCATTCAGAAAAACATGAAACCGACTTCCTGCCCTGTTGATTTTCTCCCAACCGCTTTGCTTCTTAAGGTCTTTGACCAAATTGGCCCATGCATTGTGGATTTTATAAATCTATCTCTCCAATCTGGCTCTGTACCTTCTGTTTTCAAACATGCTGTTGTTGAACCGATCCTGAAAAAACCCAGTTTGGACTCCTCTCAGCCTAATAATTACAGACCCATTTCTAAATTGCCCTTTATCTCTAAAATCTTAGAAAAAGTTGTGGCCGATCAACTGATTACTTTTCTGGAAATTCACAACAACTTTGATAAATTCCAATCTGGTTTTCGTAAAAATCATTCAACAGAAACAGCTTTGATTAAAGTTTCCAGTGACATCATGATGACTGCAGACAACGGGGAATTTACAGTCTTAGTATTGTTGGATCTTTCTGCAGCTTTTGACACTGTTGATCACAGCACCTTAATTAACAGACTTCATGACTCGTTGGGAATCTCTGGAACTGTTCTAGACTGGTTCAGATCGTACCTTTCTAACAGAAGTTTCAGTGTCTGTATAAACCATATCATGTCAGATTCCACCAACCTGTTCTGTGGGGTACCCCAAGGCTCTGTTTTAGGTCCACTCCTGTTTTTATTATATATACACCCTCTTGGACAGATAATTGATGCTTTTCAAAATGTCTCTTATCACCTATATGCAGATGACATTCAGCTGTACTGCTCCTTTAAGGATTCTGAGCTCCATAAACTGGCTGAACTACTAGAGTGTCTACCAGCAATCACTAGCTGGCTAGAAGATAACTTCCTTCAGTTAAACTCTGAAAAGACTGAATGTCTGATCATTGCCCCTGAGAGCATGGCTCCTCTGATTAATCAACAACTTGGTCATTTAGCTTCTGCTGTCAAGTCAAACATGAGAAATTTGGGTGTCTTTGACCAATCAATGTCTCTTGAAGGTCACTCAAAAACGCTGGTCAGAAACTGTTTTTATCATTTGAGAAATATCTCCAAACTACGAAGGTTGGTGTCAAAACATGAACTTGAAATGGTTCTCCATGCCTTTATCTCCTCCCGTCTAGATTACTGTAACACCCTTTTCACATGTTTTAACAAAAAAGCCCTTGACCGCCTTCAGTTGGTCCAGAACTCTGCAGCGAGGCTCCTAACTGGAGCAAACAGAAGAGCTCACATTACTCCTATTCTGATGTCTCTGCACTGGTTACCCATTAACTTTAGAATTCAATTTAGGATCCTTACTATAACATACAGGGCTCTACATGGCCAAGCTCCTCCTTATGTTACTGAACTGTTAAAGCCTTATGCTCCAACCCGAGCCCTCAGGTCCACCAACCAGAACCTTCTAGAAATTCCAAAGACCAGATATAAAAGTCGAGGTGATCGCTCTTTCCAGGCTGTTGCACCCCGACTTTGGAATGAACTTCCTTTAACCCTACGTGTTATTGACAGTCTGGACACCTTTAGAAAGCAGCTGAAGACCCTTTTGTTTAAAACTGCTTTTACTTAAATCTTTTATGTTTTATTCGTTTTTTCTAACTTGTATTTATAATAATATTTCATTTGTTTTATCATTTTTATAATTTTATGACTTTCTGTTTTCTGATTTTTAATGATTTTATGATATTCTGTTGTTTTGTTTTAAGATCATTTTATGATGACTATCTTGTGTTTTGTTGATCTTTGTGAAGCACTTTGTGATTCTTTTTCTGTGATAAGTGCTATACAAATAAAATTTACTTACTTACTTATCATGAGTGGTGTTGTACGACGACAATAAAGCTTTTATATTCAAATTATTTTTAGCATTTTTTAATTTGTTATATTTTGAGTTTCTAACTACCTCAGTGACTATTGTGAATTGCGTATTTTGTAATGGAGGGATTTGAATAAATGTGAGGATTACTGTATAAACATGGCTCACATCTTTATGTAAAGTCCCAGAGAGGATTTGTTTTCACACTACTGTATAGAAGCTACAACATATTTATATCATCATATCAATTCATAAGTGGAACCTAGTGCCTTTTGTCTGCTTTAAGGTGGTTAAAATGTGAAAGTTCAAATGCATCATTACAAAATCCAATTATCACTCATCTGGGCTAAGCTCTGGATCTTTTTCACTCCTAAATCCGCCCCTGGTGACGTGAATCAGGCTGTAACTCTGCTCAACGGTGCCGGTGCTGACTCCTGCTTTCAGCACGACCACGGCTTCCTGTTTTGCAGAATAGATCGTCCAAACTGACGTATGAAAGCCTTTAATTTTTCATGAGTGAAGGGTCCAGGGCTAAATAAAAATAAATGTCTCCCCAGCAGAGTTGTGGAGAAAACACCGGCAAATAGGACCAAAGTTTTCCGTCATCCCAGAGCTCATACGGGCTTTAGATAACTTTAGAACAGAGGGTTACCAATCGGCTCCTCTACCTCTAACTATGGGCGTTCCTCAAGGGTCAATACTGGGCCCAAACTTATTCAAAATCTATATCAATAACATTGTTCATGCTGTTGACAGTTCTCATATACATTTATATGCGGACAACACCATTTTATATTCATGCAGTTCTTCTTTGAATGCAGCTTTGTCCTCCTTGCAGCACAACTTTAATTGTCTTCAACATGCCTTCTCCAACCTTCACCTTCATTTAAACACAAGTAAAACAAAGTTCATGATCTTCAACCGTAACTTACCACAATCAACTTGCCACACTAGCATTGTTTCCCTGGATGGTACAGAACTACAACTTGTCAGTTCCTATAAGTATCTGGGTGTCTGGCTTGACAGCACACTTTCATTTGACATTCACATTAATTCATTACTCTCTAAAGTCAAGTCAAGGATTGGGTTTCTATACCGCAACAGGTCATCCTTTACTCATTCTGCAAAGCAAACCTTGGTCAAAATGACAATCCTTCCCATCTTAGATTACGGTGACATCATTTATAGGACTGCTTCCAAAAAACTTCTTCATAAACTCGATGTCATTTATCACTCAGCAATCCGTTTGGTCACTGGTGCCCCTTTCACTACTCATCATTGTGATCTGTACTCACTCGTTAACTGGCCATCACTCCATTCCCGCAGGTTGTTACATTGGTATCAATTTATATACAAAACAATCATCGGTAGAACACCGTCATATCTTCACTCATTACTCATCACTTCCAACAACCAGCGCATTTTACGTTCCAGTAACCTAATNAACATCACCAGCGAGCAGGTTTCTTGCCCAAGGACACAAACCTGCAACCTTCTGATTACGGGGCGGACACTTAACTCCTCTGCCACTGTCGCCCTTTGTTTTTAAATACAGATGTAATTTTTAAATCTCCTGAATTTAGACACTGCCTCAAAGAGTTGAAGTTGTGCTGGAGCAACAGACCAGCTGAAACATGCAGGGCAGAAGGACCAGAGGTGACTCTAGGACTTTACAGAAGAAAGATGATCTATGTTAGTAACTCACTTTCCACCATAGTTTTATGCTACATGTTATTCCAAGGAAATTAAAATAACAATGCTATAATTACTGATAGGCTTGTTGTTACATGTCAAACCCGCTGCTTGGAGCTTACCGGAGGACAGTTGGGTAGAGTTCGGCTGAGTAGAGGAATGCTGTGGTGAAAGCTGCCTCAGAGAAACCTTTGGCCACCACAGCAATGCACGTCCGCAGCACAGAGTACTCTGCAAGAGAAACGGATCCCACACTGACACGCCTGTGTAATGTAACAGTAACATTTCTATAAACGCGGAAACGTTTTTATTATATGCTGTGTCTTTGTGCAAACTGAAGAGCCACTGCTGTCACCTAGAGGGATGGCTGTGTTGATTCCAATCAGAGCTCCTGTTGTGATCAGAAACCATGCCTGGCCATTCCTCCGGCCGATCCAGTCCACCACAAAGAAGGTGAGGATTTTGGCAGGAACCTCAATGGCAGCATAGATGAACTGAGTGAAGTAGATGCTGACACCAAAACCTGAGATCTTGAAGCTGATTCCGTAGTAGAGGAAGGCAACGGCAAACCTAAAATACAGCAACGCAGTCAGGATGTAATCAGCCCACCCGACACCATAAAGAGTCTTTTGATACCAGAAAAAGCCGGAGCAGAGTGTTATCTTTCTCAGCTGAGGGGTTCTGAACAGATCCAGGTAGGTGTGGTTCTTCTCAGCCACTTCAGACACTGTGACTTTGCTCAGACCCTAAAACAATCACACGGATCAGAATGTTTCAGTCACAACAATAAAGGATATCATTTCTAGAGCAACGTTCAAGACGCCCAAAGCTCTCTACAGTGAATTCTGGCTGCGTCACTGAAGTGGTAACGTGTTTCATCTCATGGCATGATGTCATCACCTCACTCACCTGTGCCTGGCCTGATTAGTTCCACCTGCTCCCTTCACTAACCCTTCTCTGCTCATCACTCTTTACCAGATTAGCGTCGAACTCTCGCTACAGGATATGCAGCGTCCCCAGATTTCCCTGGATTCTGTGTGCTCCTCTGATCTACGAATATCAACCCTCGCTCTGAAGCTTGACTACTGAGTCTTGTGCCAACCCAGATCGTAAAATATAGCTCCCTCCCAGCCAGCACACCTAGGTGGGCCCCATATGGAATATATATGGGCAAGCCGTATGGGTCCCACCAGGGTTTGTCTGCAGGTTCCACATCCCAGATGTAAAACTGAGTGCTATCGTAGATCTTTCATCGCCTCTGCTGTAAGAGTGTATAACTCCTCATTTTAAGCTGTACTGGTATCATCCTGGTACACAATAACACCAATGCAATATTCATGTGTTCTATACTTGTGCAATACCGGATTCTCATTGTTGTCTGTGTCTCTTACAGTATGTTGCATAGTGCTGGTACCACGTTTGTTTTCATCTTTTATTTGTGGTTTTTTAGTGATCTAAGATTACAATACTAGATTACTGCCTATGTGTATATAGATGTATCCTTGTTTTTATCTTCTTCTAATTACCCTTTGAGTGATGGTGCTGCTGTGACAAGTGAATTTCCCCACTGTGGGATCAATAAAGTCTATTCTATTCTATTCTATTCTATGGTGGCCCCACAGGGATTTGCCCAGAAAGATTTTTGCCCACATAGATTTAATCGGGCCCCACATGGGTTTTCAGAGGGTTTGACTAAAACACAGGCAAACCCCTGTGGGGCCACCGTGGAAACCACGGACAAACCCTGGTGATACCCATACAGCTTGCCCATATACAATGCTCACAAAAATGAAAGGAACACTTTAAAGAAACACATTAGATACATCAGATCTCAATATGAAGTTGGATATCTATACAAATAACGACAGGGCAATGTCTTAGGAACAAAAGGATGCCAAGTCTTTTAATGGAAATAAAAGTGTTCAGCCTACAGAGGGCTCAATTGTGTAGACACCCTAAAATCAGAGTGAAATGAAGATGTGGCAGGCTAGTCCATTATTTCAAAAACTTCATTTCTGCAACTCAAAATGCTTTTCAGTATCTTGTGTGGCCCCCACGAGCTTGTGTGCATGCTTGACAACGTCGGGGCATGCTCCTAATGAGACAACGGATGGTGTCTTGTGGCATTTCCTCCCAGATCTGTGTGAGGGCATCCCTGAGCTCTTGTACAGTCTGAGGAGCAACCTGGCGCCGCCTAATGGACCCAAACATAATGTCCCACAGATGTTCTATTGGGTTTAAGTCAGGGGATCGTGAAGGCCATTCAATTGTTTCAATTCCTTCATCCTCCAGGTACTGCCTGCATACTCTTGCCACATGAGGCCGGGCATTGTCGTGCATTAGGAGAAAACCAGGACCTACTGCATCAGCGTAGGGTCTGACAAAGGGTTCAAGGATTTCATCTGGATACCTTATGGCAGTCAGAGCACCATTTCCTAGGCAGTAGAGGTCTGTGCGTCCCTCCATGGATATGCCTCCCCAGACCATCACTGACCCACCACCAAACCTGTCATGTTGAACGACGTTGCAGGCAGCATAACGTTCTCCTTGTCTTCTCCAGACTCTTTCACGTCTATCACAGGTGCTCAGGGTGAACCTGCTCTCGTCTGTAAAAAGTACAGGGCGCCAGTGGCGGACTTGCCAATTCTGGTGTTCTTGAGCAAATGCCAGTGGAGCTCTACGGTGCTGGGCAGTGAGCACAGGGCCCACTACAGGACGTCGGGCCCTCAGGCCATCTTCATGAAGTCTGTTCCTGATTGTTTGGGTAGAGACATTCACACCAGTGGCCCTCTGGAGGTCATTCTGTAGGGCACGAGCAGTGCTCAGCCTGTTCCGCCTTGCACAAAGGAGCAGGTATCGGTCCTGCTGATGGGTTGTGGACCTTCTACGGCCCTGTCCAGCTCTCCGAGAATAACCGCCAGTCTCCTGAAATCTCCTCCATGTTCTGGAGATTGTGCTGGGAGACACATTAAACCTTCTTGCTGCAGCACGTGTGGATGTGCCATCCTGGAGAAGTTGGACAACCTGTGCAACTTCTGTAGGGTTAAGGAATCGCCTCATGCTGCCAGTAGAGATAATTACTCAAGCCAAAACTAGCACGAGTGGAAAACCAGCCAAAAAAGATCAAGAGGGAGAAACTTGAAATGACCTCCACATGTTAAACCAGTCCTGTTTTGAGGGTTTTGTAATTGTTGCCACTTTAGTGCACCTGTCGTTAAGTCCATGAACACCAATACAGCTGAAAGTGATTAACAATGCCCTCAGCTGCTTAATCAACCAGAAAATTATCAGACAGGTTTAATTGATTTCATGCCAGGTCCAATAAAAAAAGTGTTCNTCATGATCTTCAACCGTAACTTACCGCAATCAACTTGCCACTCTAGTATTGTTTCCCTGGATGGTACAGAACTACAACTTGTCAGTTCCTATAAGTATCTGGGTATCTGGCTTGACAGCACACTTTCATTTGACATTCACATTAATTCATTACTCTCTAAAGTCAAGTCAAGGATTGGGTTTCTATACCGCAACAGGTCATCCTTTACTCATTCTGCAAAGCAAACCTTGGTCAAAATGACAATCCTTCCCATCTTAGATTACGGTGACATCATTTATAGGACTGCTTCCAAAAAACTTCTTCATAAACTCGATGTCATTTATCACTCAGCAATCCGTTTGGTCACTGGTGCCCCTTTCACTACTCATCATTGTGATCTGTACTCACTCGTTAACTGGCCATCACTCCATTCCCGCAGGTTGTTACATTGGTATCAATTTATATACAAAACAATCATCGGTAGAACACCGTCATATCTTCACTCATTACTCATCACTTCCAACAACCAGCGCATTTTACGTTCCAGTAACCTAATATCTATGGTTAATCCCAAAGCTCGCACCTCCTTTGGCCGCTCCTCATTCCAGTTTGCTGCTCCCAATGACTGGAATGAACTGCAAAAATCACTAAAGCTCACTACCTACGTTCCATTATCTACCTTCAATAATTCATTGCATTCAATAGTTTCTGATCAATGTGCCTGCTGCTGAGTACTTATAGATTGTTTTAAGTCTGTTTTGATGGCTTGTACATATTATATATGAGAACAGTCCTTTGTCTTTATGTCTAGCTGTTTTATCTTATCTTTATCTGCATTTGTTTTTTTAATCTTATCTGTTTTTTATCTTATCTGTTTGTGTAAAGCTAACTATGTGTCTGTTGCTGCTGCCTCTTGGCCAGATCGTCGTTGTAAATGAGAATGAGTTCTCAATTGACTCATCTGGTTAAATAAAGGTTAAATAAATAAAAATAGTTTTGTCTTCATTACAGATTTTAAGCTTCTCTCCAAACCTCCTGTCTTTAGACGTTAAAGTGTTTTTATTTTGGGGATTTTGCCCATAAACTCTCGTGAATGTGTACGTCGCGTATTGGTAGCAGGCCATATGGTTTGAGTTGTTGCCAAATCAGCTACTTACGCACAACAGTGAAAAAAAAAGTCAACAAAGATCCTCCTATTGTGCGAGCAGACACTCAGTCCATCTCTCTCTCTCTCTCTCTGCCTTCCGAGTGTGACTCAACCTGCCCAGGTAAAATTCATTGGCCCAAATCCAGCTCACCGCGTCATGTTTACTCGTTTTGGGCGGGCTCAGTCTCAGGTTAGAACTCTAGCGCTCAGCCCTGCAACGCCACAGAAAGGCCAACCAATATCAAGGTCAGCTTTATTTCTATAGCACACTTACTGTTGCTCACGCAACCCAAAGTGCTGTACATAGCAAAACCACATAACACACACCCAAGAAAATGAACATGTTAAAAAAAAAAAAAGTAGGCAATAAAAATAGTAAAACCATGAATAAAATGAGAGGTTGAATAAAACAATAACTACATGATCAAATAATAAAAACACAGTAAAACCAGCTAAAAAGTAAAAGAATAGCTAGACAGATCAGCCAACATTAAAAGCCAGGTCAAAGAAATGAGTCTTAAGCAACGACTTAAACTGCTCCAAACTCTGAGAGGTCCTAAGCTGTAAGGGAAGACTGTTCCAGAGCCGAGGGCCAGCCACTGAAAAAGCTCTATCTCCTCGGGTCCTCAGACGAGCCTTTGGGATAACTAACAGGGACTGGGAACTGGACCTCAGATTCCTGCCAGGAGTGTAGGTTGTCAGCAGATCGTCTATGTAGGGTGGGGCTAGGCCATGGAGGGATTTAAAAACAAAAAGCAGTAATTTAAACTGGATCCTGTAATATACAGGAAGCCAGTGAATATTTCCTACTCAGTAAATGTGGGTGGTTCCAAACGGACATTTTTAAAATGTGGGGGGACATGTCCCACTCTGACATAATAGTTGCGACGCCAGTGCTAGAACCCAAAACTGGATTTTTGTTCCCACAGAGGAACAGGATCCCTGTCCGGTCTTCCTGAAGAAGAGTTTAATCTGCAGAAATGGCTGGATTTTATCTTCAGGAACTCTGAGAAACTGAGCCAGAATGTGACCGTGATTTCACAGACTGCTTGTTAAACCTTCACCACTACTGGAGTGGGTTTTCAGATGGATTACTTCTTCAAACTAGCGCCATTCTAACGTTAAACCCACACAATGGAGAGACCAAGGTGGCTGAATGGGTATAAAGCTTGGTGTGTGTGTGTGAACAGCTTGTTAATGACTTATCCAACTGAGAATTGGGGTGGGGGGGTCCATGGTGCTTTGCTAGGGATCTAGGATTACGTTATGAAATGGCCGGATTTCATTGAATCCAAGCATCTTATATCCTGGTCGGCCGGGTTTTTACCTCCGCGACCACCTGAGCCGCATTCCGCTTGGACTGCCAGTACCTATCAGCTGCCTCCGGAGTCCCACAGGCCAAAAAGACCTGATAGGACTCTTTCTTCAGCTTGACAGCATCCCTAACCGCCGGTGTCCACCAGTGGGTTTGGGGATTGCTGCCACGATAGGCACCGACCACCCTGTGGCCACAGCTGTGGTCAACCGCCTCGACAATGGAGTCATGGAACATGGCCCATTTGGACTCAATGTATCCCGCCTCCCCCGGGACGTGTTCAAAGTTCTGTCGGAGGTGGGAATTGAAGCTCCTTCTGACAGGACACTCTGCCAGACGTTCCCAGCAGACCCTCACAACACGTTTGGGTCTGCCAGGTCTGACCGGCATCTTCCCCACCATCGAAGCCAACTCACCACCAGGTTAATAAAACGTCTCAGGAAAATACCATATTTTAGAACATATATGGTGTCTCCATAGTGCCAACGGTGATACTTTAATCATAGACGGGCATATTGCTCTGAAAGGTTTAAAATATAATAATACAGTTTTTTTAACTGAACTTAATCAAAATTAACTTGGAATTTTATTGTATTTTACTGGTAGTTCTAAGTAAAAATACAAACAAAAAATATGTTTTTATTAAACATGGATTAAAAATGACCACAGGTTCAAAATGAAACATTTATTTTTAACGTGGCAAAAACTCCAAACAACCAAACACTAAAAAGAAAAGAGCCTTTCCCTGTTAGCCCAAAGCTTTTCCTGCTTGAAGGATAAATGGAAAACCAGGAAAACCCAAAAGCTCACATTAAAAAACAAAATGAACAAAACAATGAAAAATTATCCCTTCCCCTAGTAAATAAAACAAGACCGCTCACAACACAAGAACAGGCTTAGACTCCCCTACGGCTGATGGCCTGCATGTAAAAAAGTTGTTGTTTCTTTGGGGGGGGGGGGGGGGGGGGGGTATTTCCAAAAATGCTTTTTGTTTAAATCATGGAAATGTCATCACATCGAGGCCACATTGTGTCATACTTTTACTTGTTTACTATCAAATTCTGTGTATCCCTTCACAAATTTGTCCTTTTTCAGTAACATTTCTCACCAAAGTCTTTTCTAAATATTCCTATTAGCTTGAAATTTCACTTTATATATATATATATATATAAACTGTGGTCGCTGCTCCATAGTCATTCACCATCTTGAAATACCGTAGCTGTTTAGGGACATACTAAACATAATGCTCCGTGTTTCGTGTTTGCGTTTTTGACATGAAAGTTCTCCTCCTCCCTCTAAACCAGGGGTCACCAACCTGATGGTCATGGGCACCAGGAGCCTATAAGGTGCCCTCAGGCCTAGTCTAAAACACTTTTTTCTGCTGCCATTTTTAAAAAATGACACTTTATATGATTAAAAACATGGCAGCAGAGATGGCTTACATACAGTATGTTCACAGGACAAATCCATCAGTGTTACCTATTTTACTGTCTAGTTCATGGAAAATTTGAGGACTTCCTTTAAAGCAGGGCTGACAAACACTGTTCCTGAAGAACCACTTCCCAGCATGTTTTAGTTGTTTCTCTGCTCCAACACACCTGATTCAATGGTTAAATCATCTGTTCAAGCTCTGCAGAAGCCTGGTAATCCCCTGCTCATTAAAATCAGGTGTGTTGGAGCAGAGAAACAACTAAAACATGCTGGATAGTGGTTCTCCAGGACCAGGGTTGGGCGCCCCTACTATAAAAGCTAACTGCATACTTAGTTTAAAGGGACATGGACAGGGGACAGGACAGGGTAACATTCGCTGAATCGAAAAATAGCTAAAGAAGCTATAATCAAAAAGCACCAAATCATTAACTCCTCCCACCCCACACACACACACACACACACACACACACACCCTAGACAACAAAAATCGAATTTCTATGACCATCAGGAGGAACTTCTTCCCTGAACCGTTGCAGGTTAGTTTTGCCGTGACGTGGATCTGTCCTGGCAGCTTATCCTCGTGAGCTCCATCTGTGCATCTCCAGTTTCCTCACTCTTTATATGCCTGGAAGAAGAGTAAAATAGTTCATGTATTTTATCTTGCAATAAAACTGAAGCATGAAATCTCTTGATTTAGATTGATTTTGGTTAATCCCAATTGACATTCATTGCATGCTGGTATTTGGACCGGTATGATTTCTATGCTACAAGCTCGCCTCCATCAGAAATGAAAGAACAAGTCTGGACAGGTCTTCTACCATGGCTGTTTCACAGAGCAGGTGGTGCTGGTCTGATCAAGAACAAAAGTTATTATGTTTTTCCTGATGTTACTTTTGGAGAGATGATGTGGTGTTGCATGTGATAAAAGCACCAATGTACCTGTGCTCTATTTCAGCATGTGACCATTACAATGGTCTAATAAAGCCAACATGAACTCCAGGATGAATTATCTGTTTGTGTACCTTCCCTCTTCAACATCAAGGATGTTTTCAGGCAGATGAGCATTGAGAGTCTCTGGGAGCAGAAAGACCAAGCTGCCACTGATAATCCCAGTCCCAGCGAAGACCACAGGGGGCAGAAGAAGCCAAACATCCTCCAGCATCATTACAACTGGAGCCAGGGCACTTCCGATCCGACAGAGACACGAGGTGTAGCCAAGGCCACTTTGGCTGTCCAACAACACAAATCAGGAGCCTTAGTCAACGATGCATCCAAAACACTTTTTGAGCAATAATCAAACTGCAGTCCAGAAGCAGGGCTGTTAAAGGGCAATGTAGGTGGAGCACCTTGGTCAAGCTGAATAAGTACAGGTCTTAAGCCTCTTGAAGGGGCATATTATGCTCTTTTTTCCCCAATGCTCCAAATAAAATGTTTTATACAATTGGCTATTTAGACCTTCCACAAGGGCTCTTACTGCGGGACAAAAAAGCATTTGGGAGCCACCGATTGTGCAAGTTGTCCAACTTAAAAGATGAGAGGTCTGTAATTTTCATGGTGGGAACACTTCAACTGTGAAAACCAGAATATCAAAATATCCAGGAATCACATTGTGTGATTTATTTGTATTAATGCAGAAAACAAGTACTTAGAACCCAAAAACAAGCAAGAATTTTGGCCCTCACAGACCTGGTACTTCTCTAAGAAGCTCTGTATTAAAACTGCAGTAGCAAATCTGCAAAACAAGCTAGCTTTTAAACACAAAAACAGGCCCAGTCCCAACCCTCGCACTTCCACCCTTGCGCCCTTCGATTGCGCGTTCCCGGCCAGGGGTGCGAGTGGGTAGGGTGTCCCGATTCTCAAGTGCCGAAGGTGACCACGCCCCTTTTGCACCCTTAATCTGCACTTCGCCCAAGTCTGCATCGATGCTGACTTCGGGCAAGGGTATTACCCACAATCCATTTCTGCGTGGGAAGTTTGAGATGAAGGTGGAGCAATGAGTCAAGTGCCTTTTATGAAAACATGTATTTTAAAATATAAGAAGTTCATTTTAAGACAAATAATATTTATTCACGCTCTGAATGTTTTAGACTAAGATTTAATGTGGACACAATTAATGTAAATTTTGTTTGTTTGAAAGTTGTTAATAAAGTTTTTCAAAAAAGTAGCACAAACAGCGACCGGCATCCCAGCATGCGTCACGGTCGATGACACAATGCCCCCTGTCCCAATCGGCACACTTGTGTACTACGCACTCGAAGCCTTACTGCACACCTCCTCTAAGTGCACTTCACAGAAGGGCGTAGGGCGAGTGTTGGGATTGGGCCACACAAAGACACCGAGAGAACAGAACTATGGGAAATGGAGGCAGAACAGAGACAACAGGAAGAGACCAAATATTAAAGCTTAATGAAGGTAAGAATAATCTAAACACAATAAAAACAACAAGATAACACAAAGAGCCAGGGAGCAAGTGTAACTGAAATAGGGTATTCTACAGTTGACGTCACCACGCAAAGGCTGCTGGGAAGGGTCATACTGATAAGCCGCATTAACAATAGAAAATATACAGTTTCAGAGCGTTTTGACATCGATATGAAGGCATAAAATTTTTTTTTTATTTTTATTTTTTATTAGTTATCCTCTAACTCTCCGTTAACAACGCTGCCTCCACTCTCCGTTAACACCGCTGCCTCCACTCTCCGTTAACAACTCTGCGTCCTGCATTAATTCTCCTCCGCTGCTCCTCCTGGATAACCCCACGACTGAGAGCGTCGTTACGACCGGCGGCTGGTCATTCTCGGATGTAGGACTTTCCCCTCCAGGAAGATAAGGTAAGTAACAAATATACGTGCTTTTCTTGATCTGCTCCACACAGTTAAAATCCGCTCGTCCAACTTAAAAACTACCACCGCTTTGCTTCTTCTGTCTTTAGCTTAGCCCGTGTAGCTTTTCAGCTGTTTCACGTGGTGTCGGCCTGAAACTGGCATCTCCGGGTCTGCAGCATTATACTATTGACTTGACCGGCTTTGGAAAAGGGATAAAAAGTCCTCTCCAACTACCGATCTGGGCGTCTAGAGTCCGATTAGCACCTCCCCCAGCAGCAGCGTTAAGTTCCTTGCTGTTTGAAAATCTTTAGGAGACGAAAAAATAACTTTAGCTAGATCGGAGCAACTCAGACACATAGGATTCAATACTAAAATGTAGATTGTTTGTATGACCATATTTCCCAGAGTGCTTTGCGGCAATCTATTTTTAGCTACTGTAGAAAGCTCTATTATAAACGAGAATTAATTGAGAATGATTTGATAATTGATCACTAAGGGCAGAATGTAAAACATAAAGCTGAAGGATGAAACACAATGATCACCAACAACTGCAAGAGAAACACAGGGGTCAAAGGGTCAAGGACACAACTAACTAATTACCAAATAGATTAAACAACACACTGGGAACTTAGGGATGATGACAAATGCAAAATATATGTAATGAGGCAAAATCTAAAATCCACAGGGGAGAGGGAGATGAGCCGGAATTGAAGATGAAAACTATGGATGCTTGAACAATGGAATAAAGTGGCTGAAGGGGAACTAAATTTAGGAGGACAGAATGAGACACCTGGGAATGGGAGGAAAACATGGAAGTACCGGGGAGACGAGGACACAGGACATGACGGTAAGAGCACAACTAATCAACAAAGCTCAACAATTACAAAGTGTTGAGGTGAACTTTTGTTATTGACCAAATACTTTTTTCAGCACCATTATACAAATAATCTCTTTAAAATCATGTGATTTCCTTGAGTTATTTTTTACATTCTGTTTCTCACAGTTGAAGTGCACCTATGATGAAAATTACAGACCTCTCATCAGTTGGTAGCTGCCAAATCTTATTTTGCCTCACTCTAACTTTGGCTAATAATGATAATAAAATAAAAAACTAACTCATGTTTTTAAAAATGGCCTATTTTTAATGTAGTGCCTTCTAGAGTCCTAGAACCCCCCAAGGCGCTTTACAACACAACCAGTCATTCACACAAACACATTCACACCATGGGCTACATTGTAGTCACAGCTGTCCTGGGGCACAGGCACCACAGGTCCCTCCGAACATCACCAGCGAGCAGGTTTCTTGCCCAAGGACACAAACCTGCAACCTTCTGATTACGGGGCGGACACTTAACTCCTCTGCCACTGTCGCCCTTTGTTTTTAAATACAGATGTAATTTTTAAATCTCCTGAATTTAGACACTGCCTCAAAGAGTTGAAGTTGTGCTGGAGCAACAGACCAGCTGAAACATGCAGGGCAGAAGGACCAGAGGTGACTCTAGGACTTTACAGAAGAAAGATGATCTATGTTAGTAACTCACTTTCCACCATAGTTTTATGCTACATGTTATTCCAAGGAAATTAAAATAACAATGCTATAATTACTGATAGGCTTGTTGTTACATGTCAAACCCGCTGCTTGGAGCTTACCGGAGGACAGTTGGGTAGAGTTCGGCTGAGTAGAGGAATGCTGTGGTGAAAGCTGCCTCAGAGAAACCTTTGGCCACCACAGCAATGCACGTCCGCAGCACAGAGTACTCTGCAAGAGAAACGGATCCCACACTGACACGCCTGTGTAATGTAACAGTAACATTTCTATAAACGCGGAAACGTTTTTATTATATGCTGTGTCTTTGTGCAAACTGAAGAGCCACTGCTGTCACCTAGAGGGATGGCTGTGTTGATTCCAATCAGAGCTCCTGTTGTGATCAGAAACCATGCCTGGCCATTCCTCCGGCCGATCCAGTCCACCACAAAGAAGGTGAGGATTTTGGCAGGAACCTCAATGGCAGCATAGATGAACTGAGTGAAGTAGATGCTGACACCAAAACCTGAGATCTTGAAGCTGATTCCGTAGTAGAGGAAGGCAACGGCAAACCTAAAATACAGCAACGCAGTCAGGATGTAATCAGCCCACCCGACACCATAAAGAGTCTTTTGATACCAGAAAAAGCCGGAGCAGAGTGTTATCTTTCTCAGCTGAGGGGTTCTGAACAGATCCAGGTAGGTGTGGTTCTTCTCAGCCACTTCAGACACTGTGACTTTGCTCAGACCCTAAAACAATCACACGGATCAGAATGTTTCAGTCACAACAATAAAGGATATCATTTCTAGAGCAACGTTCAAGACGCCCAAAGCTCTCTACAGTGAATTCTGGCTGCGTCACTGAAGTGGTAACGTGTTTCATCTCATGGCATGATGTCATCACCTCACTCACCTGTGCCTGGCCTGATTAGTTCCACCTGCTCCCTTCACTAACCCTTCTCTGCTCATCACTCTTTACCAGATTAGCGTCGAACTCTCGCTACAGGATATGCAGCGTCCCCAGATTTCCCTGGATTCTGTGTGCTCCTCTGATCTACGAATATCAACCCTCGCTCTGAAGCTTGACTACTGAGTCTTGTGCCAACCCAGATCGTAAAATATAGCTCCCTCCCAGCCAGCACACCTAGGTGGGCCCCATATGGAATATATATGGGCAAGCCGTATGGGTCCCACCAGGGTTTGTCTGCAGGTTCCACATCCCAGATGTAAAACTGAGTGCTATCGTAGATCTTTCATCGCCTCTGCTGTAAGAGTGTATAACTCCTCATTTTAAGCTGTACTGGTATCATCCTGGTACACAATAACACCAATGCAATATTCATGTGTTCTATACTTGTGCAATACCGGATTCTCATTGTTGTCTGTGTCTCTTACAGTATGTTGCATAGTGCTGGTACCACGTTTGTTTTCATCTTTTATTTGTGGTTTTTTAGTGATCTAAGATTACAATACTAGATTACTGCCTATGTGTATATAGATGTATCCTTGTTTTTATCTTCTTCTAATTACCCTTTGAGTGATGGTGCTGCTGTGACAAGTGAATTTCCCCACTGTGGGATCAATAAAGTCTATTCTATTCTATTCTATTCTATGGTGGCCCCACAGGGATTTGCCCAGAAAGATTTTTGCCCACATAGATTTAATCGGGCCCCACATGGGTTTTCAGAGGGTTTGACTAAAACACAGGCAAACCCCTGTGGGGCCACCGTGGAAACCACGGACAAACCCTGGTGATACCCATACAGCTTGCCCATATACAATGCTCACAAAAATGAAAGGAACACTTTAAAGAAACACATTAGATACATCAGATCTCAATATGAAGTTGGATATCTATACAAATAACGACAGGGCAATGTCTTAGGAACAAAAGGATGCCAAGTCTTTTAATGGAAATAAAAGTGTTCAGCCTACAGAGGGCTCAATTGTGTAGACACCCTAAAATCAGAGTGAAATGAAGATGTGGCAGGCTAGTCCATTATTTCAAAAACTTCATTTCTGCAACTCAAAATGCTTTTCAGTATCTTGTGTGGCCCCCACGAGCTTGTGTGCATGCTTGACAACGTCGGGGCATGCTCCTAATGAGACAACGGATGGTGTCTTGTGGATTAATTGACAAACCTTGAGGATTATATTGGCACTAGCAGACTGAGTCTACCTGGAGCTAACTGGCTAGGGTCAGAACTTGCTATATCCTCCTATCTGACTGGAGTCTGAGCCTGCTACATTCTCTCAGAGCTAACTGGCTTGAGACTGAGTCTTCCACATCCATCTGGAGCTACCAGACCTGAGCCTGCTACATTCATCTGGAGCTATCTGGCTTGAGTCTGCTACATCCAACCAGAGCTACCTGGCTTGGGCCTGCTACATTCATCTGGAGCTACCTGACCTGAGCCTGCTACATTCATCTGGAGCTACCTGACCTGAGCCTGCTACATTCATCTGGAGTGACCTGACCTGAGCCTGCTACATTCATCTGGAACTACCGGGCCTAGGCCTGCTATATCCATCTGGAACTACCTGGCCTAAGCCTGCTATATCCATCTGATCTGGAGAAACTGGCCTGAGCCTGCTATACTCTTCTGGAGCTGACCATCTTGGGCCTGCTGTGTTCTTCTGGAGCTAACCAGCTCTGAGTCTGCACCTTTAGTCTCTACTAGGCTTGGATCCCACGGAGGTCAGTATTATTCACCTCTCTTAAGAGTAAAAGAGGTGGATGATGGCATTATTTATTACTTTTATATGCCTGTTGGTTTCTTGGGATTGTGGATCGAGTAATTGTCTCTGGTCACATTATGCTGGATCTTCTGACATTCATCTCAAGTTGAAAAACATTAGTTACAAAGGAACCTGCTCCATGGCCTTTCTGAATAAAGAGCAATCACCAGTTCAACTGGATCAGGACATAAATCTGTTGCCAGCTCTGCCTAGAGACCTTCCTAAACTGCAATGTCTTCTAGCTCTGTATGATTATCTCATTTGCCCATTCAATAGAGGTTTCTGCCTTGACTCTACACATCAATGCACTGAATCAAAATCAAATGTGAAACAAAGAATGTTGATAGTCTTACTCCTACTTTTATCTGGAAATGTACAATCAAACCCTGGTCCTGAGATACAATGCGCCCAAACTCCTTACGATTTTAAATCCTTGTCTGGTCTTAAATATGTTCATCTGAATGTGTGTAGCTTACTGTCAAAGGTGGACATGGTCAGAATTTGGGTTACATCGACTGGTGCAGACATTGTCATAGTTTCAGAAACTTGGCTAACTAAATCTATTACAAATGAAGACATTAACATAGATGGTAAATGGTAAATGGTAAATGGCCTGTATTTGTATAGCGCCTTCTTAGGGTTCTACAACCCCCCCAAGGCGCTTCACAACACAATCAGTCATCCACCCATTCACACACACACTCACACGCTGGTGGGGATGAGCTACGATGTAGCTACAGCTGCCCTGGGGCGCGCTGACAGAGGTGAGGCTGCCGAGCACTGGCGCCACCAGTCCCTCCGACCACCACCAGCAGGCAAGGCGGGTTAAGTGTCTTGCCCAAGGACACACAGCAGCATTCTCTTGCCGGAGCCGGGATCGAACCTGCAACCTTCCGATTACTGGACAACCCGCTCTACCTCCTGAGCTACTGCTGCCCATTAGATGGGTATAATGTCTACCGTACTGACAGGCCAAAAAAAGGAGGTGGTGTAGCTATTTATGTTAAATCAAGATTTAATGTTTCCATTGTTTTGTCCCAATCAATTCACAAGCAAATGGAATTTTTGGCCTTGAATGTAGAAATAACAAAGTCTCTTTCTATCACTGTAGTTGGGTGTTATAGACCTCCTTCTGCTTCAAAAGAGGCATTATGTTCATTAAAGCATCTTTTGTCAAAATTAAATTACACTGAGCTACTAATGGCAGGGGATCTGAATTGGGACTGGACAAATGTAAGTTCTGATGAGTTTAAATGTTTTTGTGACTCTAATAATCTTACCCAATTAGTTAATCGACACACTAGGCCTAACCATAAAAACCCAGAAAAGTCTACCTTGATTGATTTGATTTTAACAAACGTGGCTCATAAGTTTACTTCAGTTGGTGTCTTCTGTAATGACTTAAGTGATCACTGTGTTGTTGCTGCTTGTAGAAATGCCAAGATCCCAAAATGTAAGCCACGCATAGTTTGTAAGAGGAATCTTAAGCATTTTAATGTACAAGCTTTTCACCATGATTTATCAACAGTTAAATGGGGAAATGTAGGCCTAATGCCAGATGTGGAGCTGGC
>SSNS01000182.1:1122981-1197194 GCA_006937985.1 Aphyosemion australe | reverse complement strand
GCAGTAGAGGTCTGTGCGTCCCTCCATGGATATGCCTCCCCAGACCATCACTGACCCACCACCAAACCTGTCATGTTGAACGACGTTGCAGGCAGCATAACGTTCTCCTTGTCTTCTCCAGACTCTTTCACGTCTATCACAGGTGCTCAGGGTGAACCTGCTCTCGTCTGTAAAAAGTACAGGGCGCCAGTGGCGGACTTGCCAATTCTGGTGTTCTTGAGCAAATGCCAGTCGAGCTCTACGGTGCTGGGCAGTGAGCACAGGGCCCACTACAGGACGTCGGGCCCTCAGGCCATCTTCATGAAGTCTGTTCCTGATTGTTTGGGTAGAGACATTCACACCAGTGGCCCTCTGGAGGTCATTCTGTAGGGCACGAGCAGTGCTCAGCCTGTTCCGCCTTGCACAAAGGAGCAGGTATCGGTCCTGCTGATGGGTTGTGGACCTTCTACGGCCCTGTCCAGCTCTCCGAGAATAACCGCCAGTCTCCTGAAATCTCCTCCATGTTCTGGAGATTGTGCTGGGAGACACATTAAACCTTCTTGCTGCAGCACGTGTGGATGTGCCATCCTGGAGAAGTTGGACAACCTGTGCAACTTCTGTAGGGTTAAGGAATCGCCTCATGCTGCCAGTAGAGATAATTACTCAAGCCAAAACTAGCACGAGTGGAAAACCAGCCAAAAAAGATCAAGAGGGAGAAACTTGAAATGACCTCCACATGTTAAACCAGTCCTGTTTTGAGGGTTTTGTAATTGTTGCCACTTTAGTGCACCTGTCGTTAAGTCCATGAACACCAATACAGCTGAAAGTGATTAACAATGCCCTCAGCTGCTTAATCAACCAGAAAATTATCAGACAGGTTTAATTGATTTCATGCCAGGTCCAATAAAAAAAGTGTTCCTTTAATTTTTGTGAGCAGTGTATATATATATATTTCAAGCTAATAGGAATATTTAGAAAATACTTTGGTGAGAAATGTTACTGAAAAAGGACAAATTTAATTTTTGTGAGCAGTGTATATTCCATATGGGGCCCACCTAGGTGTGCTGGCTGGGCTCTGCCTTCCTTTGAAGGCCTTATCCTGCCTCTTCTTTACGTGGATTTTGGATCAATCATTGGGATTGCAACACCCTGACTCTCTTCATCTCACCCATCGGTGAGAAACAAACAGCAGTGTTGCTCGCTCATTCCCCACAGAGGACCAGCACGGAAATCCCCCTCCCACCGACATCATTACTCCAGTGGAGTTCCCTGTTCCAGAAATAACTTCCAAACTGTTCAATAAACTTATTTTCATCTTGTCAGTTCCTGTGCTGTGATTGAATTTTTGGGTCTCACTAGTGGCTCAATACAGAACAGAATTTTCTTTCCCCGCAACCTCTCCAGGCTGTAGGAGCAGTGGCTCTACTCCGAACCCCTCCCAGATATCAGAGCTTCTCAGCTGAAAGCAGCCCGAGTGGGGGATGGGTGGGCGTGGCTAGCTCCAGCTTGTTTCTCTAAAGTAGGGGTGCCCAATCCTGGTCCTGAAGAGCTACTATCCAGCACGTCTTAGTTTTAACTCTGCTTAAACACACCTGATTTCAATCAGCAGGTGATTAACAGGCTTCTGCAGAGTTTGATGAGAAAAAATAAATAAAAAATGTGCTTTTTTGATCCTTTTTTGTAAAGGGTATATTTTCTGGCGAGATCACATGCGATATTTCGGCTGTCTCGGACGCGCGCGGGACTGAAGGGCGCGTTGATTGGTGGAAGGAAGCAGGACGCAGCTTCAGCATCTTGCTCCAAAATAACAAAAATTATAACTGAACCCGACCTGGCAGTGACCTACGGGATCCAACAGTATGAGCCCGAGCCTCGCCTCGTGCGTAATGGCGCCCTCGCTTGTTAACAGCCAGGCATCGGCTCTTATGCTGTTGTGAAGATGGAATACACAAACCGATCGGAGTTTTGTTTCCCATAACACGGATTATAACATGAGTCGTCAACGGTAAGACATCATTTATGCGTTTCACGTTATGAAATGAGCTTTGTTGTGCTGGTTTGTTCGCTGCTGGTTCATATTTGTTTATATTCGACCTTTGTGTCGGCATATAGGCCAGAGCTCAAGTTCTCGTTTTGGAGTGCGCGTGCTCGTGGGGTGCATGTGAGCTGGTTGAAGAAGGCAAGATTAAACAAACGCGTCAATGTTAAATATCGGCTTCTCAGCCAGTGAAAAATCATTAGGAAGCCATTATAGACATTTTTTAAGGGGAAAAGTGAAAATTTCAGGTGATGACTCCTTTAAAAGGTTGAGGGTTTTAAAAAGATTGAGTTACTGAAAATGTGGTCCTTCTGATAACTTTCTCAATAGATTTTCACAGTCAGTGTATTTTTCTTTTCACCTTATTCTGTTGCTGCAAAAGCAAAAACATAGTTAACATTTAAGCACAAATTTCAGGACATTTTCATTTGTGTCTTCTCAAATGGCTTTTGATTAAAGAATGCACAAAAATGGGTTGTAATGTAAGCAGTCTCACTGAAGTCACACTAATTACTTGATGTTTAGCTTTAACCCTCAATCAGGCTAACTAGACGTGTACCTCGGTGTCCAACTTGGATGTATCCTCATACTTCTTGTTTATTTTAGCACATTGAACCAAATACTTCTTGGCTTCCTCGGTTCTTCCGTTGGCCAACAGCCAGCGTGCTGACTCAGGCAGCCAGCTGAGGAAAAAATAGAGAAACTGACTTTTGAGAAGACACTCAGCAAGTAGAAATGAAACTCCACCAGAAATCAAGCTTACCAACAGAAGATAATGGCAACAACACAAGGTGCTGTCACTGCCAGTGTCAGATGCCTCCAGTCTCTGAAGAAGTAGGCCAGCAGAGCTAGAAAGATGTTCCCCGCGCTCCACGACAAACTCATGATGGTACCAGTAAATGTCCGGTGCTGTACATCTGTCCACTCAATACCTTAGAAGGATATCGGAGCCAAGAGTTTCAAAGATTTCTGTGAAGTTTGATTTTCAGTGTAATCATTACATGTATTTAAAATGATATACAGGTTCACACATCAGGACAAAACTATGGCCGATCCAGGGCCTCATATGCAAACACACCAATCAAGAAAAGACAGATGGAGTAACTTATTTACATTTATCAGACTGTGGACACACATTAGTCCAAGCATTTCCTTGTTGCATCCCAATAAAAGAGTAACTGAGCCACATGAGGGAATTCCAGACTTCTTCCTTCAACATGCAAAAAGATGAGCCCTTGCACTTGAATGTCACCTTTCTGAGTCAGAGGACTCCAAAGTGCTTTACACATCCAGGAATCATTCGCCCACACACACACGCACGCGCGCACACACACACAAACACACACACGCTAGCACACACACATTCACAAACTGCACTCAAAAAATTATTCTCGGCCCTAGTAAGTAAGTAAGTACATTTTATTTGTATAGCACTTATCACAGAAAAAGAATCACTAAGTGCTTCACAAAGATCAACAAAACAAAAGATAAAGTCATCATAACATCATCTTAAAACAAAACAACAGAATATCATAAAATCATTAAAAATCAGAAAAAAGAAAGTCATAAAATTATAAAAATGATAAAACAAATGAAAGATGATTATAAATACTACACACTAAAAAACATTGGGTTGTTTTCTTAACCCAACTGCTGGGTTAAAGCTGTTGGGTAAAACTTTTATTGGTTCAAAGGTCTTGACCCAGGCCTTGGGTTGGCTATGTGCTGGGTTGTTTAATTAACTCCAAGGCTTGACTTATTCTGTTGGGTCATAGGTTGGGTAGCTTTGACCAAATGTTGGGTCAAAATTTACACAACTGGTGGGTTGAAGACAGTTCTCAGAAAATGCTTCATCATTCTCGCAAGCGGCCATTTCCAAAAGGACTGGGACCTGATCAGACGTAACTGGACTTCTTCTCTACTATGAAATGAAATGTGGTGAGTAAAAAGTGATTTCTAATGGTTTAAAAGTGATATTTGTTTTTCTTATTGTTACGAATTATTTGTTTCTCCTAGAGTTTAGACTTGTGAAAGGCCTTAATAGACAATAGGCTACGAGCTAGCTTGTGATGAGAAAAGCTATGGTTAGCCTATTGTTTGAAACTAGACTTAGGTTTGTTGGTTTGACAATTTTTTTAGAGATGACTGTATCTAGAACAAAGAAAGTGTTACAGCATTCATTTGAAAAGTTTTAGACTGGACTGCTTCATTGTTCTTTTATCCTATCAGAACAACTGTCAGGTCTACTGTTGGAGCTCTCAGCTCCAGGTTGACAATTTGACATTTTTTTTCAAACTACCAAGAAATTTCCAAAATCCTGCTTTTCTTGACTGTTTTTGTTTTTCTTTCTTTTGTTAAATAATTTAAGGAGGGATGGTTCAGCCTTGGCAGAAAACGTAGGCCAACAACTGGATTTCTGGAGGAGCCTCTACACACAGTCAGGAAATGAGTTTGTTCTAGAAGGAAGAAGAATTCAGCACCACATGAACTCCAAAAAGCAGACCTACTTCACCAGGTAGGTAGACTTGTTTCTCAACCTCTTTGCTTTATAATCTAAACTCAACATTTTAGTGTGAGACCTTCCAACGTTAATTGGATTTTTTTATACTTCTATTTCCCACAGAACCAACTATTAGTCCAGGATGAGCCGTCCAGTTGACAGAATGGCTGAACAACGTCTAACCAGCTCAGGCTGCCCGACACATGCTGGAAGCTTCCATCTAGAGCAGTGTGGATCTGATCCAATGGGACTGTCCCACTTCAGAAACCTTTTGCTGTTTCCCTGCTTGTTGGACTCCCCAGGCTTGGTGAGATTACATCTCATAGACTAAGAATCTCTTCAACACTGATTCAATGTGTTTGAAAATCCAGTCACCCTTTTTGGAGTTTTTCACTTGTAAGTTTTTCAGAAATAAAGTTGGATTTACATGAAATGTTGTCTTTATGTGTAAACAAGTGTGTGTGTGTGTGTGTGTGTGTGTGTGTGTGTGTGTGTGTGTGTGTGTGTGTGTGTGTGTGTACACACACACAGGTTTACTGCTATTTTACCATTGTCTCTTGATATATTTTGTATGAACATTGCTGTCTATATTCTATTTCTGATGACAATAAAAGTAGTTTTGTGACATTTGATTGTTTTTGATTCAATTTTTATATGACACATTTTATAGTAAGTATAAATATTTGGTTTTTAGATTTTCTGTTATCTGGTGACATTTTCTTGTTATTGATGTACTAAACTTGGTCTATTAATTGAATCACTTTGTTTATTTTATTATTATCTTAATTTTTTCTTAGAATATTTTGACACTCAGGCCAGAACATATGTAAAAATACAGAATGAATTTTAAAATATGCTGTAATATTAACAATTTACACTCATTTATTGTAATTATCCATTTCTAGTTATTAGATAAAGGAGGAAAATAGGACAGATATAATAACATTAATTGGGTTATTATAACCCAGCAGTAATGGTTAAAATAACATAAATTATGGGTTGAAAATAAATACCCAACAATTGGGTAGGATCAACCCAAGGGTTTTGTTAACAATAACCCAATATTTGGGTTATCTAATCAACCCAATGAGTTGGGTTGTTTAGCTAACCCAAATTCCATGTGTTAAAATAACCCAGTGCTGGGTGCGACCACTATTTACCCAGTGGCTGGGTTAAAATTGGGTTGTTTACAACCCAATGTTCTTAGAGAGTAGTTAAAAAAAACGAATAAAACATAAAAGATTTAAGTAAAAGCAGTTTTAAACAAAAGGGTCTTCAGCTGCTTTCTAAAGGTGTCCAGACTGTCAGTAACATGTAAGGATAAAGGAAGTTCATTCCAAAGTCGGGGTGCAACAGCTTGGAAAGAGCGATCACCTCGACTTTTATATCTGGTCTTTGGAACTTCTAGGAGGTTCTGATTTGTGGACCTGAGGGCTCGGGTTGGAGCATAAGGCTTTAACAGTTCAGTAACATAAGGAGAAGCTTGGCCATGTAGAGCCCTGTATGTTATAGTAAGGATCCTAAATTGAATTCTAAAGTTAATGGGTAACCAGTGCAGAGACATCAGAATAGGAGAGATGTGAGCTCTTCTGTTTGCTCCAGTTAGGAGCCTCGCTGCAGAGTTCTGGACCAACTGAAGGCGGTCAAGGGCTTTTTTGTTAAAACATGTGAAAAGTGTGTTACAGTAATCTAGACGGGAGGAGATAAAGGCATGGAGAACCATTTCAAGCTCATGTTTTGACACCAACCTTCGTAGTTTGGAGATATTTCTCAAGTGATAAAAACAGTTTCTGACCAGCGTTTTTGAGTGACCTTCAAGAGACGTTGATTGGTCAAAAACAACACCCAAATTTCTCATGTTTGACTTGACAGCAGAAGCTAAATGACCAAGTTGTTGACCAATCAGAGGAGCCATGCTGTCAGGGGCAATGATCAGACATTCAGTCTTTTCAGAGTTTAACTGAAGGAAGTTATCTTCTAGCCAGCTAGTGATCGCTGATAGGCACTCTAGTAGTTCAGACAGTTTATGGAGCTCCTTAAAGGAGCAGTACAGCTGAATGTCATCTGCATATAGGTGATAAGAGACATTGTGAAAAGCATCAATTATCTGTCCAAGAGGGTGTATATATAATAAAAACAGGAGTGGACCTAAAACAGAGCCTTGGGGTACCCCACAGAACAGGTTTGTGGAATCTGACATGATTTGGTTTATACAGACACTTAAACGTCTGTTAGAAAGGTACGATCTGAACCAGTCTAGAACAGTTCCAGAGATTCCCACCGAGTCATGAAGTATGTTAATTAAGGTGCTGTGATCAACAGTGTCAAAAGCTGCAGAAAGATCCAACAATACTAAGACTGTAAATTCCCCGTTGTCTGCAGCCATCATGATGTCACTGGAAACCTTAAGCAAAGCTGTTTCTGTTGATTTTTACGAAAACCAGATTGGAATTTATCAAAGTTGTTGTGAATTTCCAGAAAAGTAATCAGTTGATCGGCCACAACTTTTTCTAAGATTTTAGAGATAAAGGGCAATTTAGAAATGGGTCTGTAATTATTAGGCTGAGAGGAGTCCAAACTGGGTTTTTTCAGGATCGGTTCAACAACAGCCTGTTTGAAAACAGAAGGTACAGAGCCAGATTGGAGAGATAAGTTAATAAAATCCACAATGCATGGACCAATTTGGTCAAAGACCTTAAGAAGCAAATCGGTTGGGAGAAAATCAACAGGGCAGGAAGTTGGTTTCATGGTTTTCTGAATGAGACAGATGTCCTGAAAATTTACAGGAGTAAAGAAGGACCATGATTGGGAGGGAGGTGGCTGGATGGGAGAATGGGAAGAGGATGGGGGTGAAAATCTTGCCCTGATATTTCTGATTTTATTCTCAAAAAATGCAAGAAAGTTGTTCCAGCCAGACCTTGAGAATACAGGCATGTGAGGGGCTGAGGTGAAACAATCTTTTAACTGAAGTTGGGATGGAGCCCAGCAGACCAGGAAGTATATCCAGCATAGCAGGGATGGTGGCTGATGGAAAACATCTCGTCATATGACATTGAAGAAGCGGACGTTCCTGATTATTGAGTCACCTACCAGCAAAGTGGTAGGTAAACACCAGCTAAAAATTTTTATATAAGATTTAACTAAAATTTATAAAAGCACAACTGTTATTTGCCAAAATAGTTAAGCTAAAATCAAATGTAAACCTAAACTAAGCATCTTTCATAAACCCTACTTAAAGTAGCTCTCCGGAGTATTTCTTTTATCTGATGGCGCCATCTAGTGGTTGTCAAGCGTATCACACCAATAGTCGGGTCGACTCAGTTATTTAAGATGGCGACTGCACGTTTCTTGTTTATGAATGTGCTTCTGTAGCCGACAAACAGAGCTAAAACACGTTTTACAATTATTATTCTCATGTCATGTTGTGTTTTCATATATTTATATTTTAAAGACTTACTTGTCTGTGAGAAGTTCATCAACTCTGCTTTAGCCGAGGTACTTCCTTAAATTTGAAACACGTAAGCGGTAGTCTAACGCTATTGGTTAGTTCTGGACGCAAAATCAGTTTCCTATTGCATGGATTTTACGGGGCAGGGGGCGGGCTTAGAAACAAAAAAAAAGACGTATCGCTTACATTATATCACACAGGTCCTCAAATAGATTTGTTCAAGGGCCAGATTTTTTTCCAGCAGACACTGTGAGGGCCAGATGTTCTAAAATAAATAAAAATTCTAAAATACATGTTAAATACATATATATATGTACTATTTAAATTTATACATAAGTAATTTTTTCTTCTAATTTTCCTTATTGTCCTTATTTTATTTAGCGTTTGTCAGTATTCATATTTCATTTACCAACCCAAGCCACAAGGGGGCGATGTGACTTCTTAGCCTTCATATTTGAGGTGGTTCCTCTCTCCATCACAAACATGAAAAATGGCACTCTCAAAGAGCCTTAAACAAAAAGTTGATGCCGAAAACCGCATCTTTAATGAAGAATGGACAGAAAAGTATGTATTTATCCTGCCAATATTATGCTGTACCTGTGTGCCTCATTTGCAGCAAGACTGTCGCTGTCAGAATATAATCTGAGTCGTCACCACAACACAAAGCATGCAAACTTCAAGGAGTCATATCCTGAACAGTCAGAGGCCTGTTGAAATAAAATCTCAGCTTTGAAATCCCAATACTTCCATTGCAGAGGGATTATTAACCGAACTTCAACTGAACAAGAGCGGGCAACAAGTACCTTGTAGCAGGCCGCCTGGGTACCCTCCAAGCATAATATGCCATTTACCAGTGCTAAGGTATTTAACACCGCAATTATGTGCTATAGTGGAAAGCGCAAAAACAGAAAATCTAAGAACTGCTGTAGATTAAATTGTTCAATGAGAGCTATGAGTTTGTATTCATTTTATATTAAATGCTGTTTTCAGTTTGTTAAAGGAAAAGTTCGCTTTTTTAGACATTAAGTTTTATGTGTTCCTTCACCCACCCAGTGCTCTGTAAACTTTGACCCATTTCACACACACCCCCCTGCCCAGAGATTTTCAGGGGAGAAGTGATTCATAAACGTAGTTCTGGCTAGTTTCGGGGGCGATTTATCTGCGCCGTTTAGCCTCACAAAAGGATTAGCCTCTGAAAGCATGGCTAATTTGCATCTCACAAACAAAGAGAAAAAATTTACAACGTCACATTACAACGGGACTATTTTTTGTCATTCGTATCCCTGCGCCACTCCCCGCAGCTATAGAACGGGCTCGTGTCTGGCTGCTAATCCTAGCTGTATGAGTGAAACAACAACTTCTAAATTCACTTAAAAGTAGTTTTTCTTAAATATATCGAGCCATCGTGCGTACCTGCAGGTTCCCGGGTTGTAACAATAAGGATGTTACAGGATCACCTTTTCGGTTTGACACTTTTCCTGCTAAGGACGTTTCTCTAAGGCATCAGTGGCTTTTAGCAATCGGCTACTCCAAGGATACTCGGCTGGAACGAGTCAAAACCTTTCGTTTGTGCAGTGCACACTTCAAAGAGGATGATTACATCAGGAAAAAGTTCGGGAAAAGTGAAAGACTGTTTTTGAAGAGTTCGGCCGTACCAGAAATCTGGGTAAGTTTTGTTTTTAAAAAATGATTTATTCCGCTATGTCTGCCATATTCATGCAATCATCTTCGCATTTTAGCGCATTATTTATGCAATCATCTTTACACCGATGGTTGATCATAGACTGCAGTAGCTTTGTCAACAATCTGTGTTGATGTGTGTGTTTTGTGTAGCAAATGCAATTCTTCATCCGTGTACTCTGGCTCATAAAGATATCCTAGTAGTAAAATAAGTTTCTTCTTCATCTGATATAGTGTTAAAATGAAATTCGTCATCAGATGAGACGGAGTCTGACATGTTTTCGGCATTCGGCAGTGAAACAGCTGACATACTTTCCTGAAGCCAAAAGCTAAAATGAGGCTTACCTGCAGGTTATGGCCATAATCCGTGTGGTGTAGTAAAAATAATCCACTCGGTTCGTGAAATTCTACATCCCAACGTAAAAGCTTAGCTGATCAGACTGTTTGCTGGCATTGTTTTGCCAAAGACAAGAGTTTGCCCGCCCGCATTCATCATTTTCCTGTTTACGTGGATTCTCTCCCTGTGATTGGTTAACACGAAAGCCAGCCAGCTGAAAAAAACTCAACAACAAGCAATTCGATTGGCTGAGGTTTCACACATTGGAACCTACTAGTAGCATTTGCTACGTCAGGTTTTGAAGCAATTAACTTTATTTGTCACTGATGATTTCACAATTATAGCAAAGATGGCTAAAAGGTTGGACAACAAAAAAATATTCAGTGGAAGTAGTGTGTTGCTGCCGTGACAAATTGGCACAGATGGAGCCACACTGTGCCAGCCTGTGGAAAGTTTTCCCCTCAGGGCGGGGTGAACAACCCGACCAATCAGCGATCTCCTCCCCCTGGTCTGAGCAGAATTCACCCGGTGAGGCGGCGACGATCGCTAAAAGATGCGACCAACCGCTCTCCTATTCTTTCTCGTTGTGGACGGTTTGGGGACCCACTGCACATGCGCCAGTTAGCCCATATTAAGTCAATGGTAAAGATTGCTGCGCCCGCGAGAGGACACGTGACAAGTACGTCGACGATTCGGCCGTGTTAAAAGTAAAAAAAAAACATTATTAAACACAGATTACACACAGCACTTAGTCCATATGGTGTGTATAGATCGTTTAGTTCACTTTTTATGTTTTTTTAAATATATTTTGTGATTCCTATATTCTTCTTCTCCTTCCTGTGAGTGGTGGGGCGGCGCCCTAGCGCCCCCTATGGACGAGCCGCCACTGTATACAGGTTATCAGCACAAAAAAGTTGATTTAGGTGTTACTCGTTCTTTAATCGCATGAGTGTCCATTGTTAACTCACGATTAATCGCAAACTTTTTTTCTTATTCAAATTTTTTTTATTCCAACTATGGAGTGGACAAATATACTTTTTTAAGAAAAATTGTTTATTATAACTGTACCAAACAAACATGATAAATACACTCCAGAATCCTCCTCAGAAAAAAAATATTCAAAAGTGCAATTAGGCATTACCTCCCACACAATAACACCTTATATGGTTCCACCATAAGGAATCACAAAGTCAACACGTGGTACTAAAACAAGGACAAAGGGAGGAGTGTGATAAAGAACTAGGACTCTGCCTATTTAGCACATTTTAAATATTTCTTATTATTTTTAACAAAAATATAAGGCAACACTTTTGTTTTTTTTTTTGTTTGTTTTTTTGCTTTCCTAATCCACTGAACTCAGACACACACACAGGTAAGCTGTCAATTTTTTCATGAGTTATGTCAATGTTTACAC
The DNA here is from genome assembly GCA_006937985.1 of Aphyosemion australe. NCBI lineage: Eukaryota > Metazoa > Chordata > Actinopteri > Cyprinodontiformes > Nothobranchiidae > Aphyosemion > Aphyosemion australe. Next base: position 1,185,798 of record SSNS01000182.1, on the reverse strand, counting down.
GCAGCGGTATAACTGGCAGCACATAGTTTTATTTATTTTTCTGTAGATTATTGAATTATATTGGGACAGAATGATGGTATCTCATCAGCTGAGACCTCAGCTGAGAGGTCCCGGTTGGTTGCAGGCAGCGCTTCGAACACAGGAATTAAATACTCAATAAAAGTAAACAAACTACCCTCCTCCTCCGTTTCGAACACGTGTGCATCTCTGTTCCAGCTTGCTGCGTAGGAGTCAAACTCAATCATATCCGCCTCATTGTAATCCAAAGAAAAACAATCTGATCGATTATCAGAGGTTTCAGAAGCTAAATACCGAGCTGTGGGTCACTTTCTACACACTGCTTACACTCGCGTTCTGAGCGGTTATGTCATCGCCGGCTTTACGCTCATACTGAAAGCCTGGTAGGCGTAGGTCCCCGCGCCATTTAAAAACACTGTTTTTTTCTTAAAAATCCAGCCGTGGAAATCTTAAAAAGAAATTGACTTGAGGGTTTAATACATTTTTACACATGTGATTCAAAGGAAATTTGCCGCTGGCCAATGGCTTGTTCCTGCTTCTTATTTACGTCAGACTATGGAACGCGAGGAGGGCCAAAACAAAACTAAGTGTGGCAAGGTGGACAAACGAGGGCCCGGGCGGGACTCGAACCTCAGACCACCGGGTGAGAGTCACACACGTTAACCAGTCAGCCAAAGGGATATCCCTGTGGCCAAGCAGCCAGGGCGCATGATCAATCGGGATCCAGTGACAGGATGCTCACTGTCACATAAGGAAGCCTGCGCGTTAATCGCGCGTTAAAAAAATGAATGCCGTTAGGGGGCTTTGCATTAACGCATTAAAAACGCGCTAAATTTGACAGCCCTAGTTTATTGATATTTGGGGACCCTCAGGCCCAAAGGGTTGGGGGGCCGGGTGGAAAGGTCTGGCGGGCCGGATGTGGCCCGGATGTGGCCCGCGGGCCGTCATTTGCGGATCACTGAGTCACTACATGATGAGACAATCACTTTTACGGATTTCTGACGAATCATACATAATTCCTGAAAGGGGAAAACTCCAGATTCAAGATCCTCCTCTATGTGTTCAGTGCTGCAGGGCACTGCTCCACCATATCTAGCTGCACTGTTGCACAGGCGTGTCCTCTCTTGGGCCCTTCGCTCTGCTGGGCAGGAGTTGCTGGAAGTCCCGCGCTCTAAAATGAGATCAAGAAGGGAGCGGGCCTTCTCTTTTGGAATGAGCTCCCTCTAACAGTAAAGCAAGCTCCGTCTCTCCAGGTGTTTAAATCTCGCTTGAAAACCCATTTTTTCTTGTTAGCTTTCCCCCAACACCACTGACACTGGCTTTGTGTGTGTATTTTTCTTGTTTGTTTTTTTTATTGTTTTTACCTGTGTTATTCTATTTATTGATTTTATTTTTATCTCTTTTTTACTAATGTGATGTCTTTCTATGTTTGTATGTACTGTTCAGCACCTTGGGCCTCCGTTAAAGCAGCTATCCGGAGTTTTCCCCTTTCAGGAATTATGTATGATTTTTCAGAAATCTGTAAAAGTGGTTTTCTTATTATGTAGTGTGATATAATGTAAGCGATATGTCTTTTTTTTTTTTCTAAGCCCGTCCCCTGCCCCGTAAAATCCATGCAATAGGAAACTGAGCACCGACCAGAACTAACCAATAGCGTTAGACTACCGCTTACGTGCTTCAAATTTAAGGAAGTACCTCAGCTGATGCAGCGTTGATGAACTTTTCACGGACAAATAAGTCTTTAAAATATAAATATATGAAAACACAACATGACATGAGAATAATAATTGTAAAACAACGTGTTTTAGCTCTGTTTGTCGGCTACAGAAGCACATTCATAAACAAGAAATGTGCAGTCGCCATCTTAAATTACAGAGTCGACCAACTATTGGTGTGATAAGCTTGTCAGCCACTAGATGGTGCCATCAGACAAAAGAAATACTCCGGAGAGCTACTTTAAGCTGGTAGAAGGGGCTATATAAATAAATTTGATTGATTGATTCATTCATTGATTCATTCATTCATTCATTGTTTGAGGGGAATGGCTGTCTATCCTAGTGCTGAATCTCCACACTGGTTATCCCAGTGAAGGATTAACATACACAGTTACAACGGAAAACATATTTTCTACTTCTCACTTTCTATTTTAATGATGCATGTGAGAGGTGTGTAAATGGGAAATTTTAAAAGCATTTTTCTGCATTTGTTACCCAGGACCACGCCAATGATGGAAAGACCACTGAGGGCGACGCCAGAAAGAGCTCTGGAGATGGCAAACATGGTGTAGGAGGTGGAGAAGGCGGAGGTGGCTCCAAACATTGTAGTAGCAACTAAAGCCACCAGAAGCATGGACTTACGACCAAATCTGCAACCCAGAGAGAAAAAACACAGAAGATCATCTTTAGATGATTGGGTTTCTTTCCTGAGCATTAGGGCGATGATTCTAAGATGTTGCTTTGTTTTTACAACAATAAACTTATTTACTGTCAAATTGACAGTAAATAAGTTTATTGACAGTGTCAATGATCTAGATACACAAATAGCCAAAGGAACAGAAATAGAGTAAATCAGACTGATGTCTCATGACGACGCATGAATATAACACAGCGGTCGAAAAAGCCTCCAGCTTCCGTAAACAAACATCTGTGGGAATAACGTAAAATATCCTGCTGCTGTATGTCTTCGGCTTATTTTCACATCCCTCTGCTACACAGGTAACAGACATTTTCTTGTATTACACCTGGACATAAAACTAAGGAAAGTAATACTGAGCAAATTGCACTTATTTTCGACCGCTGTGTTAGATCCATGCGCCATGCAGCGGCGGCTTACAGCGGTGCTTTGTCGTAATGTAGTCCCAAGTCTAAATCAGCTCCTGCAAATCCTTCATGTTATTTCTTACTTTTCATTTGCAGTCGACATGAATATTGAGCTCACCAGGAATAATTGGTATCATTATTGAGTCATTTTAATCACTTTTGCACACAAAATGCTAGTACTTGCCATTCACTTCCATTGTTTATGCTAAGCTAAAGCAGACGGACTGCTGCCAGATCAGGAGAATCACTGCACTGGTTACAAAATGCATTTTTCTCACTTATCTAACTGTGGGGAATACAGAAATACCGTAAATCCTCTAATATTGGCCTGTATTCCATTACCGGCCGGGTCTCCTATATTAGCCGGTCTCGCTGTCAGCGGGGGTAAATAAAGGCCGGTCTCTAATAGTGGCCGGGGCTACTATTAGAAACAGCGTGCGTGTGCGCTTTGTTTTTTTTCGGAGATCGACAGTAAAGTGAGCCCTCACTCGATTTTTCAAGGCGCACGTATACCAGGTTTTACGGTAACAGCGGACTAGTGGATCATAATCTCCGGCTGCAGGATGAGCAGAAACAGAACGGAAAATGCTAGTTAGCAGTGATCACTTCATCACAGGTACTGGCTTACTAAATGTTTTTATGGCGTTTTATTGAACAGTTATTTAGAAACGCAGCTACATAAACAGCAGGTAAACAGTTTGATACTGTTTTCATGTGTCCTCACCGCAAATAGCTTTTAGAGTGCTAATGTTTTTAGCAGTTAGCTCAGTGCTGTAACGTGGCAGGTAAATAGTTTGATACTGTTTTCACGAGTCCTCACCGCAAATTGCAAGCTGTTTACCTGCCAAGTTACAACACTGAGCTAACTGCTAAAACATTAGCCATCTAAAAGCTATTTGCGGACCGCAAATAGCTTTTAGAGTGCTAATGTTTTAGCAGTTAGCTCAGTGTTGTAACGTGNGTAAGTAAGTAAGTAAGTAAATTTTATTTGTATAGCACTTATCACAGACAGAGAATCACAAAGTGCTTCACAAAGATCAACAAAACACAAGATGGTCATCATAAAATGATCTTAAAACAAAACAACAGAATATCATAAAATCATTAAAAATCAGAAAACAGAAAGTCATAAAATTATAAAAATGATAAAACAAATGAAAGATTATTATAAATACAAGTAAGAAAAAATGAATAAAACATAAAAGATTTAAGTAAAAGCAGTTTTAAACAAAAGGGTCTTCAGCTGCTTTCTAAAGGTGACCAGACTGTCAGTAACACGTAGGGATAAAGGAAGTTCATTCCAAAGTCGGGGTGCAACAGCCTGGAAAGAGCGATCACCTCGACTTTTATATCTGGTCTTTGGAATTTCTAGAAGGTTCTGGTTGGTGGACCTGAGGGCTCGGGTTGGAGCATAAGGCTTTAACAGTTCAGTAACATAAGGAGGAGCTTGGCCATGTAGAGCCCTGTATGTTATAGTAAGGATCCTAAATTGAATTCTAAAGTTAATGGGTAACCAGTGCAGAGACATCAGAATAGGAGTGATGTGAGCTCTTCTGTTTGCTCCAGTTAGGAGCCTCGCTGCAGAATTCTGGACCAACTGAAGGCGGTCAAGGGCTTTTTTGTTAAAACATGTGAAAAGTGTGTTACAGTAATCTAGACGGGAGGAGATAAAGGCATGGATAACCATTTCAAGCTCATGTTTTGACACCAACCTTCGCAGTTTGGAGATATTTCTCAAATGATAAAAACAGTTTCTGACCAGCGTTTTTGAGTGGCCTTCAAGAGACATTGATTGGTCAAAGACAACACCCAAATTTCTCATGTTTGACTTGACAGCAGAAGCTAAATGACCAAGTTGTTGACTAATCAGAGGAGCCATGCTCTCAGGGGCAATGATCAGACATTCAGTCTTTTCAGAGTTTAACTGAAGGAAGTTATCTTCTAGCCAACTAGTGATCGCTGATAGACACTCTAGTAGTTCAGCCAGTTTATGGAGCTCAGATTCCTTAAAGGAGCAGTACAGCTGAATGTCATCTGCATAAAGGTGATAAGAGACATTTTGAAAAGCATTAATTATCTGTCCAAGAGGGTGTATATATAATAAAAACAGGAGTGGACCTAAAACAGAGCCTTGGGGTACCCCACAGAACAGGTTTGTGGAATCTGACATGATTTGGTTTATACAGACACTTAAACGTCTGTTAGAAAGGTACGATCTGAACCAGTCTAGAATGGTTCCAGAGATTCCCAACGAGTCATGAAGTCTGTTAATTAAGGTGCTGTGATCAACAGTGTCAAAAGCTGCAGAAAGATCCAACAATACTAAGACTGTAAATTCCCCGTTGTCTGCAGCCATCATGATGTCACTGGAAACTTTAAGCAAAGCTGTTTCTGTTGAGTGATTTTTACGAAAACCAGATTGGAATTTATCAAAGTTGTTGTGAATTTCCAGAAAAGTAATCAGTTGATCGGCCACGACTTTTTCTAAGATTTTAGAGATAAAGGGCAATTTAGAAATGGGTCTGTAATTATTAGGCTGAGAGGAGTCCAAACTGGGTTTTTTCAGGATCGGTTCAACAACAGCATGTTTGAAAACAGAAGGTACAGAGCCAGATTGGAGAGATAGATTAATAAAATCCACAATGCATGGGCCAATTTGGTCAAAGACCTTAAGAAGCAAAGTGGTTGGGAGAAAATCAACAGGGCAGGAAGTTGGTTTCATGTTTTTCTGAATGAGACAGATGTCCTGGAGATTTACAGGAGTAAAGAAGGACCATGACTGGGAGGGAGGTGGCTGGATGGGAGAATGGGAAGAGGATGGGGGTGGAAAACTTGCCCTGATATTTCTGATTTTATTCTCAAAGAATGCAAGAAAGTTGTTACAGTCAGACCTTGAGAATACAGGCATGTGAGGGGCGTGAGGTGAAACAATCTGGTTTATGGTGTCGAACAAGACTTTAGAATTATTTTTGTTTGAGGAGATCAGCTGAGCAAAGTAAACAGCCCTGGAGTTTGTGATCATCTCATTCAGAGATGTTATGAGTTCCTTAAAATGCAGCCTATGAACCTCTAATCTAGTTGACTTCCAACGCCTCTCAGCTTGGCGGCATGTCCTTCTGAGACTATAAATATTTTCATTCATCCAAGGACTTTTTCTTCTGTGAGACCCAGTGCTTTGTCTAACCGGAGCCACGTTATCTAAGATACAAGAACATTGCTGATTAAGGGAATGGATAAAGGAGTTTGGATCATCACCATGAACTAAGCTGCTGTCAAATAATGCAGAAAATCTATCCACTGCTGACTGATTAATGATGCGTCTTTCTGATTTCAGTTTGTGAGGGACAGGATTAATGATAGACTGGACATTAAAGAGAATGCAGCTGTGGTCACTCACATGAAACTCTTCAACATGTAAATGGTTGATGTTTAGTCCTAGAGAAAACACCAGATCCAGAGTATGACCCATTTTATGTGTGGGGCCTGAAACGTGCTGTTCAAAGTTAAAAGACTCTGTAATAGATATGAACTCTACTGCTGTGCTACAAGCAGCGTCATCAATGTGTAAATTAAAGTCACCAAGAATTAAAACCTTTTCTAGTTTGAGCGTTGATGATAAGAATTCAGCAAATTCAGAGAGAAAGGGGCCAGCTGGACCGGGAGGTCGATAAATTAAAATACAGTGAAAAACATTTTGTAATCCAACTTTGATGACCTGACATTCAAAAGTAGTAAAAGGGCCACTTTTCATCAAATTACAGACATGTTTGTCCTTAAAGATCACAGCAAGACCTCCACCACGACGTGACGGGCGTGGTGTGGTAAACACAGAGCAATCTGGTGGACAGAGTTCATTGAAATGCACAAAATTTCCATCTTCCTGCCACGTCTCCGTGAGAAATAAATATTCTAAGCCCTCTTTGATGAACAGCTCATTTAAAATAAAGGATTTGTTTGAAATGGAACGGGCATTTAAAAGAGCACACTGAACTGAATCTTGGAGATCATTTGTCTTCTTAACCTGTTGGAGAGGGATGGGTCGTAAGCATCTAGTGCGTTTCTGGGTTCTCCGGCCATANAAGAGACAGCATTAATACCTTAATAAAATCAAACAAATGTATCAGAAATGTGGATTTAAAAAGGCTTAAAACGTTAGTTATAATAAGTAGATCCTAGCACGTACTCACGGTTAGCATTAGCTATCATTACAAGTTAATTATGTAACTAAAATAGCACATCTCACGAGCATAAACAAGACAACGGTCATTTAAAGCTTCTCCGGATCTCTAAACTGTTAACCAACCTGAAATAAAATAGTTGTAGGCTTTCAGACTCATAAAAGGCTTTTGGTTTGCAGTGTAATATGAGATTTTCCACACGAGATAGTTTGTTGTGTCGATCGCTTCAGCATTGGGTAAATCCTCCAGCATGTATTAAAAGTCCAACTTTTAAAATTAAATGAGTCATAACCTAAAGGAAGATATGGTGTCTGTGCCAGCTCGTTTAGAACACTCACTTTCATCCGTCACGCTGTGTTTTATAGTAGAGCAAAACACTTCCTGTCCACTGTTTGAGTTCAGCGCGGCGGCAGGGTCACGTGAGTGAAACCCACCAATCATCACTTTTGATTTGCACGCGAGACTTCAGTCACCGCTCAAATAGACACAAATCTTGTTTTTATTCATTCTACTGGTAGTTTATTTTGCTCAAATTGAAATATAGGCCTGCCTCTAATTCTGGCCTCCTTCCAATAAAGGCCTGAACCAGGATGCGCTTGAGTAAATAAAGGCCCGGGCCTGTATTAGAGGATTTACGGTAGACCAAATTTCACTTAGGGGTGGAATATCCCTTTAAAAAAAATTAATGTTAATCCTATATCTGTAGTAAAATAAAGTTTCTATTGTGTTAGCCCATAACCGCGACTGCAGGAGAAATGTGGCTAAAATGATTGAAGGGCGTAGGACCGAGTTCAGCATCTATAGGGTGATGCCCCCCTGGCCACCTAGTGCCCTACGAACACTATGTAGTGTACGTGGGCTGAGCACCAGCACTGGGGTGACACATTATGGAAACCTGACAGATCTGTTAATGCTTTGAACAAAACTATGTTTAAATTAACAACACTGCAGAACAATCGCCAAAATACACCCACTGGTCACTTTATTGGGTACACCTTGCTAGTACCGGGTTGGACCCCCTTTTGCCTTCTGAACTGCCTTAATCCTTCGTGGCATAGATTCAACAAGCTACTGGAAACATTCCTCAGAGATTTTGGTCCATATTGACATGATAGCATCACACAGTTGCTGCAGATTTGTCGGCTGCACATCCATGATGAATCTCCCGTTCCACCACATCCCAAAGGTGCTCCATTGAATTGAGATCTGGTGACTGTGGAGGCCATTTGAGTCCAGTGAACTCATTGTCATGTTCAAGAAACCAGTCTGAGATGATTCCAGCTTTATGACATGGAGCATTATCCTGCTGGAAGTAGCCATCAGAAGATGGGTCCACTGTGGTCAGCAACAATACTCAGGTAGGCTGTGGCGTTGCAACAATGGTAAATTAGTATTAAGGGGCCCAAAGTGTGCCAAGAAAATGTCTCCCACACCAGTACACCACCACCAGCAGCCTGAACCGTTGATACAAAGCAGGATGGATCCATGCTGTCATGTTGTTTCATGTTGATTTACAGTCAAACTCATCTGTGAGCAGCCTTGTACTCATGCTGAATTTGATCTACATGTATAATTACCCTCCTGAAAAACATCTGAGACTGATAACATGGAAAGTTATGATTCTGAAACAGTCTATTTGGGTGTTATTTTTGATTGAAAACACATTATTTAGCTAATTAAATTAAATATCTGAAATTATACACTTACCAGGTGAATTTATTGACCCTTAAATGTAGCAGTCAAAATGACTGCTCAAGGCCTTTAGTAGTGACGGTACGAAGGCCCCTCTAGTGCTTTAAAACTTTAGTGTTTTATTTACCTGTTTTATACTAAATACTTGGTCAGTTTATTTATTTATTGATTAACTTTGGTTAAATGTTTTATTCTAATACTTGACTGGGTTCAAAATCGAGATTGAAGAGTCGGTTAAAGGGACACTAGTCAGTTTTGGCTTGTTTTTAGCACCCCCTAGTGTTCGTTGGCGAAACCGAAAGTAAAACCCATCTCCTCGCTGTGCGTTCGTCTTTTTAACACCTTAATCTAACTGCTGAAATGTCTCCTCAGCCTTCATTAGTTTCTATGGGAGTTATTCATCACTAAATTAAACGAATCAGCTGTGTTGATCTAAAACATGCAGGAAATGTGCTGGAAGCAGACTGCAGCACCAGGTATGTCAAGTTGAACAGACCGGACCAGCAACTGTGAAGTTGCAACTGGAATATTCTGGCCACAGGGGGCGACGGGGGCTGGGTGGCCTTTCATTCACCCTGTAAAGGGTCATTTTAGCACATACTGGCTCAAGAAAATATTTTAAAAATATGAAAAAGTTGCAAAGTGTCCCTTTAAGGCTGAGGAGACATTTCAGCAGTTAGGGTGTTAAAAAGACGAACGCACAGCAAGGAGATACGTTTTGCTTTTGGATCTACAAACAGACACTAGGGGGTGCTAAAAGAAAGCTAAAACTGCCTTTAACCAAAATACATTAGAAGTAAATTAAGTCCTTAACTGGCTCTTACAAGAATTTTTATTCTTTCTTGAACAAAAAGAGCAAAAACATTTATTCAGCTCTGAGGCATCAATGACTCCAAAAGTGCAGGAAGCTTCAGACCACGATCATGTGTGTGTTCTGCATTAAGGCTGTAAAAGTAGCATCTCATGAGAGTCCCATGTAGAAATACCGATGGCTTGTTGGTCCTTGTGTGCAAAGTCCAGGTGGGGATCCAGGTTAAATCTCTGGAAAGAAAACATGAGGTCACTTCCTTGCTGCAGCTTTCCAGCTCAATAGTTCAGGATTTACTTTGGATCCAACGACTCACTTCCAACAGGACGTTTATCAGGATATCTTTGTGTCTGTGTGAGTGAGTGAGTGAGTGTGTGTGTGTGTGTGTGTGTGTGTGTGTGTGTGTGTGTGTGTGTGTGCGCGCGTGCGTGCGTATGTGCGTGCGTGCGTGCGTGTGGGGTCATGTGGATTCAGAGTGAATAATGGCTGAGACCATTGTATTAGTTACGGTTGTTGTGGGGCTGGTCTTACACACAATATTACTGCTGATCTCCATTAGCAGAGCAGCAGCTGACCTTGTTTGAATAAACGTCAATAATCACACAACAGTGTGACAAATGTGCTGTTTCACAATTGCCAGATGTGAAATGTTTGTTTTACAGAAACACGAACCAGAGAGACGGGCCAAAGTGACACTAGTGAAGAAAAAAAGAGCAAAAACGGATAATCCAACGTCACAACACAAAATGTCTTCCTGTAAATGTAAATCCTTTAGCTTTCAACTCTACGTCCTCTGCACCGCGCTGCAGGTGACAAACACAAAGCTTAAAGAGGGAGGAAGCGTGCTCATAGACCAGCGGGACTGCTTCATTAAAATATGTTCAGACTGAAGAGGATCATCTGAAGTTCATAGCATGACTCGGATGTTCTGGTCAGAGTTGTGCATTTATGTGATTAAAACTCTGAATCAGCCAGAGCATTAAGTGTATCTAACCCACCAGAAAACATTCATTCATTCATTCATTCACTACGTTAAATCAGTAGTGAGTCCCTGTGAGCTCTGGGCGTTCTACTGTCTACAGACTGGGCTGTGAATTTTTCACCCTTTGGGAAAGATCATGTGATTTTATAGTGACTAGCATCAAGATGATGAAGAAATATGTTTATTAGGTGTTTTATTATTATTATTATTATTAAGGGGCCTGCCAGACAGGCAGGGCCCTTATTGCTCTCCACCGGAGGATTTGTTGTCTTTATTAAGGGGCCTGCGTGACAGGCAGGGCCCTTATTGCTCTCCACCGGAGGATTTGTTCTCTTTAATTTTATTCTTATTAAGGGGCCTGCCTGACAGGCAGGGGCCTTATTGCTCTCCACCGGAGGATTTGTTCTCTTTATTTTTATAATTCTTATTCTTCCGTATACGTTAATACAGCCCGAACCGCAGCGTGCACCCCCACAAATCTTACATCAAAATGACCGGCTCGGTCGGGGGAGGTGTGCTATTACTTTTCTTTGCGTTTTGTGTTACCATGGCAACGTTATTAGCAAAAAATGCTGCGCACAACCACCCCCCTCATTACGTTTGGTTGTAATTTCTACAAACAAGTTCACAACCGTACCAAACTTGCTATGTGTCATAACACAAACACTGCCTACACATTCATGTGGTCATTTGGTGAATCTGCCACAGCGCCCCCTACATCAATTTCAAACCTTAATAACTTCTACAAACAAGTTCACATCCATACCAAATTTGATATGTGTCATAACACAAACACTGCCTACACATTCATGTGGTCATTTGTTGAATCTGCAACAGCGCCCCCTACATCCATTTCAAACCTTAATAACTTCTACAAACAAGTTCACAACTGTACAAAACTTGCTATGTGTCATCAAACAAACACTGCCTACACATTCATGTGGTCATTTGGTGAAACTGCCACAGCGCCCCCTACATCCATTTCAAACCTTAATAACTTCTACAAACAAGTTCACAACCTTACCAAAACTTTCTATGTGTCATCACACAAACACTGCCTGCACATTCATGTGGTCATTTGTTGAAATTACTTTAGCTCCGCCCCTTTATAGATGGTTTCCTTTAGGTAAAACACGCAATATCTGATTCTCACAAAACTTCACATAAATGACATTTGTACACCTAAGAACTGCTCGAAAGGCTTTTTTTCGTATTTAGAAACAGCGCCCCCTAGATTTTTACAACCAACTATATCTCCATAATGCAACATCAGATCCACACCAAATTTTGTGTGCTTTGTTGTGGGTCACTGTTTAACACATTGGTTTGGTTACTGTACACCCCCCACCCCCCAAAAAAAGGAAGCAGCTATACCATCTGTTTAAAAGCTTGGCTTTTCACACAATTTTAAACACCGGTACTGGGAGCTCAGCAGAGCACTAATGACTGTTTTAGAAGATCACTCATTACACCACCTACTTGTGACATGCACAGTTTATTAGCAAGCTTATAGGACAAGTTGAGGAGGGGTTGAGGTGCTGATGATGTGGTGGTGCACACTGGTCTATGACACACGGCCACCACCTTGCGCCACGGGGCAGGCCCCTTTTAAAATTTCTTCAGGAATTTTCTAGTTATTATTATTATTATTATTATTAAAGCAGCAATCCGGAGTTTTCAGCTTTCAGGAATTATGTATGATTGTTCAGAAATCCGTAAAAGTGATTGTCTTATCATGTAGTGTGATATAATATAAGCGATACGTCTTTTTTTTTTGCTAAGCCCGCGCCCTGCCCCGTAAAATCTGTGCAATAGGAAACTGAGCGCCAACCAGAACTAACCAATAGTGTTAGACTACCGCTTACGCGCTTAAAATTTAAGGAAGCACCTCGGCTGATGCAGTGTTGATGAACTTTTCACAGACAAGTAAGTCTTTAAAATATAAATATATGAAAACACAACATGACATGAGAATAATAATTGTAAAACAACGTGTTTTCGCTCTGTTTGTCGGCTACAGAAGCACATTCATAAACAAGAAACGTGCAGTCGCCATCTTAAATTATCAAGTTGACCAACTATTGGTGTTATTCGCTTTTCAGCCACTAGATGGTGCCATCAGATAAAATAAATACTCGGGACAGCTGCTTTAACACCAGAGGGCTCAGCCCTACTAGTCCTGTACCAGCAGGACCTGGGTTGTACTACTCACTGCAGGGAGGGGCGTTTGTAAGACCTAGATCTAGTGATGCAGACTGACATCATGGTTCGTCTTTAGTATTTATGCATCTGTGGAAAACGTAATCACCAGACACAGAACAACACTGAACGTACCAACCACACACGGAAGCAAATGTCAATTTAAAATTAAACGTCTAGTTAAGAAAAGATTTGTATTAGAAAGTGTCACTAAATACCAGACAGTAGTCATTAAAAAAGGATTATTTCCTTTGGTCTTTCTGTTTGCTGCTATGAGTCCAACACGCTCCTGCCTACAGGTGATCTTATCTGGGTTGTTTTACAGGTGACCCTCTGTTTAACAGAGAATCTTCTACCTGTGTGTGTGTGTGGGGGGGGTTAGATCAGTGCCCCACAATAGGCGGCCCTCGGGCCGGGTCCGAACCTCCACTTTCCAACCCTCAAGCCATTTACTGAGGCAGCGTGCTCTGCCCCCATGTCAGCTCCACAACAGAGCAATGGTCCAGTCTTCTCCGTGTTATAAACACCGTCTGGCCCCATCATGTTACGCCTGAGCGACACGTTTTACTGTCACGGACAGAGTTCGAAATTAACACCTGCCAAACTGCCAAATGCGGGTTAAAAATCGTCTTGGCGGTTACTGATAAAATATCACCAGCCAGTTTGGCCGGTGATGCGTGAGGCAACCATGCAATTCATGTCAGAGACGCTCTGGGTCGTTTGCCCCTCACCTCCTCTTACATTGAACACGACACTACCGTAATCCATGTGCTATTTGTGACGTTTTAGATGCCTATTGGCTGCAGCGCGCAAGCACGCTTCGGTCTGCGGTGTAATTTGGTCCAATCAATGACGAGAGCACCTGAAAACACAAGCAAGAAATACCTGGAAATACCTGATGGAGAGCTGGACAGCGAAGTTGGATAAAATGCTGCGGTGGTTAGGAGGACAGACGTCTGGAGGAGGTGAGAGGAGGAAGTAAGCAGAAGATGAGAGTGTAGACAGAGCGTGCAAAACAAAGAGAAGAAACTTTAACATTAAATGGCAGACAGGCCGTGAATGGCTTGTGTTTGACAATGAAAATGCAGTAATGTTTTGTAAAATTTGCCGAGTGTACACGAAAGAAAAAACAGTTTTGTGGTGGGGACTAATAGTTTTAAAGTCGAGGCTGTAAAGGACCACGAGAAAGCTCGAAGTCACCAGGAAAGCCTCCAAATGAAAATAGCTAAGGCAGTTCCAGTGAAGAGAGTGTTGCTGGGAGAAGCCTCACTTCACTCAAAGATTAGGAGTTGGAAAAGATGCAGCTTCTTTTTAGAAATGCCCATTCCATTCCATTTTTATTTGTAGAGCACACTTATACACAGCCGAGGCCGACCAAAGTGCTGTACAGTAAAAACAACAGGCATACACAATAAACCAAACATACAATACAGGAAATGATGAGTAGTCCGATGACCACTACCAAATCAACAATAAAAAGTAAAAACATAATAAAAGGCAAACTAGGCCGAATTAAAAGCCAGCGAATAGAAATAAGCCTTCAGGCGTGCCTTAAAAACAGGGAGAGAGGGGGCCATTCTCACTGCCAAAGGGAGTTGGTTCCAGAGACGAGGCGCACAGATTGAGAACGCACGTGCTCCTCGTGTCCTCAACCGAACACTTGGGACCTGTATCAGGCGGTGGTCTGCTGACCGAAGGGTTCGACCAGGTATGTAGGGCTGAACTAGCTGAGTCAAGTACACTGGTGCGTAAAGATAAAAGTGATTTAAAAACAAGAAGTAAAATTTTAAACTGGATGCGGTAGCGCACCGGGAGCCAGTGCAACTGGGCCAGAACAGGAGTAATGTGCTCCCTCCTTCTGGTGTCCGTCAAAAGGCGGGCCGCCGCATTCTGCACCAGTTGTAGGCGCGCAACTGAGGAAGATGTGGATCCATAAAAAAGGGAATTCGCATGATCTAAGCGCGAGATTACAAATGCATGGATCACTGTGTGCAAGTTGCGTCTAGTCAGGATGGACTTCATCTTAGATATCCGGCGAAGCTGAAAAAAGCATGATCTAACCACCTGACTAATGTGAGAGTCCATCCGCAGCTCTGGGTCCAACACTACTCCCAGGTTAGTGATGGTTGGCTTCACTAAACTGGAGAAGCAGGGTGGCAGGACAGGGCTAACTGCAGTGGGAGAGGGAGGAACAAATAAAAGAGCCTCCAACTTTGACTCGTTCAAATGTAAAAAGTTGTTACAAAGCCAACCCTTCACTTCATTCAGGCAATCCACAGCCGGTTGCACTGATTCTAATGATTTTAAAGAAACATAAAATTGGCAGTCATCAGCATACAAATGGTACGTCACACCATGTCGCCTAAAAATAGCTGCCAAAGGAAGCATATAAAGATTAAAAAGCATGCTATCACAAAAAAGGGAAGGCCTTTCACCAACTTTGCATGGATGTGTGAGTAAGTAAATCAATCATTCTGTTTGAATTTGTGCGCAAATATGCAACAAAAGAAACTGATGCTTACTCAGATTCAGAAAAAGAAACGAGTTCAGAGAGCTCTGAGGATGAGGATGTTTGATTCAGAGGGAAGAGAGACAGTGAAAAAAATAAATGAAAGTTGCACTTTCCAAGTTTACTTTTTTGTGTGTATTGCACTATCTGTGCGTTTTTCATGACAGCAGTGTTAACCCTTGGAGGTTCCTTTAAAAAAAGCTACACTGGGGACCCTATGCACAAAAAAATGCACTAGGGACCTCTAAGGGTTAATAAAATGACCAGGTCTTCATTCAGTGGCATTCATTATCACTTTTTTTACCGCAGAAAATATTGGCTAGTGGAAATTCTGACTGGCTAGTAACTTCACTTTGGCTGGTGATCAAAAAAGTTCATTTCGAACCCTGTTCACGGAGCTGCTCATTCAGTCATTTTTCCTCTGCAGTTTTTTGGATGGGAACAAAATAGTCATTTCTAAATTCTCGGCTAAAAGAAAAGTGGACAATGAAAACAGACAGTTTAAAGATGAATGGACAGAACAATTAGCATTTATTCTTCCTCCACCAGCAGCAGACCTATGTGCTTAAAGAGACCATTTCAGTGATAAGGTTTCCTATTTGAAATGGCATTATGAGACCAAACACAAGGATTTTGAAGCTGATGCAGAAATGATACAATAATGTAGGATTGAAGTGATGGAAAGCATGTTTGAAGGCAAACAAAACGAGGAAATGACAGCTTAAGCTAATCCCTCTCAGACGCCACAGCAGCAGAAATACTGGCTGCTGATCTGACTAAACAGCTTTGTGACAGAATGATAAATGCAGAATGGGTTTCATTAGCTGTGGATGAATTTATTACAGGTTTTATTTTAGTTTTCATTTGAATTTATTACTAAATGGAGAATGTTTTGTATGCTTGTTGCGTTTCTGATTGAAGGCAAGTTGTGTTCAAGTTAATTTTATTAAGACGCGTTGATTGACAAGTGAAAACAAACGGACCTCTGACTCATTGAACATTTGAGACTTGTATCTGAGTATAGGCCTACCTGATCACTGCACTGAGAGCAGTTTAAACCAGGCTCATGAGTGGGAGGTGTGTACCAGTTTATTAGGAAAAAACGATGTCCAATCGAAGGATCACAAGAGACACGTTTCATCACACAGCTTTTAATATAATCAGATGATGGAGGAAATGCAGTAGCCAGCACAATTCCCTTTTTGAAGATTTAACAGCCTGTCATTATGTTCTCATCATAACCTTGATCTCTGAATCTATCATATAAATCAGCTGTTTGATCGTCACAGCGTCCGTCTGCACAGCAGAGGCTCGTGAGCAGCTGGCTGAAGACAGGACTGAAGCTGCACTACTGCTTCCATCAGGTTTCCTGTAAAACTATCTGTTTCTATTCATTTGGCCCCTCTCTGTTTCACTTCAGTGTCTTGTCAGGTAACCATTCTGTGCTCAGCTGTCATGCTGTTTTTAAATGTGCTCTATAAATACATTTGGTATGATATGGTAACTCCTCAAGTTCTACATCAGAATTTGGAAAATGCAACAAATATTAATGCAGCCAAACCAGCGTTTCATCTTAGACCCAAAACGATTGTTACGGTTACCAAAATCATCCTCATTTTTGCTCCTAACAAAATTTGCTTTGCTGGAAGAACAAGCGATGTCCTTGTTGAGTCCTTATCTGTTATGAAATGGCACGTGACGAGTTATTTCCAGAAGCTAAAGTTGAAGAACGGAAAATGGTAAAATATTGTAAATGGTCTGTATTTGTATAGTGCTTGCTAGGGTCCTACAACCCCCCAAGGCACTTCACAACACATCCAGTGATTCACACACACATTCACACCCTGGTGGTGATGAGCTACATCGTAGCCACAGCTGTTCTGGGGCGCAGTGACAGAGGCGAGGCTGCCGTATACAGGCACCACCGGTCCCTCCAACCACAACCAGCAGGCAGGGAGAGGGAAGTGCCTTGCCCAAGGACACAACAACTGCAACAGATTGAGTGGGGCTCAAACCTGCAACCTTCCAATCTCGGACCGGGCACTCAGCTCCTCTTTCCCCTGTCACCCTAAGACCAGAAACTATTGATGTGCTAATCAGCCTTAGAGAAGGCAGACTTGTTCAACAAAGAGTAAAGGTGATCTTGTTCTTTGGGTCGGCCCACTAGGAAAAAAACTGTTGCTGAAGCTCATCCTGAATTTCTGAAACCAACTTTGCTCACTCATAATATAAAGAAACCTCAAAAACACAAGAGAAAATGGTCAAAACCAAAGGCTCAATAATCCACCTAACGGTTTCTGTAATGGTCGAAGGGGAACAGTATAGGAGCAGCATGTGGGCCCAAACATGGAGGATGTTGCTCTGGTAACTGTCAGCCAGGAAAAGATGACCCTTATGACATGTCTCACCTATGACCATAGTCACGAAACACACTGGGATGCCCTGTTACCTAGTAACAAGAATGGTGTGGAGGCCTCATTCCTGAGAGCAAAGCTGCAGATGCAGCCCACGCTCATGACGTGGAGAGACGAGCAGCAAAGAAACTAAAGTCCTTTTTATAAGACACATCATGCCGGCAAATCAGCGTAATATTACTGCAACGGTGTGTCTCATGACCGCGCCATGGCAGCATGACGTTGCGGGAATTTTACAGCATTTGTGCCGCCACACTTGGTAGTAATATTGCCACAACGCTGGACTTGTGAATGCACGTTACGCCTTGGAGCAACAGAGAGAGGTGCCATGATCACGTGGGGAGTTAATGCCGAGCTCCGGCCGGCAACTACATTGAAAATGAAAGTAAACACGGGCATAAGTTTCAGTTTTTAAACAGAATCAGATGAGATGATAAACTGGAGCGATGCGGTGCTCCAGGAGCTTGTCTCCGTTAGATCTGGAGCTCAGATCACCAGAGGCTGCATGGGGATGGTGGAGGACAGCCGCCTTTAGGAGCGGATTGTCAAAAAAACATAACGAGCGCGGCCTCGATCGCAATAAAAAGCAAGTTATGTCCAAGATACACAGAAGTTTGCAACAGTGCAGAGACCGCCCCATACCCCCTTTATGCCGCCATTGCGTTATCTTTTATAAAAAGGACACGATTGCGCCACATTACCACCACAGTCTGAGCTCTTATAAACGACCAAATGCTCCCTGATGCCTCATCAGCATTGCGGCAAATTGGCGGCATTGTTTTAAAAAAAGGGCTTAACAGAAGAGCTCACACACATGGAAATCATCAAACCTTCATTCTGTATCACTACACCAGCATGCCCTGTAACAGTAGCCAGATGTGTAAAGGGATATTCCACCCATAAGTGACATTTGGTCTGCTGCCATATGCCCCAAAGTTAGATAAGTGGCAAAAAGCGTTTTGTAACCCGCCCAGTCATTCTCCTGGTCTGTCAGTATTCCATTAGCTTTAGCTTAGCATGAACAATGTAAGTGAATGGTAACGACTAGCATTCATGTGAAAAAGTCATACAAGTTACTCAGTAATGATCCTAATTCTTCTTGGTGACCTCAATAATCACATCGACTGCAAATGAAAATAAAAAGTAGCACAAAGTTACTAGCCTAGTGAACTAGACCAATTCTTGCTTTGCAGAGTTTGGTCTAGGCACGCTTCATTGGAACCCTCGCAGCCCAAACCACTGCTGTGTCTATCCAATCACAACTCGCTATAGTTTTGGTTGGGCCAATCACAGCGCTCTATATCATGGGCCAATCACAGAGCGGGAGTAGCCGATGACGTCAGCGCTGCGGCCGCGATCGCCGCGAACCCAAACAACATGGCGGCAACTCGGAAAACACGTTCGTTTGAAACGGCTTTGTCATCAACATTGGATTATTTAGACTCCAACGTGCGTAAGTCTGTCTGATATACTTAGCGGCTTCTTATTTTTATCAAACAAAGTAGTGCAATGTCCCAGTACACCTGATATTCGCGTGTTTTTCATACAAAAACGACAGAAATCATTGAAGCTAGATGCTATCAAAGCCTCCCGCTTTTCCGTCGCCGTGATTACGTCATGTTGTTCGTCACTCTGATTGGTCCTAGCGCTATCCAATTGCGTGCTGACATTTTGAAAGACAACCGTAGATCCCGCCTCACGACTGAGAGCCGTCAGTGGTTCGTGGCCAGACTATATATACACATATATAGGATGGCTTGCCAGGCTACAAAGTTACAGGAGCTGATCTAGACTTGGAAATATATCACAACAAAACCCCACTGAGCCCTAGGACACGACACAGCGGCCCCAAAAGACACCTAATTCATCTGTCATGTACTCCGCCAAACCCCGGCTATTAGCCCTGTAGCCACATTTGTGTTTACGGACGTAGGTGTCTTTTGGAACTCGGATGATACCATTCTATTACTTAGGGCTGGGCGATATGATGAAATATGTCGTCTGTACGATAGAAAATCGTTTTATATGAAGCTCTATCGTTTACACCGCGATTCAGTGTTTTACTTCAGTATTTTACGTCATGATGCACCTTACGGCATGTCCATGCACGTGCGGCGATACGCTAGCCATGCATTAACAAACATGGAGGAGGACGGTAGCGGACGCGGTTCAGACCAGGCTAATTTTCAACAGGATGACCTGCCAACCCAAACGGAGGAGCTTGTACCTAAAAGAGGGGAAACTTCTGTTGTATGGATGTGGTTTGGATATAGGACGGCCGACGCGGTCCAGAAAGCAGTTGTTTGTAAAGTTTGCCGGCTCCCGGTGCCAACAACAGACTCCAACACTACACGTTTATTTTATCAGCTGCGCAAGAACCACGAAAAAGAATACAGAGAGAGTCAACAAGCAAAAGGCGTAAAAGCAGCGTGGAGTGGTAGCGTAAGCGCTCACAACAAACTCCAGGCACAGACGCTGCAACAGGCGTTTAGCCGTGGCGCACCATATAACCACCGCTCCCGCAGATGGAAGGAGATCACTGCTGCAGTTGCCAAGCACATCTGCAAAGATATGGTTCCAATCTACACGGTCGAGAAACGTGGGTTTGGTGAGTCGGTGCAAACACTTGCAATTTTATATTAACTATGAATTTAATTAAAAGACACAATGCTATATCGTTATGTATATCGTTTTCAGGATATCAAATGGGCTATATCGGGATATGAAATTTTTGCCATATCGCCCAGCCCTTCTATTACTTATATTGCTTATAATAAGCAAAAGCAAACATAATGCTGCCAAATATATTTCCTGGTTTGGGGTTTTACAAAGAATATGTGGGACTGTGGGTATTTTTATTTCTGTCCTTTTTTCTTTACTCACACATTCTACATGGAAAACAAGTCTCCATGGTCCATTCTAGCAGTCATGTTAGGAGGTTGGATGCCTGTCAGAATCAGTATCATGTAACGTTTTTAGCAGCCCTACATGAACAGAAGCGTGTGCTCTGTTCTCTCATGGGTTACATCAGTTTTCATCTCGACTCAGTTAAAGAAGCTGTCTGGGTAAAACCAGAGGGACGTGTGGGGGGTTTAAAGTTGATCGTTTTACTCTCACTTGTTGAAATAGTTTGGCTGTCCTATTTTACAGGTTCAGTTTCAGTGTGTACAGCAGTTCTGCCCTGAAGGGCTTACTTATCTGAAAGCTGTCCAAACAGGATCGCTCCAAATGTCACACCGAGGAAAAAGTAGGAAGCCAGAGCTTGATTCAGCGGTTTGTCGTTACACACCAGGTCCCACTGCAAAGAGGTAAACCGGTCAGGATGAGCAGGGTGCAGGAACCTCACCTATCAGCTCTGCTGATTGTTATAACGATGCTTCTGTCTAGAAGTTACAACACCCTCATGACTCCAGAGAACATCTGAAATAGGTGTTAGGTAATAGATCACACTCTTTATGTACCAGTCTACCCATAGCACCCAAACAGGTACACTACTGTTTACATAATGATAAACTACTGGTTAGGTAATGATAAGCTGCTTGTTAATTAAGAACAGACATACCAACCTGCTAATAGGTATATTGGTGTCTACAGGTGCTGGTCATGAAATTAGATTATCATGATAAAGTTGATTTATTTCAGTAATTCCATTCAAAAAGTGAAACTTGTATATTAGATTCATTCATTACACACAGACTGATATATTTCAGATGTTTATTTCTTTAATGTTGATGATTATAACTGACAACTAATGAAAATCCCAAATTCAGTATCTCAGAATATTAGAATATCAATTTAGACCAATGCAAAAAAATGATTTTTAGACATGTTGGCCAACTGAAGCTATGAGCATGTACAGCACTCAGTATTTAGTTGGGGCTCCTTTGGCCGGGATTACTGCAGCAATGCAGCGTGGCATGGAGTCCATCAGTCTGTGGCACTGCTCAGGTGTTATGAGAGCCCATGTTGCTCTGATAGTGGCCTTCAGCTCTTCTGAGTTGTTGGCTCTGGCGTTTTGCATCTTCCTCTTCACAATAGCCCACAGATGTTCTATGGGGTTAAGGTCAGGTGAGTCTGCTGGCCAATCAAGAACAGGGATCCCATGGTCCTTAAACCAGGTACTGGTAGCTTTGGCGCTGTGTGCAGGTGCTAAGTCCTGTTGGAAAAAGAAATCTGCATCTCCATAAAGTTGGTCAGCAGCAGGAAGCATGAAGTGCTCTAAAACCTCCTGGTAGACGGCTGCGTTGACCTTGGACCTCAGAAAACACAATGGACCAACACCAGCAGATGACATGGCACCCCAAACCATCACTGACTGTGGAAACTTTCCACTGGACCTCCAGCAACGTGGATTCTGAGCCTCTCCTCTCTTCCTCCAGACTCTGGGACCTTGATTTCCAAAGGAAATGCAACATTTACTTTCACCAGAGAACATAACTCTGGACCACTCAGCAGCAGTCCAGTCCTTTCTGACTTTAGCCCAGGTGAGATGCTTCTGTCTCTTGTTCAAGAGTGGCTTGACACAAGGACTGTGACAGCTGAAACATGTCTTGCATACGTCTGTGTGTGGAGGTTCTTGAAGCACTGACTCCAGCTGCAGTCCACTCTTTGTGAAACTCCTCCACATCTTTGAATGGGTTTGTTCCACAATTCTCTCCAGGGTGTGGTTATCTCTATTGCTTGTAGACCTTTTTCTACCACATCTTGTCCTTCCCTTCTCCTCTCTATTAATGTGCTTGGACACAGAGCTCTGTGAACAGCCAGCCTCTTTAGCAATGACATTTTGTGTCTTGCCCTCCTTGTGCAAGGGGTCAATGGTCGTCTTTTGGACGACTGTCAAGTCAGCAGTCTTCCCCATGATTGTGTAGCCTACAGAACTAGACTGAGAGACCATTTAGGCTTCTGCAGGTGTTTTGAGTTCATTAGCTGATTAGAGTGTGGCACCAGGGGTCTTCAATATAGAACCTTTTCACAATATTCTGAGATACTGAATTTGGGATTTTCATTAGTTGTCACTCAGTCATTATAATCATCAACATTAAAGAGATAAACATCTGAAATATATCAGTCTGGGTGTAATGAATGAATCTAATATACAAGTTTCACTTTTTGAATAGAATTCCTGAAATAAATCAACATTGTCATGATATAGCACCTGTATATGTGCGTGTGTGTGTGTGTGTGTGTGTGTGTGTGTGTGTGTGTGTGTGTGTGTGTGTGTGTGTGTGTGTGTGTGTGTGTGTGTGTGTGTGTGTGTGTGTGTGTGTGTGAGAATATATGTATGTCAGAGTAACAGAATTTGGCTTACACAGTCCTTCATAGATGTCTTCTATGTTCTAATGAAAAGCTGCAGGTTCGTGTTTTCACAGTGTTTCTGGTTTCTGTCTCACAGAATATACGACTTTCACCTTTATCTTCTGAAGTGTTGGTGTCTTCATATAATTTAGATTCAGTTCAATATATTTATTATTCCCTCTGGACAAAACGTTACTTAGATTTTAGCTCATTTCATCATCATTTACATCATGCTACAAACACAGGAGAACAAAAGAGAAACCAAACCTACGCTCCTTGGGCTAACAAATAAATAAACTACATAACAGTCACTAATAAATGTCTAAAATCAGACCGCAGAGGAACAGCTCCAGGGTCAGAGGTCAGAGAGCTTCTGCTTTAGGGAAGATGTAGTTTCTCAGTTCCCAAGGATGTCCTGTTTCAGGTTTAAAGATTAGCGCTCGGGAACTATTTCATGGTTTAACCCCCCAGTACAACCCCTTAATGCTGAGTGTCGAGCAGGGAGGCAAAGGGTCCCATTTTTTAAAAAGTCTTTGGTATGACCCGACTGTGGATTTAAACCCACGACCTCCCAGTCTCAGTCTCAGGGCGGACACTCATACCAATAGGCCACTGAGCTGGTAGAGAACATCACTGATAAGCTGAGAAGGTAGCTTGAGAAGTGTCAATAGATGACAAGGTCTCATTTAAACGGTCTCCACTGACCAAAGTCACAGAGCACACAGTAGCTACGTTTACATGGGCACAAGTAATCGGATTGAACGCCCTATCGGATCAAAAATTCGTCATGTAAACATGTCAATCGGAATATTCTGATTCGATTCGGCCTGATCCGAATGAAATTTCATTCCGATTGAGAGAGGTGGTTTTGTCCGATCGTCAATCCGATTGGCGCCCATGTACACAGCCATTCAGATTGTTGGGGTAAAATAATGCCCACTGCGCATGTGTGCAACTGCAGCGTGCCGTCTTTCCGCCTCTGTGCATGCTCATGACAGATCGAAAACATGGCGGCGGTAAACAGAAGTGATCTGTTGCCGACGCTATTTTTTACTGGAAATACTACGGGAGCTCAATATTACTGAACGTCTCGATGGCCGAACGGTTAAAAATGCCGAGTTATAGACTCAAGTGCATCTAAAGATGCAGGAAGCGGGAATTCACCGAAGCTAGAGAATAAGCAAATAAAATGCAAGGGAAAAGACGTGCAGACAAGATGGCTTTTGTTTATAATTTTTCTTCTGGGAAAGACAAGTCTGCGCATGCGCAAGATATGGCACATGCATCGCGGCGTGATCGGATCATTCCAGTTAGTGTCCATGTAAACAGAGATTTGGGATTTCCGATCAACCAAGATTTGAATCGGATTGGGGAAATTTGGCGCATGTAAATGTAGCTACTGACCAGCAGTTACCGGTGCTCTGTTGATCTAGTCTGGATGTTTTCTGCATCCCAGCAGACAAACCAGAAGAACGAGGTTCAGCGTAACTGTGGCTTTAACTCCTGACCTGCAGCAGGTCAGTCTACTTATTTACTCATAACCCAATTTTTATTTAACTTAGAACAGAGCAAACCTTGGCCAAAAGGAAGAAATCTAGAATAATAATAATAACCATAATCATCATTTTTAGTATTGTCAATGTTTCAGTTGCTGAGTGTGAATAAGTAATAATATCATCGTGTGATTAAATAGAATTTAACCGATAAATCTTTACCTCTGAGGTGGTTGTAGAGATGAACTGGGACTGGTCGTAGACCCAGCCATGAGGACAAGGTACAGTTCTGTTTTCCCAGCTCAGGTTGTTGGTCAGTGGAGGATCATAGACCCTGCAGGAGCTGAAGGAGCCATCTTTCTGGCTGGGAATCCTGAGGACCAGCATCTCTGGGATTAAAGGAAAGCTGCTGCCATTTCTTTCCTCTGCGCTCCCAAGGGAGCAGCGGTGAGCAGGGGTGGCAGAGACGAAGTTGTCCAGGAGAAAGTGAAGAGGCAGGATAGCACGGGGCAGACACAGGACCAGAAGGATCAGAAACTGATACTTACAGAAGCCACCAACATCATGCAGGACTTCCTCAAACCTCATGTTGGCACAGAGACTGAGCTGAGAGTCAGCGTCTCTGGTCTGCTCCAGGAGACTCTGTCTCTGAGTCCGCCTGCAGCAGAGGGAGGTCCTTAGTGAACTGGATCATCATCATCCACCCATATACGAGTCAAGCTTCTTTTCTTCTCTCCATATTACTTCATTCAAATAATGTATTTCCACATTGGGAGTTTACACTTCAGCCAACATTCCAGTTACTTACCACCAACATCTTATCAGGACACAACACCCAGGCCAGTGTAACATGACGGGTTTATAACTCGTTTGGGATATTTTAAAGTTGACCAGATTTGTTTCCTTTTCATCAGCAAAGAGAGCAGCAGGTTTGTTTAAGAGTTTTAAAAGATGCAGGTTCCTGCAGCACCCCCCATCATGGTTTCCATCTCACAGATATAAGATCAGAATCCTAAACTTTATTATCTTAACTGATGTAATGGCTCCTGCAAACACCAATGTTACTATAGTATGTTAGCTTTTATATTATTAGGTTAACCCATGATAGTCTTGGTTCAGGTCTGTTGTGATGAACCTGCAGGGGGACAGAGCTGAATGGTGGTTCAGTGGTGATCCTGAGCCATCCCAGAGGTTTGATAAGAACAAAACAGCTGATTTTTGCATAACATTAAATTTAGAAAATCACCAAACAGAGTTTAGTAACTGGTATTTATTTACCTTAAGTAACTTCAGCTTCAGGCATTTCCAGCTCTTCGCTTTTAAAGGGAGATCAAATCAACTGTGAAATTTAATTATGTACTTGTTTGGATCTGTAGCACATGACAGTCATGTCCGAGGCTCAGTCATGTGCCTGATGTTGTTCCCAGAAAACTAAAGGAATGATTTCTGTTAAAGTCACAATGAATGACTGCCGATAGTCACGGTTTGGTTGGTGTTGGACTCACGGTGCATGTGAAAAAACCAGGAAGCAGGCAGGTGAACTCAAAAACAGCTTAATAAAGTCTACTGAGGGTGAGGACACTGGAACAACGGGGTTATCAGCAGGATCAAACAGGAGGATCTAACAAGAGTTGACCCAGCCAGGGAACTCTTAAACTGTGGGATGATGATTACCAGGTGAGGACAGGTGAGCAGATGACCTGATTAGGAGCAGGTGTGCTGGGTGAGTGACTGGAGAGCAGCAGACTGTAGTATCCAGGCTGTGTTCGAATCCAGGATGCTTGTGAGTCCGCATTTGATGGTTCAGGTGGATCTTTGCTGGCAGAGGCTATCCCAGGATGCTTTGCAAATTCAATTCTATTCTGGTATTACAATACAATTCGCAATGGCAGAAGGAACAGCAGAGCAGTACACTTTCAAATGTAAGTTTATAAAAAATTACGGTTGAAGTAAAATTAAAAGCCTGTTTATAGGCATTGTTATTTAGTTATTTCAAATAAATTCTGTTTTCACCAGCAAATGAGCTCCGACAGGATCTATGGGCGGGGATTTATGACACTAGGCTGTCTGATTTCAGAGCCGTTTATTTCCAGATTTATCGGTAGATGAAGGACCCGATCTCGGTGGAACGTTGAGTACACGTCCTCACAAGCATCCAATCCCTGGATTCGAACACAGCACCTGCCCCAATACCCACACTGCAGCCTGCGGTCCTTAGGTGCACTTACCATACCAGTTCATTTATAGAGCACACTCAACACAGCATTACAACTGACCAAAGGGCTGAACATTAACAAAGGTATGGATAAAAACTAAGAAAACAGACACAGGTTAAAACAAACCAGGTGAAATAAAACCAACAATGAGATATGGGACTTAACAAGGACACAAATAGATAAATGAAAAAGACATTCAACTAAGAATGAAAAGGTTAATCAAAAGTGCAGTTATGGATAAAAAGCCTGGGAAAAATAAGGTGTTTCAGGCGAGATTTAAAATCACCAAGGGAGGATACCTGCCTAACCTGGAGGGGCACTGACCGAAAATGCTCTTTCACCTCAGGGACAAGCAGAAGAAGCTGATCAGCAGATCTGAGAGCTTGGTGGAAGTGCACGTCAGGCTCAGAGTTTGTAATGAACAAGTGTGCAAAGAATGGCAGAACTGGGACAGTGAGCATTATGTCATCGACCGTGACTTCCTAAGTGGAGACGCTTTTCACTGTTTGTGCTACTTTACTGCTTGAAATTATTTTAAAACTAAACCTGCATCTGTGCGGACTTTGGCGAAGGGTGCAAAACAGACGGGGCCAAGGTCCACACCTGAGGATTGGGACAGCCTACGCACTCGCACCACAATTAAACGTGGAATTGAGATACACAAGGGTGGATGTGCGACTATTGGGACAGGACCTATCACTGATAAGTCTTGTTGATGACTGGTGAAGTCCCAGCATGTTTATCTCAGTAGAACTCTTTTAAAGGTGTGGAACACTGAAAAAACATTTTTCAATGATTATTTCTGATTCTAATGGGTCAATCTGATTTTTATCATGCAGGCTGAATATGAACATACACCTATCTCCTGCATTAGCTTCTGATAGAAAATAGACGGTGAAACTCTAGGATTAGAAAAGCCTGACAGATCTACGTCACACTGTCACTTTTGCCTTCAGAACTGCCTTAATCCTTGGTGGCATAGATTCAACAAGGTCCTGGAAACATTCCTCAGAGATGTTGGTCCACGTTGACATGATAGCATCACACAGTTGCTGCAGATTTGTCGGCTGCACATCCATGATGCTAATCTCTCGTTCCACCACATACCAAAGGTGCTTTATGGGATTGAGATCTGGTAAATGTGGAAGCCTTTTGAGTCCAGTGAACTCATTGTCATGTTCAAGAAACCAGTCTGAGATGATTCCAGCTTTATGACATAGAGCATTATCCTGCTGGAAGTAGCCATCAGAAGATGGGTCCACTGTGGTCATAAAGGGATGGACATGGTCAGCAACAATACTCAGGTAGGCTGTGGCGTTGCAACGATGATCAATTAGTACTAAGGGTCCCAAAGTGTGCCAAGAAAATGTCCCCCACACCAGTACACCACCACCACTAGCAGCCTGAACCGTTGATACAAGGCAGGATGGATCCATGCTTTCATGTTGTTGACGCCAAATTCTGACCCTACCATCCGAATGTCACAGCAGAAATAGAGACTCATCAGACCAGGCAACATTTTTCCAATCTTCTATTGTCCAGTGTTGGTGAGCCTGTGTGAATTGTAGCCTCAGTTTCGTGTTCTTAGCTGACAGGAGTGGCACCCGGTGTGGTCTGACCCTAACCCTAACCCTAACCCTGATAAACTTAGCAGCTTCTTATTTTTATCAAACAAAGTAGTGCAATGTCCCAGTACACCTGATATTCGCGTGTTTTTCATACAAAAACGACAGAAATCATTGAAGCTAGACGCTATTAAAGCCTCCCGCTTTTCCGTCGCCATGATTACGTCATGTTGTTCGTCACTCTGATTGGTCCTAGCGCTATCCAATTGCGTGCTGACATTTTGAAAGACAACCGTAGATCCCGCCTCATGACTGAGAGCCGTCAATGGTTCGTGGCCAGACTATATATACACATATATAGGATGGCTTGCCAGGCTAGTCTTCTGCTGCTGTAGCCCATCTGCCTCAAGGTTCCACGTGTTGTGCGTTCAGAGATGCTCTTCTGCAGACCTTGGTTGTAACGAGTGGTTATTTGAGTTACTGTTGCCTTTCTATCAGCTCCAACCATTCTGGCCATTCTGCTCTGACCTCTTAGCCTAGTGAACTAGACCAATTCTTGCTTTGCAGAGTTTGGTCTAGGCACGCTTCATTGGAAACCTCGCAGCCCAAACCACTGCTGTGTCTATCCAGTCACAACTCGCTATAGTTTTGGTTGGGCCAATCACAGCGCTCTATATCATGGGCCAATCACAGAGCGGGAGTAGCCGATGACGTCAGCGCTGCGGCCGCGAACGCCGCGAACCCAAGCAACATGGCGGCAACTCGGAAAACACGTTCGTTTGAAACGGCTTTGTCATCAACATTGGATTATTTAGACTCCAACGTGCGTAAGTCTGTCTGATATACTTAGCGGCTTCTTATTTTTATCAAACAAAGTAGTGCAATGTCCCAGTACACCTGATATTCGCGTGTTTTTCATACAAAAACGACAGAAATCATTGAAGCTAGACGCTATTAAAGCCTCCCTTTTCCGTCGCCGTGATTACGTCATGTTGTTCGTTACTCTGATTGGTCCTAGCACTATCCAATTGCGTGCTGACATTTTGAAAGACAACCGTAGATCCCGCCTCACGACTGAGAGCCGTCAGTGGTTCGTGGCCAGACTATATATACACATATATAGGATGGCTTGCCAAGCTACTGACCTCTGGCATCAACAAGGCATTTTCACCCACAGAACTGCCGCTCACTGGATGTTTTCCCTTTTTGGGACCATTCTCTGTAAACCCTAGAGATGGTTGTGCGTGACAATCCCAGAAGATCAGCAGCTTCTGAAATACTCAGACCAGCCCGTCTGGCACCAACAACCACGCCACATTCAAAGTCACTTAAATCATCTTTCTTCCCCGTTCTGAAGCTTGGTTTGACCTGCAGCAGATCGTCTTGACCGTGTCCATTTGAGTACAGTGAACTCAGTCAGAGATACACCGTTTGCAACTGGTGCAAAATGCAGCGGCTCGTCTTTTAACAGAATCTAGGAAGCGTGATCATATCACTCCCATGCTTGTTTCCCTTCACTGGTTGCCGGTTCATTTTAGGATTCATTTTAAATGAATGCTTTTTGTTTACAAATCGCTCCATGGTCTCACGCCGTCTTCTATAGATGATTTACTGCCTATGTACACTCCTGCCAGAAATCTGCGGTCTAGCTCTCAGCTTTTGTTGTTGGTCTCGAATGTTCGTTTAAAGACTCAGGGAGATAGAGCATTTTCTGTGGCTGTCCCAAATCTCTGGAACAATCTTCCTTTTCACATTAAAACTGCTCAGAGTGTGGATGTATTTAAGGCATTGCTTAAAACACATCTTTTTGACCTGGCTTTTAATGTAGGTTAATTTCTTTTTGCTTTTCTTTTTGTTATTTTATTTCTATTTTATGTCTTTTATTGACTTTTGTATGTTCTGTTTTTACTATTGTTGTTTTTATATTTTTACGGTTTTAGCTTATTTTTCTTATAGCATGCCTTGTTTATGTATGTACAGCACTTTGGGTTACGCGAGCAACAATACGTGTGCTCTATAAATAAAGATGTCAACATGCCTAATTGCATTGAGTTGCCACCATGATTAGTAATTTGCGTTAACGAGCAGTTGGACAGGTGAACCCAAAAAAATAAAGGGAACACTTAAACCACACAATGTGACTCCAAGTCAATCACACTTGTGTGAAATCAAACTGTCCACATAGGAAGCAACACTGATCAACAATCAGTTTCACCTGCTGTTGTGCAAATGGAATAGACAACAGGTGGAAATTATAGCCAGTTAGCAGGACATCCCCAATAAGGGAGTGGTTTTGCAGATGGTGACCACAGACCACTTCTCAGTTCCTCTGCTTTCTGGCTGATGTTTTGGTCACTGTTGAATGCTGGCGGTGCTTTCACTCTAGTGGTAGCATGAGACGGAGTCTACAACCCACACAAGTGGCTCAGGTAGTGCAGCTCATCCAGGATGGCACATCAATGCCAGCTGTGGCAAGGTTTGCTGTGTTTGTCAGCGTAGTGTCCAGAGCATGGAGGCGCTACCAGGAGACAGGCCAGTACATCAGGAGACGTGGAGGAGGCCGTAGGAGGGCAACAACCCAGGACCACTACCTCTGCCTTTGTGCAAGGAGGAACAGGAGGAGCACTGCCAGAGCCCTGCAACGTGACTTCCAGCGAGCCACAAATGTGCATGTGTCTGCTCAAACGGTCAGAAACAGACTCCATGAGGGTGGTATGAGGGCCCGACGTCCACAGGTGGGGGTTGTGCTTACAGCCCAACACCGTGCAGGACGTTTGGCATTTGCCAGAGAACACCAAGATTGGCAAATTCACCGAGACGAGATCCTCAGACCCCTTGTGAGACCATATGCTGGTGCGGTTGGCATTGGGTTCCTCCTAATGCAAGACAATGCTAGACCTCATGTGGCTAGAGTGTGTCAGCAGTTCCTGCAAGACGAAGGCATTGATGCTATGGACTGGCCCGCCCATTCCCCAGACCTGAATCCAGCTGAGCACATCTGGGACATCATGTCTCGCTCCATCCACCAACGCCACGTTGCACCACAGACTGTCCAGGAGTTGGTGGATGCTTTAGTTCAGGTCTGGGAGGACATCCCTCAAGAGACCATCCACCACCTCATCAGGAGCATGCCCAGGCGTTGTATGGAGGTCATACAGACACGTGGAGGCCACACCCACTACTGAGCCTCATTCTGACTTGTTTTAAGGACATTACATCAAAGTTGGATCAGCCTGTAGTGTGCTTGTCCACTTTAGTTTTGAGTGTGACTTCAAATCCAGACCTCCATGGGTTAATAAATCTGATTTCCATTGATGATTTTTGTGTGATTTTGTTGTCAGCACATTCAACTATGTAAAGAACAAAGTATTTAATAAGAATATTTCATTCATTCAGATCTAGGATGTCTTATTTTTGTGTTCCCTTTATTTTTTTGAGCAGTGTGTATATATATATATATATATATATATATATATATATATATATATATATACACTGCTCACAAAAATTAAAGGAACACTTTAAAGAAACACATTAGATACATCAGATCTCAATATGAAGTTGGATATCTATACAAATAACGACAGGACAATGTCTTAGGAACAAAAGGATGCCAAGTCTTTTAATGGAAATAAAAGTTTTCAGCCTACAGAGGGCTCAATTGTGTAGAAACCCTAAAATCAGAGTGAAATGAAGATGTGGCAGGCTAGTCCATTATTTCAACAACTTAATTTCTGCAACTCAAAATGCTTTTCAGTATCTTGTGTGGCCCCCACGAGCTTGTGTGCATGCTTGACAACGTCGGGGCATGCTCCTAATGAGACAACGGATGGTGTCTTGTGGCATTTCCTCCCAGATCCGTGTGAGGGCATCCCTGAGCTCTTGTACAGTCTGAGGAGCAACCTGGCGCTGCCTAATGGACCGAAACATAATGTCCCACAGATGTTCTATTGGGTTTAAGTCAGGGGATCGTGAAGGCCATTCAATTGTTTCAATTCCTTCATCCTCCAGGTACTGCCTGCATACTCTTGCCACATGAGGCCGAGCATTGTCGTGCATTAGGAGAAAACCAGGACCTACTGCATCAGCGTAGGGTCTGACAAAGGGTTCAAGGATTTCATCTGGATACCTTATGGCAGTCAGAGCACCATTTCCTAGGCAGTAGAGGTCTGTGCGTCCCTCCATGGATATGCCTCCCCAGACCATCACTGACCCACCACCAAACCTGTCATGTTGAACGACGTTGCAGGCAGCATAACGTTCTCCTTGTCTTCTCCAGACTCTTTCACGTCTATCACAGGTGCTCAGGGTGAACCTGCTCTCGTCTGTAAAAAGTACAGGGCGCCAGTGGCGGACTTGCCAATTCTGGTGTTCTTGAGCAAATGCCAGTCGAGCTCTACGGTGCTGGGCAGTGAGCACAGGGCCCACTACAGGACGTCGGGCCCTCAGGCCATCTTCATGAAGTCTGTTCCTGATTGTTTGGGTAGAGACATTCACGCCAGTGGCCCTCTGGAGGTCATTCTGTAGGGCACAAGCAGTGCTCAGCCTACTACTATTTCTAACAGCCAGGCTACTTAAACTAAATAATTATAGTAGTAGAAGCTATGCTAGGACTCTAACTAAATGCTAATGCTAAACAATAGCTAAGCTACAGCATAAACAGTCACTTGTGGCTAATCCGAGTCCCAACTGCTATAAGGCGTGGCCGAGACCCCGATGCTTTTATAACCTGCAGTCGCAGCGCTGCTACGTAGTGCAGCACAAGGCAACTTAGCGTTGTATGTTTGTATATTAAACACACAGAATTTTCCCCCATTCAGCCAGCGAAATAAGGAGCAGAAATATAATTTTACTTACTGATAAAAATTAAGCAGACTTCTTGGATGATCTCTTAAGCCTAATTTATGCTTCTCCATCAGCTCCACGAGGCAGAGACACGCATTGACGGAACCGTTTTGCTCTCGAACTTCTCCGTCACCTGGAGAGTGCTGCAAAGCAGTTCCCCAGCAGGACAACAGAGGGCGTAGCGCTTTTCTGGGGTATCCTGTCATGTATCCGGTCCAAAATAGTGCATTTACAGTTTATATTTGCAGTTTATTTTGTGCTTTTTTGCATTTAAGAGACTTTTTAACACGGACAAACTTGTCGCTCATTCTCCTCCACCTCTTCATGCGCTTGTCACCTCTAAACCCACGTTTCCCGTCATTTCCGTCCACGAATAAAACGCTTGCTGCGCATCTTTATACTCCTCCAGTCACGAGTGAATAAACTTTCATATTTTCGGAGTTTTACCGCAAGGTTTTCTTCAAGCTGCTCCGTGTTTGCCGCTAGATATCGTCGGCTCTCTTTTTATTTTTTGAGGCGGCGATGGCGGAGCTGGTGACGTATTTAAAGAAGCGGCATTCTGACCAATCAGAAGCTTGCGCTCTCCGTCTCGTTGGACGGATGTTTAGAAAAGAGAGCTCGACTCCGTCCGACCTTGCAGGCCTGCTGGAGAGCTCTTGCAACGACGGATCATGGCGGTCCGTCCGTCCGTACTGACAAAAATGGAGAAGTATAAATTAGGCTTTAGTTCAATCAATACCACAGCTTGCCCTCTTTGTCCAATAATTCCATGACTAACATCCAAACTCGAACACACAGAGGACACAACTAAAGTTCAGAGTCGAAATAGCCGAACATCTATTAACGTGAGGCTGAGGCCTTCCCCGGAGCTAGCCGTTTACGCTTACGATCTGACGCTTATGCTATCTGTCAATCAAATCTAATTATTCATATTTTCAAGCATTTAATTACACCTAAACGGTTGAGTTACGAAAAAATTCACCCCCTGAGAGTTGTCATGACTGTAAACTAGACCTATTAAACCTAAAATGGTTTTTGAACCAGGCTGTAAACATGTTTATTTCTGCTGTGAAGTTGGCATTTTTAACATGAGAGTCAATGAGGATTTGCTCTGTTTTGGAGCCAGCTCCTAGCAGATGAGGGGAGAACTGCAATTTTTGTCACTTCCTTGTTGTTTCACAAAATTCAGACCAAAAATGGCCCCTTGATTCATTCATGTGATTGAAGAAATTCTTTCTTTCTTTCTATTTTGAACTTTGATTATAATCTGCACTTTGTAATTTTTCCACTGTGTGTGTGTGTGTGTGTGTGTGTGTGTGTGTGTGTGTGTGTGTGTGTGTGTGTGTGTGTGTGTGTGTGTGTGAGAGAGAGAGAGAGAGAGAGAGAGAGAGAGAGAGAGAGAGAGAGAGAGAGAGAGAGAGAGAAAAGAGGCTCTCATTATAACTAGACAACCCAACAACACACAATACTGTTAATATCATCTTGATCAATAAAGATATGGTTCGAGGCTTTTAGCTTAGACATGAATACGTAGACGCCCCATTGGGTGCTGGAGAGAGTAACACCCATAGACATTGACAATTATTATGTCTATGGTAACAGCTTTGCCGCCTTATTGGATGGGTCTCCTCACTGTCCAAAGTCAATGCAGAGTGAGCAACTATGCCCATTTTTGTGCAACAACCGGCATACTATTGAAAGCAGATCACGGGGGGTTACTATTGACTTTTATAGCCTACCTGATGGGATTTTATATTTTAATTTTTTTTTCATTTATTTTGTTTAATTATTTTTGTATTTTACTTATCATGCCATACCATGTGTCTGAATTAGTGAAAAAGCTTGATAAAATGTGTTTTTTAGTTGGGTAAGCACCTTCCTCAGTAGAAATGAATGCACTGGGGGAAAATGGAGACCCAACTAAGATGGCGGCCGACCACTACGGCAGCTCATCGCTTTTAGGACTAAGGTAGGGGCTTCGCTATGTGCCTGGCTTTAAATCTGGTTAAAATCTTTAGACATTTGTCAATCTTTATTTCATATAAGACACATATAATACAATTTGCCTCCGGAAATGTTAGCAAGAGAATCAACAAGATTTTAATATTATATTTAACACATAGTTGCAACGTGACGAACTATTTTTTCAGGCAGATTTTTTGCCTTCTTTTTCCTGAAGGTGGACATTGATTATGCGTCTAAAGCAAAGATGGTCGGTAAAGGAGTACCAGCAGATCGGTGAAGGTGAGTAATGAACACTTACATCACAATAATTTATTTGTTCGTCCTCTTTTGTGTAATATATAATTTTAAAGAGCAGGGTTTTTACATAGGCGTCTATGCGGACAGCTGCTAGCTTAAATGGTTTTCTGATCTGTCTTCAGGTTAGAAAAAGCAATAAAATCTCAAACAAATTTGTCTGGATTTTTCTTTCTATTGTTACGAAGTTTTTGTCTGAGCTAACCAAAACTAATTAACGCTATTAAGACCTGCATGCCCCCTCGACATCTGACCCTCATCTTAGTTTAAAATGCTTTTCAGTCCATCAGTCCTAGTGTGCTTTCTATAATTTATGCTTCCCTGGTTTCTGGTCAGGTCCCTGCTTATTTTAATAACGCTGAAATCCACCCGCTTCTTAAAAAACCCAATCTTGATCCATCTCTCCATAGCAGCTTCAGAACCATCTCTAAACTTCTGTTCATCTCCAAGATCTTGGAAAAGGTTGTGGTTAAACAACTCACAGCTGCTCTTGATGAACATAACATCTATGATAGTTTCTAGTCAGGTTTCCGTAGAGCTCATTCTACTGAAACAGCTCTTCTCAGGGTCTCTAATGACCTTCTGACTCACAGTGATGCAGGGGACTGTTCTGTGTTGGTTCTGCTGGACCTGACTGCAGCCTTTGACTCTGTTGACCATTACCTGCTACTGGATAGGCTGAGAGACTGGGTAGGCCTTTCAGAAACTGCTCTCGAGTGGTTCTCCTCTTATGTGTCTGAGCGTTTCTTTTCTGTGGCCATCTCCAAGTTTCGGTCCTCCACCACCATCGTCCATGGTGTCCCACAAGGTTCTTAGCTGGGCCCTCTAATTTTCTTCCTCTATCTGCTCCCTCTCCATCACATCCTGAGCTCTTTTAAAGGAATCTCCTACCATCTTTATGCAGATGACATCCAACTGTACATCTCCTTTAAGCCCCATGAGATGTCTAAGCTGCAGCTGTTGCACACCTGCTTAGACTCTATTAAAACCTGGATGGCTGGAACTTTCTACAGCTGAATGAAGACAAGACTGAGATCCTCACCTGTGCCCCAGACAAGCTGGTTCCCAAAGTCAGAGACTCTCGTGGTCAGCTTGCTTCTTACATCAAACCCTCTGTCAGGAATATTGGTGTGACCTTTGACCCATCTCTCACCCTGGATTCTCATGTCAGTTCTCTTGTTCCCTCTTCCTTCATCCATCTCAGGAACATTGCTAAGCTGAGTCCCATTCTGTCCCGCTCTGAACTGGAGATTGGTCTCCACACCTTCATCTCCTCATGCTTAGACTACTGCAACTGGCTTTTCACTTGTCTGAGCAGAACCTCCCTGAACCGTCTACAAGTGGTCCAGAATGCCTGTGCTAGGCTGCTGACCAAGTCCTCCAAACACACCCACGTCACCCCG
Source organism: Aphyosemion australe (assembly GCA_006937985.1). Lineage (NCBI taxonomy): Eukaryota > Metazoa > Chordata > Actinopteri > Cyprinodontiformes > Nothobranchiidae > Aphyosemion > Aphyosemion australe. The sequence goes on along the minus strand of SSNS01000182.1, from coordinate 1,149,103 downwards.
CTCCTCTTCCAGCTTCACTGGCTGCCGGTTAACTTCAGGGTTCATTTCCAGATCCTGGATCTGTTTTTTAGGGCCTTATATGGACAAGCACCATCATACATTGGTGATCTTCTCAGTCCCTACACCCCCAGCCCTGAGGTCCAGTGATCAAAGCCTACTGGTTGTGCAGCGCACCAGGCTAAAGACCAAAGGTGACAGATCATTCGCTGCTGTGGCCCCCAGACTCTGGAACTCTCTCCCCCTGAGCCTGAGATCAGTGGACTCTGTGGTCTCCTTTAAAAAGCAGCTGAAGACTCACCTGTTCAGGCTGGCTTTGGTCTGACCTCCTGTTCATCCTCTTCTTCCTCACCGGCTTCTTTTCACAATGCTGTTTCTGTCAACTCTGTCTTTCTCAGTATACCATGTTTACCTTTTTTTTCACATTTTTAAAAGAGTGGTTCACTCATTTAAATAATACATTTGCAGTGGTCTCTAGTAGGAATGAATGTTTTGTAAGTTGTACTCTTGGGAAAAAAAACACTCCAGTGCCCAGTTTCAGAAACTAGAAGTGAGCCAGATCAGAGGTGAGCAACAGACGACAGGATCTGGAGTCTTATTCCCTGATATTTGGACATCTCTCCTCTGATTGGCTAACAGCAACACGACTCTACCACTGACTCTGTTTGCTCTGCAACGTTGATGTTTTATCTCCACAAATAACACAAGCCTGGAGGAGTTCTGCTGTGTGGTGGAGTTGCTAATGCTAACGGTTAGCTTCTACAAGCCCAGACGTTCTCTGCTGTTTCCTGGACGCTAAACCAACAACAGCCTTCCCCGTCGTGAGTCAAGATTGGTGAGTCCATGAATGTTAAGTGACAGTGTGACGTAGATCTGTCAGGATTTTCTGATCCTAGAATTTCACCTAGAGTCTATTTTCTGTCAGAAGCTAATGCAGGAGATAGGTGGAGGAGACTATTTTCATGTTCAGCCTGCATGAAAAACTCAGTGACCGATCATTTTCAAAAATAATAAATAAAAAAGGTTTTCTCAGTGTTCCACACCTTTAATGTAGCGTTTTCTTTTTTTCCCCATTTTTTATTATATTTCTTAAAGGTGTGGAACGCTGAAAAACTATTTTTTAATTCTTATTTCTGATTATAATCAACACACAGAATGAAACCTGTACAGAAGCGGCCAGAAGACATATTGGACCGTGAATGGTGTAAATGGTCTGTATTTGTATAGCATCTTCTTAGGGTTCTACACCCCCCAAGGTGCTTCACAACACAATCAGTCATCCACACATTCACACACTGGTGGGGATGAGCTACGTCGTAGCTACAGCTGCCCTGGGGCGCACTGACAGAGGCGGGGCCTGCCGTACAATGGCACCACCAGTCCCTCCGACCACCACCAGCAGGCAATGTGGGTTAAGTGTCTTGCCCAAGGACACAACGACAGTGACAGACTGAGCAGGACGAGAACCTGCGACCTTCCGATTGCAAGATGGCCACTTAACCCCTCTGCCACCATCGCCTGTACGGTCCGGTCTTGGACTGAGTACGGTTGCATCCCTAGTGTTCTGCCACTCTCTGCTCCAGCAGACTTCTCTTTGCTGATCCAGGTGCTTATGAGACACCCCCCCCCCCCCAGTACGTCTTGCAAGGCATTCATTCCTACTAGAGACCACTGCAAACATGTTCATTAAACAAGTGTCCTACACCTTTAATAATTTTTTATTATTTTTTTACTCGTGATTTTTATCTTGAGAGGTGGTGGCGCTACATAAAAGATTGTTTCTCTTTCTTGTTGAGAGTCTCAACAGCTATGCCAAATGCTTCAGACAGACTGGTTTAAAGCCATACAACTTTTTCATAATTTTAAGTCATGTTCTGGAGCCAGTATGTGCTAAAATGACCCTTTACAGGGTGAATGACATGTCACTCAGACCCCCACTGGCCTCTGTGGCCAGAATACCACACTTGCAACTTCAGAGTGGCGGGCCGTGACGAACGCACAGCGAGGAGTTAAGTTTCAGTTTTGCTTTACCACAGATAATTAATAATGGACACTAGGGGGTGCTAAAAGTAAGCAAAACTGCCTAGAGTGCCTTTAAGAAGCCACATCTTTTAGGAATTTGCTTTGTTTTTAATTATTTACTATTTATTGATGATTGATGGTTGAGATGAAACCTCACCTTAGAGTTAGCTACAGTGGTTACTGATGAATCTGACCTTTTGACCAGATTGGGTGGATTACAGCGTTCCATGTAAGGCCCTAAATTCAAATAGGCTAGTATGAAGCACGTGTATTTGCATTTAAATTGTGCTTTATGCCAGTATTGCCATTCCACCCATACTGCATAATCATATGTTCTCACTCACCCAAGAACCAATTACGCTTTGTTTATTTTCTATCCACTTGGGTGACATCAGTCATGGGTCTGCGGGACTTCTGGCAGAACTACAAAGTGCTGATTGTGATGGGCACAAGTCTGGGACTGATCCACTGGGGCTGGTACAACCTGAAGTCAAACCCAACGCTGCACAAGAAAGAAGAAGAGGCGTACATTCCTGAGCCAGGCATTGTTGCTTATGTTTCCCCCCCAGCTGCTGGCTCTGCATCCAAGAGCAAATAAGCCTGACTAAGGTATGGTGGTGGTGCAGCTGGTGTGTAGTTCCTCCTACAACCACTAGATATTGCTGGAAACACCTGTTGCAATAGTACCCTGTACTATTTCAGGTTTCACTCATCAAGGATAAGGGAGTAAAATGAAGAAAGCATATCCATTCCATATGTAACAGTACATCTTTCTATTGATACAGATATTAGTCAGAGGCAATGAACTCCCACTCTAATGTAGAGGTTGGTTTTTCTATTGTTGATGCCAACATGTAGGAGACACGGTCAGCCGATGGTCGATATCTAGACGTTTTCCACCTTATTTTCATGCTAAAATGTCACTAATATCATCAGTTGATGTACAAAATTTCTGAAGCTGAATCAGCATTTGAACTCTGAATTTAACCAACTGTTAACTTTGTGCACTGCTCAGTGTTAAAGTCAGATACCTAAATTAAGTTCATTTAGAGTATTTATTATGCAGATGTTATTAGTAAACATAAAAGTACATTTAAGTTAAATTCTGCAACAGCACCGGGCTGCCCAAGGATGTGCCTGACTTTAAATCAGCTTTACCAAGTACAAATATTGGCCGATGTATAAAAAACGGTAAACATCGGCCGACCGATATATTGGTAAGTTGAAACATTCAACATTATACTCAAAGAATGCCATTACAATTTAAATACAACTGCTATGGTAAGGATGGATTTCTTGGTAAAAGTTGTCCATGTTTTCTACGAAGAAGTGAAGAACTACAAGCGTGAATTTGTCTGGACCAATCGAATTCTTCATTGTCAACGTGCTAACGTAACTTTTACTAACGTAGTAACATAACTTCCACAAGTCATACGTCCAGCCAATCATCTACAGCCGTGGCCAAACGTTTTGAGAATGACACAAATATTAGTTTTCACAAAGCTAAACTGCTTTTAGATCTTTGTTTCAGTTGTTTCTGTGATGTACTGAAATATAATTACAAGCACTTCATACGTTTCAAAGGCTTTTATCAACAATTACATGACATTTACTTCACTGTCAACACGCTACAGAGACGATGAGCTTCTCCGAGGGCTTCTTCTCAAACGTTAACGTTAGATGAAGGTCTCCTTCGGCTGGTAATCCATGGCATAAATCGCTCACCATACATGGTGATCCCGCACTGTTTCTTTTAGCCGCCCGCTCCCGGCCGCAGCAAAGTTCACACCGCCCGCTCCCGCGAGATTTGTGTTGGGTTGGTGGGACCCAATCCCAATGCAGCCCTCTACTCCCTACTGTAAAACACCCAAGAGTGCTAACACCAGATATGAGAATGTATTTATCTACTTATCCACTTACTGTGTATGACACGTCATCTAGAACCTTCAGGCGCTGATCTGATAACTGGCTATAGCCATGGAACTCATGGAACGGCAGTGAGAATGCAACAGTTTGCTTAGAAAAACGGCCTGCAGTAACCACATTTGACTACAGGTTATCATTCTTACATAATGCACCTTTAAAATAACCACACTGGCGTAATCAAAAGTACACGTGAGTTAAACCTGGACAAGCGTGTAAATAAAATGGTGATTTTTTTTTTTAGCCTTATATAAAACAGACTCAAAACTCTTGTATCTGTTCATTTTCATGCTTAAAGTCTGATTTTTGTTCTTTCAAGAACTTGCCATCAAGAGTGGGTGTGAAACGTTGTTGAAGGATTTTTATTTGTCAGTAACATGTCCTCTTCTGTCTGCAGCAGAGTTGGCATGAAGCCTCAGAGCTGGATGAGGAGGAAGTGGCTGTGGGTGGCTGGCGGGGCCTTTGTCACGATCCACCTGACCACCTGGATTCTGCAGAGAATTGTGAAAAGCAGCGCTCGCTCTGAGATGGAGCTCAAACACAAGACCCCTCAGGAGAGGACAGACTGACATTTGTGCAGATAAGTGGACTGATGGAAGGACAAAACGGGCTGTGAAGAACTGAGACTAGTTATTCCCACGTAAAAACACCAGTGAAACTGGACCTGAAATCTCACTGTTTGGTTTGATTGGTTCATGTTTAAACCGTGATCCTATATGTGTGTAGGTGCTTGTACCACTGGAAATAAAACTAACACAAACTGTAGAAATTCAATCTTTGTCTTTTAATTTTTGAACAAAATTTTAAAGAGAAAAAATAAAAAGAATGCATCATTATAGATATACCACTCAACACAAGCTACATGTATAGAATAGACTTTATTGATCCCACATTCACTCGTTAAGGTAGCACATACACTTAGAGATAGGAAAAACTAATACAGGTAAAAACACACAAAGGCAGTAGGCTATTAATGTAACCTTCAGCAATTAAAAAATGAATAAAAATAGGTGTTTCCTAGAAGAAACAGAATAAAGGACACAGACATTGTAATGTACATCCGGTATATTAAACACATACTGAATCTAGCACTGATGTTAGCATGTACCAGGATGATGTCAGTAACAGTTAAACTGTGGAGTTCTACACTCTTACTGCAGTGGGAATGAATGACCTATGGTAGCTTTCTGGTTTACATCTGGGATGTCTCAGTCTGCCACTAAAGGAGCTGTCCATGGCCTCCACAGTGGAATACAATGGGTGGGAGGGATTTTCCAAGATGGAGGTCATCTTCCCCAGCATCCTCCTTTCACACGTCTCCTCAACAGAATCCAGTGGGCAGCCCAGAACCGAGCTAGCTTTGGTAGCTAGCTTGTTCAGTCTCTTCCTGTCTCGGTCAGAGCTGCCTACAGACCACATCAAAATGAATAACAGAGCCAACAACAGAGTGCTAAAAGGATTTTAGCAGATGGGAGTTAACTCCGAAGGTCCTCAGGAGGTGGAGGTGCATCTGTGTTGTGGGACCAATTCAGTTTACTGTTGAGGTGAACACCCAGGTACTTAAAGGTGTCCACCACCTCAATGTCTGCTCCCTGGATGTTTACTGGTGAGTGAGGAGGAGTGTTTCTCTGGAAGTCAATCACCATTTCCTTTGTCTTACTGGTGTTCAAGCGAAGGTGGTTACGCTCACACCAGTCCACAAAGTCCATGATGACTGACCTGTACTCCTGGTCGTTCCCCTCAGACACACAGCCGACAATGGCCGAGTCATCAGAGAACTTCTGGAGATGACAGCTGCTGGTGTTGTAGTTGAAGTCCGAGGTGTAGAAGGTGAAGAGAAAGGATGAGAGCACTGTACCCTGCGGAGCTCCGGTACTGCACAGAACCACCTAAGATGTACAGTTGTGCAGCCTCACGTACTGTGGCCTGTTGGTGAGGTAGTCGATGGTCCATGCAGTCAGATGTCCATCCACTCCTGTACCCCTCATCTTCTGCTGCAGTAAAGACTGGATGGTGTTAAAAGCACTTGAGAAGTCAAAAAACATGACTGTCACAGTTAATTTTTGCGTCTCGAGGTGAGTCAGCACCCGGTGCTGCAGATGATGGCCTCCTCCACCGCCATGTTTGATTTATATGCAAATTGCAGTGGGTCTATCTCTGGGATCACCACTGAGCATAGGTGGGTGAGGATGAGTCTCCATGGTCTTCATCAGGTGGGAGGTCAAGGCGACTGATCTGTAGTGGTCTGGATCCCTGGGATGTGATGCTTTGGGGACTGGAATCACACAAGAGGTCTTCCACAGGATGTGGACCTGCTCCAGACGAAAGCTCAGGTTGAACATGTGCGTGACTTCACAAAGCTGGTCAGCACAGTCTTTGAGCAGTCTGGGGCTGATCCTGTCAGGTCCTGCAGCTTGGATGTGAGGGGATTGGCGTCAAACCTGTTGAAGAACAGATTAAGCTGCACATGCATCATTAGAACTGCGTACTAAACATAAAGTTCAAAAGTTAGTAGGGTGGAGCATGAACCTATAAAATTCCTACCCCTGTACCCAGTTTCAATAACTCACATCTCATAATAGCAACTTGTCAACAAAGCAAAACAGTAATTATACACTGCCAAAAAATAATAATTGCCACCAAAAAAAAGCTCACACACTCTAATATTTCATTGGACCACCTTTAGCTTTGATTGCATCACACATTCACTGTGACGTTGTTTCAATAAGCTTCTGCAACGTCACCAGATTTATTTCCATCCAGTGTTGCATTAATGTGTCACCAAGATCTTGCATTGATGATGGTAGAGTCTGACCGCTGCACAAAGCCTTCTCCAGCACATCCCAAAGATTCTCAATGGGGTTCAGGTCTGGACTCTGTGGTGGCCAATCCATGTGTGAAAATGATGTCTCATGCTCCCTGAACCACTCTTTCACTATTTGAGCCTGATGAATCCTGGCATTGTCATCTTGGAATATGGCTGTGCCATCAGGGAAGATGGAATAACCTGGTCATTCAGTAGATTCAGGTAGTCAGCTGACCTCATTCTTGGAGCACATCCTGTTGCTGAACCTAGACCTGACCAACTGCAGCAACCCCAGATCATAGCCCCGCCCCCACAGGCTTGTACAGTAGGCACTAGGCATGATGGGTGCATCACTTCATCTGCCTCTCTTCTTACCCTGATGCACCCATCACTCTGGAACAGGGTCCATCTGGACTCATCACACCAGTTTTTAATAATGCGTTGGACAGTTCTGAACCCAGTTTTAGTCGTTTCTGCAATCTCCTTAGATGTTTCCTCTGCTTGATGCATGCCAATGATGACCCTTCTCAAACAGACTAACATCTTTTCCACGACCACCAGATGTGTCTTTCCACATGGTTGTTGAAGAAATGAGAAGGAACAAGACAAATACCTGATATTTATACAGCAGGTTATTGAGCACCTGTAAACAATTTATTCTAATACTTTAGTAAACCTTCATGTTGCTCAGATAATGTTCAGTGTTAATAACTTCTTCAGCTTCAGATTCTGTCCAATCAGCAGTGTTGGGAAAGTTCGATTTATAGACTATGAACTAGTTGAGAGGGTTTTTTATTTTTAGTATGTTGCGGCGAGCCTCAGATTACCAGCTGCAGCGATCAGCTGGATGTTTTAAAGCACCTTTGAAATGGTCTGGTTGAGATATGTGGCAGTAAGATCCTCCTAACCTGGCCCCATTATGTGTCTGATACTGGGAACACTTGGGCCTCGCCCTTTAATGCAAAACTCTAAACTGATGAAATGACTGGAGGTGGTAGCATCGTCTTGGCTGGTGAACGCGTTAGCCACTAGAAAAACTGTTTATGTTAAAATAATAATCGTTTCACGCTGCAGACAGATGAACAGAACTCTTGTGATGGAGCGAGATGCTGCAGCTCATCAGAAACACACAGAAATAAAACTTTGTATTATTTTATTTAAAAAGATTACTTCAGAAAATAAACAAATATGAATCTGTGGTTAGTGAAGGCATTCCCAGGTCAGAGTCCAGCTGCTCCTCTGAGCACCACCAGGGTTCGTGTCCATTCAGTTCTCAGCAGCTTTTTCTTCATGACCTTTCGTAACTGGATGTCTCAGGAAGTCTTCTTATGCTGCAGCTGTTTGGGCAGCTTCCTGCGGTCCTTCGCAGCGTTCCTCTTCCTCTTCTTACTCAGGAAGTTCTCCAGTTTTCCGCTCTTCTTCAAATCAAGGTATTTTTCAGCCAGCTGCAGCTTCTTCTTATCAGCTGTGGCAACACAAACAATCAGAATAAACACCTCTGACTCTCATTTTGTTGTTTGTTTTATTCTTTCATTAAAAGAATTGAAGCTATTTTATGCTCACTTTCCCATCCCTGCTAAGCATTATGTACTCATGTTGTGCCATAATAATGGGATATGAAGCCTGATGATGTTTTAGGTGCTGCTCAGCTGAACCTACCTTCAGCGTTTCAGCTGAAGCTTAACTGATCAGAAATAATTCTGCAGGATTCTGAACCAACAGCACCAAAGAGCCGTTGAACTGGATCCTGAGGGAACAGATGTACAAACTGAAGTTGTTCTCACATTTCTTGAGGAAGACCGGATGATCTCCGTGATGCGTTTGCTCTCTCTGCTGCCTCTTGAGCTGCAACTCTCTCTCTCTCTGCTGTTCTTGGTTCAGTCTTGCTCGCTCCTGGTCCTCCTGCACAAAGTTAGAGTTGAAGTGTTGAAAACAGCCTGGTGGGAGATGAGGTGAACTACAGGGTTGACTTGATCACAAACTCCCCTGGAGCCCACAGAGACCAGCTGCTGGCCTACGAGGCTCAACACTAGCAGCAGTGCCTGCGTATCTCATCATTAGGGCTGGAATCAGAATTATATTAAGCTGTGCATTATTAGACTCCTTGGCAGGAGAAGATTTGTGATTCCTAATTTATTTTTATTTCTGTACTTCCTGACGAGCCGTTAGCGCTGCTGCAGACTGTGGGTCTATGCCTAGAGCTGCAGCATTAACCCGGGGGACACAATGAGGAGAGCAGAGATTTGTTTCTCTTTGATGAAGAGTCAAACGTGTGCCATTAATCTGGGAAGACCTTCAGAGTTCTCCAAGTCTACCATCATTAAAACCTGAGAAACGTGCAGCAAAGACATAAAAATACAGATAAGCAGCTTTGGTAGCATTGAGTGTGTCGTTGAAGTGGAAGACGAGTCTAAACAACTCAACTCAAACTTTATTTATAAAGTGCCTTTCAGGCACGGGAGTGACAACAAAGCGCTGTACATAAAAACAAGATAAAAAATTAAAAACAAGAAAAATACAGATAAAACAGCATACAAAATTACAGTAAGGAACACTAAAAACAGACTAATGGCCAGAGTTAAAGGCCAGATCAAATAAAAATGTCTTTAGCCTAGCCTTAAAAACTGCCACCGAGGGCGAAGCCCGAACAGAGTAGAGTAGCTCATTCCAGAGCTTCGGGCCTGCCACAGAGAATGCCCTGTCTCCTCTAGTCTTCAGGCGGGTCCTAGGGACCGAGAGCAAAAGACTATTGTCCGAACGAAGTGCCCTTGACGGGGTATATGGCTGAATCTGTGCCTGCAAGTATGATGGTGCCAAACCATAAAATGACCTAAAAACTAATAAAAGGATTTTAAAACGAATTCTGAATTCAATAGGCAGCCAGTGCAGGGATGCCAAGATTGGAGAAGCACGGTCAAATTTCTTTTTGCCCATTAAAAACTTTGCAGCCGCATTTTGCACCAGTTGCAGCCTCGCTAACGTTGCCCTGCTTACCCCAAATAGGATGGAGTTGCAGTAATCAATTCGAGTTGTAATAAAAGCATGCACCACTATCTCCAAATGGTGTCTTGTCAGAAATGGTTTTACTTTAGCTAAACGACGTAGATGATAAAAAGAGGAGGACACAATTCCATTTACATGGGCATCAAAGCCCAGGGCATTATCAAGTTTAACTCCAAGGTTTACAACAGCTGTCTTTACCCTTGAATTAAATGGTCCACAGTCATATGAGGCGGCATCAACACGGCCATTAGGTCCAAATAGGACTGCCTCTGTCTTGTCGTCGTTGAGGCACAAAAAGTTTGCCAACAACCACCTCTTAACCTCAGACAGGCAGTCCACTAGGTTATCCATAGAACCGCCATGTTTACCATTTAGGGGGAGATGAAGTTGGCAGTCGTCAGCAAAAAAATGAAAACTAATACCAAAGTTACGGAAGATATCCCCCAGCGGAAGAATGTAAATCAGAAACAGCAGCGGTCCTAGCACAGAACCCTGGGGAACACCCCAGGGAAGATGTGAAGAGGCAGATGAAAAACCACCCATACTGACGCTAACTGTTCTATTTGCAAGGTACGATCTGAACCATTCTAGGGCCAAACCTGAGACTCCCACATATTGTCCAAGGCGGTCAATTAGCACATCGTGATCCACCGTGTCAAAAGCAGCGGTGAGATCAAGCAAAATGAGTAGGACAATCTTGCCATGATCAGTGGCAAGCAAAATGTCATTCATAACTCTCACCATTGCCGTCTCAGTACTATGCAGTGCTTTGAAGCCGGATTGAAAAGTTTCCAACAATTCATTTTCATTCAAGAAGTCCATTAATTGAATGTATACACATTTCTCCAATAACTTGCTCATAAAAGGAAGCTTAGAAATGGGTCTAAAATTTCCTGGAAACGAGGCATCTAACCCAGGTTTTTTCAGAAGAGGATGAATAACTGCCTTCTTGAAATCATCAGGGACAGAGCCAGAAGATAAACTCTGATTAATAATCTGAACTACTATTGGAGCAATGGCCAGAAAAACTTCTTTAAACAAACGGGATGGCAAAATGTCGTCTGGAGAACCACTGGGCTTAACCTCTGCTACTATTTTATGTAAATCATTGAGATCAAGTAGTTGAAAAGAGTCAAAACCACCACTAGCAGAGGCAGACGAAGGTGAATCCAGCCCGAGGGTGCTTGGTAATGCAGCCCGCAAAGTGGAAACCTTATTTATAAAATATTTTAGAAAATCCTCACACACTGCAACTGATGGTACAGATAAAGAATCATTTACATGGAGGACCGAGTTTACTGCAGCATACAACACTCGATGATTATTTGAGTTTGTAGAGACAATATTTGAATAGTAGGTAAACATTGCAGACTTAACAGCATCTTGATAACATTTCCAACTTTCCCGTAATGCAATCAGAGACACTTGCAAATGGTCCTTTTTCCATTTCCTCTCTTGTCGTCTACATTCTTTCCGTGCAGCACGCGTGGCATTGGTAGCCCATAATTTTACAGCAGGACCCACACGCCTCTGGCATAGAGGTGCAATAGAGTCAAGGATGGTTATACAGGTCTCATTAAAATAGCTTAGTATCCCATCCAAAGAGGTCCAGTGTGGTAAATAAGACACAGCCCGTCACATCCAGACCAGAGTTAAGCCTAATTTATACTTCTCCGTTTTTGTCAGTACGGACGGACGGACCGCCATGATCCGTCGTTGCAAGAGCTCTCCAGCAGGCTTGCAAGGTCGGACGGAGTCGAGCTCTCTTTTCTAAACATCCGTCTAACGAGACGGAGAGCGCAAGCTTGTGATTGGTCAGAACGCCACTTCTTTAAATAGGTCACCAGCTCCGCCATTGCCGCCTCAAAAAATAAAAAGAGAGCCGACGATATCTAGCAGCAAACAAGGAGCAGCTTGAAGAATACCTCGCGGTAAAACTCCGAAAATATGAACGTTTATTCACCCGTGACTGGAGGAGTATAAAGATGCACAGCAAGCATTTTATTCGTGGATGGAAATGACAGGAAACCTGATTTAGAGGTGGCGAGCGCATGAAGGGGTAGAGGAGAATGAGGGACAAATTTGTCTGTGTTAAAAAGTCTCTTAAATGCAAAAAAGCACAATACAAACTACAAATATAAACTGTAAATGCACTATTTTGGACCGGATACATGACAGGATACCCCAGAAAAGCGATACTGCTTTGCAGCACTCTCCAGGTGACGGAGAAGTTCGAGAGCAAAATGTTTCCGTCAATGCGTGCCTGTCTCTGCCTCGGGGAGCTGATGGAGAAGTATAAATTAGGCTTTAGTTTCATCAGATCACCCCACCCTCACCCCCTTGTGGTGTGAAAGCTCGCTGAACTCTGGCGTGGATCAAACCCTGAAGATGTGGGTCTCGGGACTCTCGGGGAACTGCAGAGCCGGTGTGAACAGAAGACGGGAAAAGAAGAGGTGGCGTGAATCCACAGAAGCAGCGGTGAACGTGGGCGGACGTGGAGCAGGGAGGGTGTGTCTAGGTTGGACTGTGGTTACCAAACCACTGAAGGACCCGCCTGGACCATCCTGGTGTTAAAGCACGTCTGATACCAACGAGTAAATGGCTCCTCCCACCCACATGTGGGAGAGAAACCCTGACTAAAGAATATTAAGTCATGGTGATCCTCACCAGTCTCTTCAGTAGGAACTGTAGCTTCTTCCTCTTCTCACCATGTGTCTTTGTTTTCTTCAACTTCTTCTGGATGATCTGCACAAAAACGTGTTTTTAGACTCTAAAGTTCTGCGTTAGTGACCTCAGACTAGAAGCTTTAGAGGTTTGTTTTCTGTTTGCTCACCTCCTTCTCCCTGTGCTTGATGTCATTAATGAACCTGTATGTCTTCTCAAAGATTTCTGGCTTGTACTCCCCAGACAGATCGTCAAACCGAGGATCTCTCCTCATCTACGATACAAATCACAAACAGGGTTTGAAATCGACGCTACAGATTAGACGAGCGGATAATCGAATGCAACACGGCCGCCTCTCACTCACTGGTTGCCTAATGGGAACAACCTGACGTATGAAAGGTGCTGGTTTCTTGGCTGAGATCTCTACTGGCCTGAAACAACAACATGATGAAACCAGAACCACAGACGGTACCAAACAAACGGGTCAACGTGTTTTCACTAAGGTTACTGGGTCTCACCTGTTCTTGTTCAGTCGCTTCTTCTTGCTGACATCTTGACTCTTTCTGCTGCCGTAAGCAAACTCATTGTAAACTTTGGTTCCCACTTTACTCTGCAGCTTCAAGATGTCCTCAAAGGACATGTTGGACAGCTCTGAGCAAGGACAAAGACACAGTATGAAGCAGGGAATTACATTTGTTTGTTGTTGTTAGGCTCTAGTAAATAAACCTACCTAGTGGGGGGGTAATGGAAGGAAACATCTACAGCTGACTGCTTTAGAATGCTCCCACCATCAGACCAACAACAAATCATCCTGCAGCTAAAAACGGTTTCAGAACTTTTTTCATTTAGTCATTCATTTCTTTTTGTTCAGGATCTCAGGGAGTTCCAGCAGAGGTGGAGCTACAGCTGGACAGGTCCCTCACAGGGACCCATAGAAACACACACCCCTTACACCTAGGGTGTTTCTCAATCTCAAGGAACCTCGCCTTGCCTTGCCTGCCAAGGCACTGCCTTGCCAGGCCAGACGCCTTGCTTCCAAGGACACTGTCCTTCCTTGGTCAAAGAAAACGGTTAAATGGAACAGACTTTCCCCACGTGACCACGGCCGGCCAGAGCCCGCCCCCTGCTTACGCGCCCAGTTAATGTCCCTCCCATCATAGTAATGTTAAGTTTTAATATCAAGCCTTTTACTTATTTAATTGTGTATATGTTGGTTAAATCACATGTGTAAGTGAGTTAGTACCTGCTAGCCACCAAAGCTGCAACTACTAAGCAACTAACCAACCATAGATAACTGCTTTGGATGTAAATAAACATTTTACATATCAGCCCAATAGCTACAATTAGTTGACTTACATTTAAACTGGAAATTTGCCCCTGAACTAGCTGCTGCCGGCTCCTGATCACATCGGTTTGAAAATACCGCGCTGCATTCTGGGAAATGTTTGACCAAGAGAAGGCACCAAGGCACCTCTCATGTATCCTTGGTCAGTTAGCTAAACGGCTAACAAGCGGAGGACAGATGCCTTGGAAGCACATGAACCTTGGAACCGATTGGAACACGCCTTGATGGTTCTTGATGACATATCTCCTAGGCAACCGGGGCAGGACCAAGGCAGGTTCCTTGAGATTGAGAAACACCCCTAGTTAAGAGCTGCATGGTGGGGCAGTTGGTAGCACTGTAGCCTTGCAGCATAAAAATCTCCAGTTCCAATTTCGGCTGCAGGTTATTCTGCATGGAGTTGGCATGTTCTCCCCATGCATGCGTGGAGTTGGCGTGTTCTCCCCATGAATGCGTGGAGTTGGCGTGTTCTCCCCATGCATGCGTGGGTTTTCTCTGGTTTCCTAACACCGACCAACAACATACATGTCAGGTTAACTGGAGACTCTAATTCAGGGGTGCCCAATCCTGGTCCTGGAGGACTGGTATCCAGCATGTTTTAGTTTTAACCCTGCTCCAACACACCTGATTTCAATCAGCAGGTGATTAACAGGCTTCTGCAGAGCCTAGTGAGCTGCTGAACAGGTGATTCATCCACTAAAATGTACTGGATACTGGCCCTCCAGGACCAGGATTGGGCACCCCTGCTCTAATTGTCCCTAGGTGTGAGTGAGTGTGTGTCCAGGGTGTCCTCTGCCTCTCACCGGTGTGGTGACTGCAGCAGACAGACACCAGCTCCCTGAGACCCTGCACAGGCAGAAGCAGGAACAGAAGGCTGTCCAGTAGTTGTTCGGTTAAACACCAGCCAACCTCCTCCAGAGCAGCTGAGGCTCATCTATTCAATTCAATTCAGTTTATTTATATAGCGCCAGATCACGACAAGAGTCGTCTCAAGGCACTTCACAAAGTAAACATTCCAATACAGTTCAGTTCATAAGCCAATCAGTAAAAAAGTTTCCTATATAAGGGACCCAGCAGATTGCATCAAGACACTGACTAGTGTCATTGTGTTGGTACAATCCTCATACTAAGCAAGCATTTAGCGACAGTGGGAAGGAAAACTCCCTTTTAACAGGAAGAAACCTCCAGAGGATCCTGGCTCAGTATGAGCAGCCATCCGCTACGGCTCACTGGGGGTTGAGAAGACAGAGCAGGCACAGGCACACCCCGCACCCACACACACACACACACACACACACACACACACACACACACACACACCACATATATCAAGTAGTGTTTCTATGGCTACACTGTGATTTCTTAGTAGAAGTTCTATTTAGTAAGAGTAAGAGAAACTTTATTGTCTTTATCTGAGTGAATCTATAATTAATTCAATAGGTGAACTAATAGTAGCACATTCTATGTTAAAGAAAGTAAGATGTAATATCAGGAAAGGGAGAATGTTAGGTGGTTGGCAGCAGTGTGCCAGCCGATGGCCCCCTCCATGAGGCCACCACAGCTCAGCAGAACGCCAGTGTAGCTTCTTCTGGGGAGAAAAACACTTAGAGAGAAAATAAAGTTAACAGCTGAAATAACAGGAAATAATGCAATTAGAGAGTGGTGGTAGAAGAGAGTAGCAGAGTATGGAAAGTGGTCAGTATGTCCTCCAGCAGTCTAAGCCTATAGCAGCATAACTACAGAGATAACTCAGGATAACCTAGCCTTTTAGATGGAGGCATGTGGGAGGCAGGGCCAGGGAGAAGTCTTTAACGACAGTAGTCCCCTCTGTACACTCCACCTCCCTCTGCTCCCCACTCGTCTAAACCTGGGCTAACATCAGAATTTAACCATAAGCCCTATCAAATAGAAAAGTTTTGAGCCTAGTCTTAAAAGTAGACAGGGTGTCTGCCTCACGCACTAATGCTGGGAGCTGGTTCCACAGTAGAGGAGCCTGATAGCTAAAAGATCTGCCTCCCATCCTACTTTTAGATATTCTAGGAACCACCAGTAAACCTGCAGTCTGAGAGCGAAGTGCTCTGTTAGGAACATATGGAACAATCAGATCACTGATGTATGATGGAGCTTGATTATTAAGAGCTTTATATGTGGTGCATCTGGTGCTTTTGGGCTGAATGGCTGTTTTTGTTCCAGACTGACGTGAATCTAGCCTTTTCACATCAACGCTGAGTTCACCCCTCTTATACTTACATCCTTCATTTTGTTTTTATCTTCTGAACTCCATAGAGACTGCATCTAATTTTGTTCAACATGACTCAATGAATAAAGATTTTCATTCAAAAACAGTTATGGGGAAACAAATTATCAGTCAGACACAGGAAGTAATAATTACACCAGGAACATTCTCACCTGTTCTGATTTCTTCTTTAGTGTGGGTCCCACTGCTACCACCAACAGCGTCTATGTCTTCATCATCATCATCATCGGCCACATTCTCAGACGATTCGCTGCTTTTACCCTCTTCTTCCTGGACATATGATTCCTCCTCTTCTTCCACATCAACAGAGTCCTCATCATTGTCATCGGATGCCTCCTCACCTTCCTCTTCTTCATCACTGCCTTCATACTCCTTTCCTCTGTGGTTGAGCTCACCCATCTGTATGCTAGCCTCCCCTCTCCTGGTGAGCAGGGCCAGGTCCTCCACATCAGAGTCTTCATCGCTGCTGCTCACCACTGTTGTCTTCTTACAGACCAGCAGTTTGTGTCTCTGCTTTTCTTTGCTCTTCATCTTCAGTTTTGTGCTTCTAGAAGCTGTAGACCACAGATGAATGAGTTAGTGAATAAAGCACATTAATCTGTTTGATCAAAAACAAACAAAAACTGAAAAATAAGACACCTTACGTGTTGATTCAGCAGCTCAGTGTGAACCGAATGAAAATCTACTTAGACTGATGAAGCTGAAGTTAGCTTCTGATTTAGTGTTTTTCATCAGCACTGGGTCAAAACAACACGTGGACTAAATTATTCTACACTCCAACAGAAAGCCAGTGATTTTTGCATTTGGTCCAGTTCTAAGCTACAATACCTACACTGCTCACACCTAGGATAAAATGTTGGTTTATTGTCTAAATTAGTAATCAACCCAGAAGCAGGAGCAAAGCAGAGTCTATAATAAAGAAGTGACTAGGGTTTGGTACTACTAGGACCATCCCTGGATCCAGTTGTCCCTCCAAGCTGGAAAGAAGAGCAAGGAGGAAACTGGTGAGAGAGGCTACCAAGAGGCCGATGGACACTCTAAAGGAGTTACAGGACTTTACAAAGAGTGGTCGTTCTGTGCATTTGACAACAATTTCACAAGCGCTCCACAGATGTGGCTTGTTCAGGAGGGTCACAAGGAAAAAGCCACTTTTCTAGAAAGGCCACGTTAAAGCTGGTTTGAGCTTTGCCAGAATGCACCTTGAAGATTCTGATGTCAAATGGAGAAAGGTCTGATGGTCAGATGAGATAAATCCAACACAGCTCACCATCCACAACACACCGTACCTACAGTAAAGCATGGAGGTGGCAGCACCCTGTTGTGGGTGGGGTGGGGGGTCTGCCTCAGGGACTGGGTAGAAGGAAAAATGGATGGGGCAAAATACCAACAAACGCTTGAAGAAAACCTGCTTCCCTCTGTCAGAACGTTGAAGATGGGCAGAAGATTCACCTTTCACCATGACAACGATCTGACGCACACAGCTAAACTGACCACACAGTGGCTGAAGGAGAAAAAAGGTCATGTCCTCCTGAGGCCCAGTCAGAGCCCAGACCTACATCTCATTGAAAATCTGTGGAGAGATTTGATGATTACAGTCCATCAACACCCATCATCCAATCTGACCCAACTGGAATGGTTCTGTAAAGATAAGTGGGCCAATACTGAACAATCTAGATGTGCAAAGTTGATCAATAAGCATCCCAACAGACTAAAGGCTCTTATTAAAGCAGTAGCTCAGGAAGTAGAGCGGGTTGTCCAGTAATCGAAGGGTTGTAGGATCGATCCTGGCTGCCGGCAGAGAATGCTGCTGTTGTGTCCTTGGGCAAGACACTTTACCCACCTTGCCTGCTGGTGGTGGTTGGAGAGACCGGTGGTGTGTGTGCTCGGCAGCCTCACCTCTGTCAGTGAGCCCCAGGGCAGCTGTGGCTACAATGTAGCTCATCACCACCAGTGTGTGAATGTGTGTGTGTTTGTGTGTGTGTGTGGGGGGGGGGGGGTTCTAGGACTCTAGAAGGCACTATATCAAATACAGGCCATTTACCATTAAAGATTAAGTCCCAGTAGTCGTCTCACTGGTGAAATTAGTTCAACACATTTGAACCAATAAGTAGGGGTGTCAAATTAAGAGGTAGTAAAGTAAAGTTATAAATTAAAAATGAGATTAACTCATTACCTTATTCTATATGGACCTGATGTTTTTTTTTAATTTCTAATTATTCAAGACTGACAAAAGAGCACAGTATTATTATGCCATGGTGTAATTTTTATCTTGAAAGTTGCTATAAAAAACATTTATTATTATTATTCTTAAAGAAGTGAAGGTTTCACACATCACAAACTACACTGCTCACAAAAATTAAAGGAACACTTTAAAGAAACACATTAGATACATCAGATTCCAATATGAAGTTGGATATCTATACCAATAACGACAGGGCAATGTCTTAGGAACAAAAGGATGCCAAGTCTTTTAATGGAAATAAAAGTTTTCAGCCTACAGAGGGCTCAATTGTGTAGACACCCTAAAATCAGAGTGAAATGAAGACGTGGCAGGCTAGTCCATTATTTCAAAAACTTCATTTCTGCAACTCAAAATGCTTTTCAGTATCTTGTGTGGCCCCACGAGTTTGTGTGCATGCTTGACAACGTCGGGGCATGCTCCTAATGAGACAACGGATGGTGTCTTGTGGCATTTCCTCCCAGATCTGTGTGAGGGCATCCCTGAGCTCTTGTACAGTCTGAGGAGCAACCTGGCGCCGCCTAATGGACCGAAACATAATGTCCCACAGATGTTCTATTGGGTTTAAGTCAGGGGATCGTGAAGGCCATTCAATTGTTTCAATTCCTTCATCCTCCAGGTACTGCCTGAATACTCTTGCCACATGAGGCCGGGCATTGTCGTGCATTAGGAGAAAACCAGGACCTACTGCATCAGCGTAGGGTCTGACAAAGGGTTCAAGGATTTCATCTGGATACCTTATGGCAGTCAGAGCACCATTTCCTAGGCAGTAGAGGTCTGTGTGTCCCTCCATGGATATGCCTCCCCAGACCATCACTGACCCACCACCAAACCTGTCATGTTGAACGACGTTGCAGGCAGCATAACGTTCTCCTTGTCTTCTCCAGACTCTTTCACGTCTATCACAGGTGCTCAGGGTGAACCTGCTCTCGTCTGTAAAAAGTACAGGGCGCCAGTGGCGGACTTGCCAATTCTGGTGTTCTTGAGCAAATGCCAGTCGAGCTCTACGGTGCTGGGCAGTGAGCACAGGGCCCACTACAGGACGTCGGGCCCTCAGGCCATCTTCATGAAGTCTGTTCCTGATTGTTTGGGTAGAGACATTCACACCAGTGGCCCTCTGGAGGTCATTCTGTAGGGCACGAGCAGTGCTCAGCCTGTTCCGCCTTGCACAAAGGAGCAGGTATCGGTCCTGCTGATGGGTTGTGGACCTTCTACGGCCCTGTCCAGCTCTCCGAGAATAACCGCCAGTCTCCTGAAATCTCCTCCATGTTCTGGAGATTGTGCTGGGAGACACATTAAACCTTCTTGCTGCAGCACGTGTGCATGTGCCATCCTGGAGAAGTTGGACAACCTGTGCAACTTCTGTAGGGTTAAGGAATCGCCTCATGCTGCCAGTAGAGATAATTACTCAAGCCAAAACTAGCACGAGTGGAAAACCAGCCAAAAAAGATCAGGAGGGAGAAACTTGAAATGACCTCCACATGTTAAACCAGTCCTGTTTTGAGGGTTTTGTAATTGTTGCCACTTTAGTGCACCTGTCGTTAAGTCCATGAACACCAATACAGCTGAAAGTGATTAACAATGCCCTCAGCTGCTTAATCAACCAGAAAATTATCAGACAGGTTTCATTGATTTCATGCCAGGCCCAATAAAAAAAGTGTTCCTTTAATTTTTGTGAGCAGTGTATTTTTGAGAGATTCTGCTATTAGAATAATCTATTCCAGGTCTGAAGAGTCTACGTTTTGTAGTTTTATAATTAGAGCAGATGAACGACGCTCAGGGAGAGGAAATGTTAGTCGCAATTGCCTTTTTTTAATTTGTAACCAAAAATGTAAACCAACTTCAGCTTCGTTTTTAGTCTGCTAGTTGATCCCAGTAGGCTGAAGCTAAGCTAACCGGTGTAAGAGAATCCTAACTACAAGCTTACGGTCTGAATAAAAGAACAGCTAAATTGTCCCAGATATAAACACAGAAATAGACTCAGTCGTCTTGAATAAAGTAGTTCGTGTCTCTAAGGGTCAGCCATGGTAGCTGAGCTTCATACCAACACGTCGTATTATTACTTTGAACAAAAAAAACACAAACGTCATTCACATTCATCTACTGTATAAGTACAGATGTCTATGATCATTAGCAGGTTAACTTGAATTATGATGATATAATAAAGATTTGATAAAGACAGTCCAGTTCAGTAAGAAGTACCAAAACATTCTTGGCTCTGACGGGTCATCCTGGTTCCGGCGGAGCCTGGTGAGCCCACATTGTTCCATAAACGACCACTAATAAAACTTACTCTGAAATAACAAACTTACTCTACCTGAAACTGTTCGCTCGTTTTCATGGAGTTAGTCCACGAGCTCCATTACAACCAACGTGTTGCCATAACGTCTTCGGCTTGCTTCTTCTTCTGTGGTTCCGGCACCCGGCCGGAAATGTTTTTTTTTTTTTCCAAAACTTTATTGCAATTGTCGAAATTGACAACATAAGAATAAAATAGAGTTATGCAGCTCTGGAATAAAACAGTAAACAGATTTTGCCAGGGAGGTTCCACTTTAAAGAGACAAGGACACAGGCTGATCGCTGAACATTAAATAAGAAGCACATTAGTAAAGTTTCAGCTAAAACAGATGAACATTGAGCTCAACTACTTTTGTTTTATTCTAAATGTCTGCAAAATCTTTTAGTTTGCCAGTTTTATGGGGCACCAAGTGTAAATGTACTATATAAAAGCTGTAGCAGACAGTTTTTCAGATTTACATTTATTTACTTTACTAGAAGAGAACATTTATTACACTGCCCAGCCAAAAAAAAAGGTCACACACTATTTCATTGGACCACCTTTAGCTTTGATTACAGCACACATTCACTAATGCATTGTTTCAATAAGCTTCTACAATGTCACAGATTTATTTCCATCCAGTGTTGCATTAATGTGTCACCAAGGTCTTGCATTGATGATGGTAGAGTCTGACTGCTGCACAAAGCCTTCTCCAGCACATCCCAAAGATTCTCAATGGGGTTCAGGTCTGGACTCTGTGGTGGCCAATCCATGTGTGGAAATGATGTCTCATGCTCCCTGAACCACTTGAGCCCCATGAATCCTGGCATTGTCATCTTGGAATATGGCCGTGCCATCAGGGAAGATGGAATAACCTGGTCATTCAGTAGATTCAGGTAGTCAGCTGACCTCATTCTTGGAGCACATCCTGTTGCTGAACCTAGACCTGACCAACTGCAGCAACCCCAGATCATAGCCCCGCCCCCACAGGCTTGTACAGTAGGCACTAGGCATGATGGGTGCATCACTTCATCTGCCTCTCTTCTTACCCTGATGCACCCATCACTCTGGAACAGGGTCCATCTGGACTCATCACACCAGTTTCTAATAATGCGTTGGACAGTTCTGAACCCAGTTTTAGTCGTTTCTGCAATCTCCTTAGATGTTTTCTCTGCTTGATGCATGCCAATGATGGGACCCTTCTCACACAGACTAACATCTGTTCCACCACCACCAGATGTGTCTTTCCACATGATTGTTGAAGAAATGAGAAGCAGCTTATTGCACCAGTTGGGGTTAAATACCTTGTTGCATCTGAAAGATAATCGCCCATGCAGTCATTATCCAATAGGAGGCTCCTATCTATTTGCTTAGTTAAATCCAGGTGGTGACACTATTTTTTTTGCTGGGCAGTGTATTTACAATTTACACTAGACATGCTTTCTCATACAAGATAAATTTTAATGACCAGATTTAGAAAATTAAGTAGACAAGTCTGTTGAATGGAGATTTTAATAACCAGATTAAAGTTTGACATTTAGATTTAAAAAGATAGATTTTAGATGTAACATTTACATATGCTAAAATTGTGAAATAAAGCAATAGAACTGGGAGTCGCCCACATAACAACAGAATCTGCTGTTGTGATTTCTGATAATGTTGGAGTGTAAAAATAAAGAGCAAAAAAATTTACTTAGTCCAGAACCCTGTGGAACACCAGGACAAACTGGTGCGATTAGACAGGGCTGCCAAGTCTCACGCATAAAGCGTGAGACATACGCAGTTGACTGTCTTCACACACGCCACACCTCCAATTTCTCACACTGCTAAAGCAATGCCCCTCCCCTCCTGCTCTCAAGCATGGAATAATTAGGGGTGTCAAATTACGAGATTAATTGAGATTATTTAATTACAGCCACATTTATTGCACAATTGTTTTTATCGAGTTAATCTTATTTTTAATCTATAACTTTACTGGGACTTTTCTAGCCTACCTGTTGGGATTTTTTATTTTAAATTTTAATTTATTTTATGTAATTATATTTATATTTAACTATCATGCCATACCACATGTCAGATTTTGTGAAAAAACGTAATATTTTGTGATGAATTGTCAGTGTTGATAACTTACAGCACTGTAATTTACAGGTCTATTTTAATGTTAGATAAATGTTTTCGTAACAAGTTCTGTTATCACTATTTGCATTGCTCAAAAAAGGCATTCCTTTATGTGGCAGAGACAAGTGTTTCTTCTGACTCAGCCTGTGAAACACTGCATTTGTTCTTTTCATGTCCTGTATCAGCTAACTTCTGGTTGCAGGCATCAAAACTATGAATGAACATGTGGAGTTATGTACCTAACAAAAAAATGTGAAATAACTAAAAACATCTTTTATATTCTATTTTCTTCAAAATAGCCACCACTGAAATGGTTTTCCAACAGTCTTGAAGGAGTTCCCAGGGGTGTTTAGTACTTGCTGGCCCCTTTGACTTCACTCTGCGGGCCAGCTCACCCCAAACCATCTCCATTGGGTTCAGGTCCGGTGACTGTGGAGGCCAGGTCATCTGCCGCAGCACTCCATCACTCTCCTTCTTGGTCAAATAGCCCTTATGCCTTCAGTGAGAATCTACCAATGTAAATGGTCATGAAAATAAAGAACACACATTGAATGAGAAGGTGTGTCCAAACTTTTGGCCTGTACTCTGGAGTAGGTGACTCCCTTGTTCTGCTGGGTGACTTCAATGCTCATGAGGGCAACGGCAGTGAGACCTGGAGAGGTGTGGTTGGGAAGATGGCCCTCCTGATCTAAATCCAATTGGTGTTTTGTTATTAGACTTCTGTGTTCATCATGGATTGTCCATAACGAACACTATGTTCAAGCATAAAGGTGTCCATATGTGCTCTTGGCACCAGGATACCTTAGTCCGCAGGTCGATGATCGATTTTGTTGTCGTTTCATCTGATCTGCAGCCACATGTCTTGGACACTCGGGTGACGAGAGGGGCAGAGCTGTCAACTGACCACTACCTGGTGGTGAGTTGGCTTCGATGGTGGGGGAAGATGCCGGTCAGACCTGGCAGACCCAAACGTGTTGTGAGGGTCTGCTGAGAACATCTGGCAGAGTCTCCAGTCAGAAGGAGCTTCAATTCCCCCCTCTGACAGAACGTTGGACGTGTCCCGGTGGTGGCGGGGGACATTGAGTCTGAGAGGGCCATGTTCAGTGACTCCATTGCCGAGGCGGCTGACCGCAGCTGTGGCCGTAGGGTGGTCAGTGCCTGTCGTGGCGGCAATCCCCGAACCCGCTGGTGGACACCAGTGGTTAGGGATGCTGTCAAGCTGAAGAAAGAGTCCTATCGGGTATTTTTGGCCTGTGGGACTCCAAAGGCAGCTAATAGCAGTCCAAGCGGAATGCGGCACGGGTGGTCGCAGAGTTTGGGTTGGGCTCTCCCATCTCTGGAGCCAAGGTCACTGAGGTGGTCAAAAAACTCCTCGGTGGCAAGGCTCCGGGGGTGGATGAGATCCGCCCAGATTTCCTTAAGGCTCTGGATGTTGTGGGGCTGTGTTGGTTGACGTGGCACTGCAATATCGTGTGGACATCGGGGGCAGTTCTACTGGATTGGTAGACCGGGGTGGTGGTCCCCCTATTTAAAAGAGGGATCACACTCCTGAGACTCTCTGTTAAGGTCTATTCGGGGGCTCTGGAGAGGAGGGTCCGTCGGATTGTTGAACCTTGGATCCAGGAGGAGCAATGTGGTTTTTGTCATGGCTGTGGAACACTGGACCAGCTCTATATGCTTTGGGGGGTCCTGGAGGATGCGTGGGAGTTCGCCCAACCAATCTACATGTGTTTTGTGGATTTGGAGAAGGCATTCGACCGCGTCGAAGGATTTCTAGGTGCAGCCAAGGTGGTGAGGGGATCCATTTTGGTGGCCTAAGGGTCAGGTCTCTGCTTTTTGCAGATGATGTAGTCCTGTTGCCCTCATCAGACCGTGATCTTGAACTTTTGCTGGAGCAGTTCTCAGCCGAGTGTGAAGCAGCTGGGATGAGAATCAGCTCCTCTAAATCCGAGACCATGGTCTTGAGTCAGAAAAGGGTAGAATGCCTTCTCCAGGTCAGGGACGAGTTTCTGCCCCAAGTGGAGGACTTTAAGTATCTTGGGGTCTTGTTCACAAGTGAGGGAAAGATGGAGCGTGAGATCGATATGCGGATTGTTGCTGCGTCTGCAGTGATGCGGGTGTTGTACAGATCTGTCGTGGTGAAGAGAGGTCAATCTACGTTCCTACCCTCACCTATGGTCACGAGCTTTGGCTAGTGAGCGAAAGAACGAGATCAGAAATAGACCAAATTTCACTTAGGGGTGGAATATCCCTTTGAGGACATGGAATCACTCTTAGTCTGACCCCTCTCTTGAGTCTGGTTTATCATGGGGGCCTTTCCAGGGACGAAGCCTCCAGACAACACAGACAACAGGATCACGGGGGTACTCAAACCCTTCCACCACGATAAGGTGGCGATTCAGCGGAAGGGGTTTCTTTTGTATTTATAAATATACAAAAATATCAATAATCTTTTACAAAAATGTCAATAAACTATACTAATACATAAATTAAGGACAAAAAACTTTTGCAAATCAATACATTATAAAAAACATCCATCCATCCATTTTCTTCCGCTGATCTGAGGTCTGCTCGCGAGGGCAGCAGCCTTTCACCTCCTGAGACAGACAATACATTACTGAAAAAATACAGTTCTTTTGTCGTTTCTACCATGTGTGGCATTAGGAACGACAACCATCAGCACAGGAGAAGTCTGGTAGTGGGTTACTGTCTTTCTTTGGTATGGGAACCAGTTTTCTGAGCAAAACCAGATGTCTGGTTCTGGTTTGTTCCTCTTCTGTGGTACTGGGTTTGAGGACTCTCAGTACGAACAGAAGTCTGATAGTTTTTCTCCCTTCTTTGGTACTTGTAACGGATATCCTGAGTCAAACCAGATGTCTGGTACTGGTTTGTCTCTCTTCTGTAGGACTGGGAATGAATGTCCTGTGTACAAACAGAAGACTGGTAAGGGTTCGTCTCTCTTCTGTAGGACTGGGACTGTGAACTTTTGGAAATAGCAGAGGTCTGCTGGACATGCCCAAATTGTTCACAAGGTCTCTGGTTATCCTTTAAAAGGATATTCTTGAAACTCGTACATGGAGCAGATTTCTGGTTATCCGGTCGTAGGCTAGGTCTCCAAGTCAGTAGACACTGTTGCGTTTGGAGAAAAGTCAATTATTTGGTCGTAATCGACTTCAACTCCCAGTTCCACGATTTCAAACCAAGACAGTTTTGGTGCGTTCTCCATTTTCAAGATGTGTGAATTATTGCTGCGTTTGAAGATAAAACTGTGACAAAAATCTCAACAGTCTGGACACATTCGCTTCCATAGTCCCAAAGAATCAGAAAACTGAGAAGTGAAACAGTGTATGGAACGCAATCAGTTTGTGAGACAAAGACCTGTGTCTGTATTCTGACAAATGCTGTTCTTTGAGCTCTGTGGCTGCCAGGAGTGAGTATTTGTTTATTTATTTAAATGTGTGTGTGTGTGTATA
>SSNS01000182.1:1045131-1122836 GCA_006937985.1 Aphyosemion australe | reverse complement strand
AAATACAAATGTATCACATTTGGTTTTCAATTACAATGTGAATCTTGAAGTAGAACAATGCATAGAAGGAAAAAACGAAGGAAAATAAAGAAGATAGAAAGATAAGAAAATATGCTAGATTATATTAGGGGTGTTAAGGTTCGAATGAAAACATTAAAAAAATACACATTTCAATAGTTTTAAGAGCTTTCTGTCTGTCAGAATGTTTAATAAAAAGTATGTATAGTTTGAAAGTAATAAAGAATGCCGCAAAGCATGTTTTTTTTACCAGAATTGCTGTGGAAAACTGCCAAGTTTATCTGTTTCCGTTCATTCTCAGGGGGCGTGGTTGTTCGCGAGACCAGGAAGTGATGTCATACCGCTCAGATCAACCGGCTGTGCGCACCTTCAACAGGATTAGAGCTCAGCAGGGACCCAGCTCCGGCTCCATCCGCCAGCAGCGCTTTGTTTCTAAAGCTTCTCAGCTGTTGTTGTTTTTTACTCTGACTTTTCCTTCAGTTTCTTTTTCCCAAAACGAGAGGAATTCTGCCCCCCTCCCCGGCTCGCTGCAACAGCAACAGGTAGGAAACACCCGGGGCTGGATGCTGGATGCTGGATGCGAGACGGAGAATAAAGCTGCCAGCATGCCGGTGAGTGGAAACATCATCCTGATCCAAGTCCGTTCGGGTTCCGTTAAAGTCGGTCTCCGAACCACTTTGTACCCCACCCCCGGTAGCCACCCCACGATGATCATTTGGGACAGAAGTGAGGATCAGCTTATTATTATTATTATTATTATTATTATTATTATTATTATTATTGTTATTATTATTGTTATTATTATTATTATTATTATTATTATTATTATTAATAAAGACAAAATAAAGATAGAAATGATTTCTATCCTGATCAGGCATTACGCTTCAGGGGGGTGAAGGGACCTGGAACCAGCAGGTTGGTTCTGCTTCCATCAGATTCTGGCTTCTGTATATTTTACGCACGGTGATCGAGGCGTCACACGCCCCCAGTTTCACGCCTGCTTTGTCTCTTGGGTTCATAATGGATAGTTACTGTTCGTTGGTTCTGATCAAATCTGTGGATGTTGCTGCCTGCTTCCCAGCCTCCCTTTGGACCCACTTTGAAGTTAAATACTGACTCTAGTTATAATGCTGTCAGTCAACATTTTAAATGTCAAATGTATTAAGTTAGATCAGGGTTTTTGAAAATAAAAACTAACTGTGGGGAGCTTGTTCGAGAAGGGAAATGCCAAACTCACCCATGCTTTTTGTAATAGAAACCATTTATAGAGTCAGATAACAGCAGCTGACCGAGTGTGCACAACACAAAACCAGTAATAGTATTTAACAGGCCAATCAGGAAAAGAATAACTCAGCCTGCTCTTCTATGATATAAACAAAGTGTATGTGTAAAGGTAAAATGTTTAGCCATACTATACAACTGTTTCATGTATTTAAATCATTTTCTTGAGCCAGTATGTGCTAAAATGACCCTTTACAGCAGGGGTGCTCAGTCCTGGTCCTGGAGGGCTACCATCCAGGATGTGTTTGCTGTTCCTCTGCTCCAGCACACTTGATTCAGTGGTTGATTCACCTGTTCAGCAGCTCATCAAGCTCTGCAGAAGCCTGTTTATCACCTGCTGATTAAAATCAGCTGTGTTGAAGCAGGGAAACAGCTAAAACATGCTGGACAGGAGCTCTCCAGGACCAGGATTGAGCACCGCTGCTTTACAGGGTTAATGAAATGTCACTCAGACCCCCACCGCCCTCTGTGGCCAAAATACTGCACTTGCAACTTCAGAGTGCCGGTCTGCTCCCTGCTGGACTTTAGTGGAGTGACATACCTGGTGCTGCAGTCTGCTTCCAGCATGTTTTAGATCATGAACACAGCTGATGTGTTTGATTTAGTGATGAACCGCTCCTGTAGACACTAATGAAGGCTGAGGAGACATTTCAGCTGTTAGATTAAGGTGTTAAAAAGACCAACGCACAGCGAGGAGATAAGTATCACTTTTGCTTTCACTAACGGACACTAGGGGGTGCTAAAAACAAGCCAAAACTGTCAAGTGTTCCTTTAAAGTCGTCCAGAGCAGCCGTAAAGCACAAATTCAGACGGTACCAAACAAAACCTACAAATGTCGACAAAAAGGAATAAACACAACTGTTGGTGCATAAAAGCCATCGTGCAGTAAGACTAGTTTTATTACTGTAAGGTTCTGGGATCTTATGCCAAGTCCAATCTAACCTTAAGATTGCCCCACTGTCTTGATTTTATTTGATGCTTCCTCACTTGTAGGATCATTTTTAGCTCTTCCACCCTGCAGAGGCCTCATTTACTGCTTTTAGACCAGGTCGACCAGTCATTTCCTGTCACCTAGATCTCTGTGGCGTGAGTTTGGTTTTGATTTGTTCCTTTTCCTGCCAGTAAATCAGAGAGGAACTAGATGGTGATTGTTGGAGAAAAAAGAACTTCTAGTTGGGGAAGTAATGAGCTGAACTTCTCTTTGAACACTACATTTTTCCTTCTGCATGGCCTTTACCCAGCACACATAGAGGACAACAGGTGATCCAGGTTAGATGAGAAAATGATTTGATGTGGATGTTCACTGTGCCTCTGGTATAAAGCAGCACAACCCTGATTCTGTTACATCTTCATCACTCACTGGAGCTGAATGTTACAAATATTCAAAATCATGTATGTACGTTTCAGCAGTTGAACGATAGTATTGTTATGTATCCTCACACACATGCAACTTCGCATGTGTGAATAAACCTCAACATCAATGATCACAGTTTGGAAGTTTATAGCAGGCAGATGGCAAATGAAAAGAAGCATTAGAGATCACCATGTCTGCTTTTTCCATGGATACTTTGTGTTGATCCTGACTGACTCAACAGTTAGCATAATGCAATCGTTGGCGCTGCTGAACAGTTGATAAACGGAATGATGTTTACCAAAATTAACATTGGCATTATCTGCTGCATACACTGACTGATGTTTACAGCAGATCATATTTTGTCAGAGTGTTCATCTGTGCTTGATATATGCTAGGGCTGGGCGATATGGCCTGTAATCAATATCACGGTATACTGAGGAGTTCGCTTGATAACTTTAAATGGACGATAACTACATGTGTGCACAAAAACAAAGTTGTCCAGTAGATGGGGCTGTGGCAGCATAATTGCTCCACAGCCAGTTTTGTTGATAATATTATTCCCCCAGATCTGTTCATTGCAATTATTTTTAATTTCTACTTTAAAAACTTAAAATTAAGCACTAAAACTTTTAGTTATTAAGATTGATTGAAAACAAACACAACTGAACAAGTAGAAAAGTAAAATAACAAAAATTTCCTGCAAACACAAAGTATTTAAGATACAATCTTTTATATTCTACTTCTGGGTATTACAAAGAGCTGCACCATGTGAATAGTCACTTTTGAGTTGCCATGTGCTCTAGAAAGTGTGGTTATACTTAAGGAGGAGGGTGTATGACCTTGACTTGGTGCTACAGTCTTTCTGCACAGTTTACATTTCTCCTTGTCCTTGCTGAATCCATAATGTTACCAAATGATTGATGAAGTATATTTTGGAACAAGCTTCTCCTCGACCACATGTACCACTGTCACAGCTCCCGCTGATCACCACTCATGATTACCTGCTGTAACCGGCGCCGCGGAGTGCTGCAGCCCGGGCAGCGAGCAGCACCAAGCAGAGAACTACTGCAAGCGACAGGCAGCTACGAGCCACGAAGGGCAAGCAGCCGCAGCCCGTGACTAGTGAGTGGCTCAGAGCAACAAGCTACAAGAAGCTAGCCTGGCAAGTCATCCTATATGTGACATGCAGAGCAAAATCATTTTGCTTTGGCAAATGATGGTTTAGATTTCTAGGCTAACAAGAAGCCAGATGCTTTCATATTTGAAACGTTCTCCATTTCCTGTTTTTTCCTTCTTGATACAGACTGGATGGGGTGGAGTCATGTGACTAGCTGTGACTCGGACTCCACTGGTCTGTGCCACAGTTTCTTACGGGACATAGACATCACTAACCGACTCATGTCTTTTCATTTTTTAAAACACTGGACATACCGACATGGGCAAAATGACGTCGGTAAGAGTTATAAATTTCACCCAGCCCTAATACCATAAATGCCATTCAACACTCAACAAACCCACTTCACTCAAAGATTTGATTTGGTTGATGTTAGTTGATGCATGAAAACTGTCCCCTATGAAGTCTGACTGCCATCTAGTGGAAGGAGAATGACAGCAGTGTAACATCCAGGGCAAGCACATCAAGCAGCACTCAATATAAGGGACTAAAGACTCTTACACACTAGCATCGGCTCCACCCCGCCCGGCCCAGCCTGGCTGGGTTCCTTCCACACATAATTGAGCACATGGGTGGTCTCCAAAAGTGGCGCGAAAAATTGGTGCGAAGTAGGGCTGCACAATATATCGAAAATATATCGTTATCGCAATATCAGCATGCGCAATAGGCATATCGCAAAGAACAGAAAATTATCGCAAATAATGGTCATCTCAGATTTTTGCTACACATAATGCATTTTGTCAATCAAATGGAAGCATGAAGTTTTTGACTAATCAGATAGAGCCCTTCACCCATTTGGCCAATCGGTTGGGTTCTTATAGGTTAGATGCCTTGGTGCCTAGGTGGACGGCACTTCATTTGGATGGCTAGCAAACACCTGAGTTAGCTTAGAGAGCGTCGTAATGACTGAGGTTAAGACGTGTGTGGAAAATGTTAGCGAGAAAGAACTCATAATTCAAACAGCACGACTATTATTTCAAAGTACTTGTGTTCAACAAACACAAGTACTTTGCAAGACATGCCAAACACTTGTGGCAACCATGAGGGGAAACATGACAAATCCCCGTTGTCACCTCCAAGGGGTGGTTGCCGCTGCAGAATGTAGGTTTGCCAAGTTTTGGTAACGAGCCTCTCCCTTTAACAGCGGTGGCCCTGCAATCAGAGATCCGCGAATCTGCTGCTTCATCCTTGTGGAGGCAGGCAAGCCTTGGGAAGAACGACCGGTTGTGTGTGGAAAAAATCCAGGCTATGCGGATGTGGACACTCGCTACCCTATCTAGGTAGAGTAGAGCTGATGCTAGTGTGGAAGGCCTAAAAGAGACTTCCCATATGGGACAATCTATTTAGATAAATACAGGGGATGTCCCGGCTAATGCAGGACCGTTAGCAACCCTATCTGGACACGGTAACAAGTTTTATCCATCTGGAGATGTGTGCCTTAAATCTTACTTCATATGAACACTGTTTTTCTCCACAAGGTAAACAAATACGTCTGCCCACCTAGACCCATCCTCACAGCCAACATCTCCACTGTGTACTCCAAACTCTGTTACAGCCATGTACTTTTTCACTTGTGACTTTTAGTATTTTTTAGTGATTTATATACATACAGCATTTCAGTCCTCATCCATTCTGTTCCACTAGTTCACTCCACAGATCTCCTGTTTGTTGTGTGTGCTTTATGTTTCTAAAGTTAAGCTCTCCATTCACTCCTCTTTCAGAGAATTTAAAATATATAAATATCTATTGTCTGGTAATTATTTCTTTCTTGAGTCATAACTTGTCTCTGCCAGTAGGACAGAAAAACAAAAAAGATTAAGAAGCAGAGCACGATCACATTGGGCTTCTCCCATGAGCCCTCTAGGGGTCACTTCTGGATTTAGTGTGGGTTTTTTGATTTTTTTGGGCCGATTTTCACGGCTGACATCTAGATGTTTTCTGCCTTATTTGCATACTGAAATTCAGTAATAACAACAGTAGATGCACAACATTTCTGAACCTGAATCAGTTTTTCATACTGAATTTAACCAACTGTTAATTTGTGGTCAGTGTTAAAATCAATCATTTAACCAAAGTTAATCAAACAAATCAATAAACTGACAAGAATTAGAGAGGACCTAGAATGCAGTTAATCAACAATCTAAAACAGCTTTGAGCCTCTAAAAGCATCAGAAATGTTCTTTAGGCTTTCATCTGTCCCAGGAGCCCTGATACAGGCCATTCTAAACCCCCTAAACCAGCCTTGCTGTGAAAAGAGCTGTTGACCCCTCCCACTCGGCCAGGACATGAATATGATAATGAGCTGCTTGCTGATTGGTTGGTTTCTCCAGAAGGCCTCAGACAGTGGAGACATGCAGGTTTGAGGAGGCGTGGCTCCTCCTTATGACGTGTTAAGGAAGGTTTTCTCAGAACAGAAGTTTTCTCTCGCCTTGTTCAACTTTCTAATTTACATAAAAAGTAGGTCACACACGGCTTTGGCTTTTTGGCATGCTGCTGTTGACCACCCAAGCTGTCTTTATTCAACAGCAACAAGGAAAATGTTGGTTTACATTCTAGGTCCTCTTTAAATGCACACTAAGTAACTTTTTCATATTTTTAATCATTTTTCTTAAACCTGTATGAGCTAAGATAACCCTTTACAGCAGTGATTCCCAACTCCCTTCCCCGAGTTCAGGTATCTAGCATGTTTCAGTTGTTTGCCCAATTCAACACACTTAAATCACCTGTTCAGCAGCTCATCAGGCTCTGCCTGTTAATCACCTGCTGATTAAAATCAGGTGTGTTGAAGCAGGGAAAACAGTAAAACATTCTGGATACCGGCCCTTGGGGAAGGGATTTGGGGATCACTGCTTTACAGGATGACTAAATTGCTGGGTTTCACATGTAGCATCCCTCCCTCTTCCCTGCCTCTCCTATTGAAGTCTACGTTATCAAATACAGATGTGGGTCATGCAGTAGCTCCTGGTGCACAGATACTTTTTTACTCAGTTGATTTGGCGTTAAAAAGTTCAAATTCAGTGCTGTCTATAGTTGTTAGGGCTGTGAAATACTTGCTGTTTAACCTTGTGTTGGCGCAGGCAGCAGGCTGCATCTTTGTTCATATACTTGCTGCTACACAGCGATGAACTGCATGTAGTACTGGAGTGTTCCACTAGGGGGCAAAACGAGAGTACTCAGACCGGATCGAGAGCCGGGGCAACCAAAACAAACAAACATGGCGTCAATAAAAGAAATCAGTAACTGGTTAATTTTGAGATTAGGGCAGAAAAAAGACAGCAGCGGTATCGTAGATGGTGGTGGTGAAAGACCTCTAAACCAGAGACGGAGTCACCATGGTGAGTGTGTCTTGCTCGTTTTGTCAACTCCACCTACTGGTTGCTCGTATATTACAGCATTCAGGCACGTTGTGTCGAGCCGCGTTAATTTCGGGGGATGCGCACAAACAACGCTTCAAATCAACGCAACCTATGCGTGGTAGCGATTTTAAACATGCATACTTAACAGCAAGTATATCACGGCCCTTACAATTGCTCTAATTGGGACAAAGACAAACTTTTTTTCAGGTCCTGACAGTAGAGCGCCACAACGGACATTAAAAAAAAAATAAACTTACTGAAAGAAGACGGCAGAAGTGAATCAGTAATCTCCGGCTAAAAACAGGAGTCTCTGAAATGGACAATGCTAAAGTTTGCAGCGATCACTTTCTAACAGGTAAGGGTTTACTAAATGTTTTTATAGCATTTTATTGAACACAGCCATAAAAACAGCAGGTAAACAGTTTGATACTGTTTTCATGTGTCCGTACCGCAAATAGCTTTCAGAGTTCTAATGTTGTTAGCATTAGCTTAATGTTGTAATGTGGCGTTTATACCTTACTAAAAACAAACGTACCAGAAATTTGGATTTAAAAGGGCATAAT
Organism: Aphyosemion australe; assembly: GCA_006937985.1. NCBI lineage: Eukaryota > Metazoa > Chordata > Actinopteri > Cyprinodontiformes > Nothobranchiidae > Aphyosemion > Aphyosemion australe. Next base: position 1,115,090 of record SSNS01000182.1, on the reverse strand, counting down.
ACGTTATTTACAAGTAGATTCTAGCACATAAACATACTCATCGTTAGTATTAGCGATGGCATTGTTATCATGAGCTAAATAGCACAACTCACTACTTACCCGAGCAAAAACAAGACGACAGTCATTTAGAGCTTCTCAGGATCACTAAATGGTTTACCCAACCTGAAATAAAATAGATGTAGGCTTCCAGGCTTATAAAAGGCTTTCATTTGCTTTGCAGTGTTAATATGAGGTATGCAGCACAAGATAGTTTATGTTGATCACTTCAGCCTTGGGTAAATCCCCCAGAGTGTATGAAATGTCAGACTTTTTTAAAGAAGCATTCCGCAACTTTGCAGTTATATGGTCTCTGTCGCCCTCTAGAGGCTTGCTACGTAACGTCACTGTCGTAACATTAAATCTCTCTCGGGCATAAGAGGCATGTTTACATTCCTAATGTCAGGCAAAACAACGAAAACAAACTTTTCCACCTCCACACATTGAATAAATAGTTTTATCAGGACTGTATAACAACTTTATGCCCGACCAAACACAATAACCCTGGTGAAATCATTTATTACTTACCTAGCCATTAGCAGCACGGCTAGGTTAGAGTCCGTAGTTCATGCTGTTCTTTCTAAAAGAGCTCTCCAGCGAGCAAAAGACGGCCCAATAATAACTCTGGTCTTTGCTCTTGCTCTATGACGTTCTTCTTTTCTTTTCCTAGATTCCTCTGATAAGGGATTTCTAGCTTTCTTTGGTGAATCTGCCGCTGCTACAGCGAGTCTACGTTATGCAATAATGGCAAGCCAAAGGGATAAAAAAAATGCTCGTCCTAAACTCGCATTATGTCCGCCAAAACACGCGTCTTGAACGTGCGTTTTGGCGGACATAATGCTCGCTTTTAGAACACGCGAGTTTTTGCCCTCTTTGGCGTCAAAACGCGCATTCAAGACGTGCATTTTGGCGGACATAACGCGCGTTTAGAACGCGCGCTTTTTTTATTCATTTGGCTTGCCATATTCTGCTGTAAAATGACACCCAGTCGCTACCCGAAGCACAAAGACTGTATAACGCAGTAAACAGACGTGGTACCCCCCAACACTATCACAGGTATGAAAATGAACATAATAGATAATACTATGACACAATAACTTTACAAAAAAGCATAATTTTAAAGGTGCTATGTGGGATATTCATCGAAATCATGGTAAAAATTGCGACTCTTTAGCGCCATGCAGTTCAGAGTAAGTATTGCAGCTACGGTGGCCCACTCAAAAAGGCAACAACTCCAGCGTTCACTCCAGCCATCTGGTTCGTTTTTTTATAAAAAGCATGAGATTGATCTATTTCCAATCTCAGTAGCCTAACCCACACAAAGCATATAACTACTCCACCAGTTAAAAAACATTTTTTAAAGACTGTTCAGTCTTAATGCATAATGCCAGGCGTACCCCCCCCCCCATCCCCCGACGAGACGACGCGCGCACCCAACCCGCCATTCCCCCCACCCCGTGCGACGAGGCGCCACCCCCCTCAGTCAACAAGCATCACGGCTGTAAACATTTCTAGGGGAAACACTGCTGTTAGCTGTTATATCAACCTACCAGTCCTGAAGGAAGCTAGCATAGCTGCCACCAATTCACACATGGAGGAGGGGTGGCATCAGCTGTGGCGTCCGGTGTCATGTGGATCAGAGCAGCGGAGTAAACAAGCTTCTGCCGGTTAGCCATCAGCTGATCGTGGCACACTGTGTGCGCCGCAGTGAAGATCGAGATGGAGCTAACATCAACCACTGGCTGTTTAGCGATCGGATAGCCGATGAGGTTTGGCTGGAGCCGGGGACACGCTGTGGAAATAAAGTAACTAATGCTAACTTAGCCACCGGCTAGCGGACCACCGCTGAAGCGTGTTGGGAGAGACACGGCAGGCTGTGGAACCGCGGTGAAAAGCGTAATGGCGGTGAACGGTGATTACACAAAAAATAAAAAATTAAAAAACAAAATTACACATAAAACAATGCTGCCAATTTGCCGCAAAGCCGATGCGGCATCTGGGAGCCTAAGGTCGTTAAGAGCTCAGACCGTGGTGGTAATGTTGCCCAATCATGTCCGTTTCATAAAAGATTGCGCGATGGCGGCATAAAGGAGGTATGGGGGCGGTCTCTGCGCTTCTGTGTATCTTGGACGGCGCTTGTTAAGTTTTTATTTTCACAAGCAGGTGTGTGTCCTCGTAAGATGATCTGAGCTGCAGCTCTAACGGAGAGAAGCTCCTGGAGCACCGCATCGCTCCAGTTTATCATTTTAAACTTATGCGTTCTAAAGTATGACTTTAACGTCGTTTTACCTGCTGATCACAGCTACTACAGCCCGCAGAGAGCTGAAAACAGCTGATGGACTTTTCTGGTTATTGAAGACATTTAGCCTCTCATCCTAGAGGCTCCTTCAGCTCCCAGACTTTGTAGGAGGCTGTGAGTTGTGGTCAGAAACAAACACACTGATTGTGCTGCAAGTCTTTTTTTTTTCTTTCTTTCTTGAAAACATATTTTTGGGGGATGGGGGTGCGTCAATACGGTCGGGACATAGAAGGGGGTGCGCGGCTAAATAAGTTTGGGAACCGCTGACCTAAAGGAGGATAATTTTTTTCGCGATATCATGTCTGTGCCAGCCCATTTAAAGCCTTAGTATACCTACTGGCTTTCATCCATCACGCTGTGTTTTATAGTGGAGCAAAACACTTCCTGTCCCCTGGTCATGTGAGTGAAACCCAGCAATAGTCAATCAGCCCCCTCCACCTCTTGTCCGCAGAATACAGTGTTTGCAACTTCAGCCTGCTGCCCTAAAGTCTCAAAAAGTCACGTATCTCACGAGAGGCAGTAACGCAATCCATGTTTACACCTCAGAAAAGACGGGCTGTACCTGGTTAGCATTTATTGTAACGTGTTTATTATGATGGAGCCTCAGAAGAGACAAAGAAAACATTTATCTGATGAAGCTAAAAAAGAAAAAGGATGTCTGACCACAATAGGGGTCAAACAAGAGTCAACATCGATGTATTCTCCTCTCACCTGTCAAACGCTCAGTCTTTGACGCTTTCTCGTCTCTACCAGAGCTTCTGCATCCTCACACACCATCTCCTGTAGACACTAATGAAGGCTGAGGAGACATTTCAGCAGTTAGGTTAAGGTGTTAAAAACATAGATATGTATATAAACACTAGATAGTGACAGCGGGAGTCGAGGGCGTAGCTAAATGGCGGCCATCTTATTTCAGACAGCAGACACTCTGCGCTCAATGGTAGCAGATAGAAGATGAGTGAACAACTTAAACAAAAACACTCTTAACTCGATGAAATATTAACGGATTTACAAGCGGGTTGCATTATTACAAACCTTATAACACATAGGCTTGAGACGACATACTTGCACATTTTTAAATTAACGGGCCAAATCCGTCATATTTCACAGCCACATCTTTGGCGTTTATAACAAATCAACCGTTTGAAAATTGAGCAAGTTAGAGTTATTTAAATAGTACATGCACCATTGACACCAATGTTATGAAAGGGGGCAGCTGTCTGAAGTAAGATGGCCGCCACGTTGCTACGTCGCACTCCATTGGCGAACAGCGTGGGTGAGCCATCTAGTGTTTATATACATGTCTACGGTTAAAAACACGAACGCACAGCGAGGAGGAGAGTTTCAGTTTTATGACAGTGAATTAAAATGGACTCTAGGGGGTGCTAAAATCAAGCTACATGTACTTAGAGTGCCTTTAAATATAAAACAGGTAAATAACAGGAGATGTCTGTTGACGATAATGTTTTAGAGCATTTATTAAGCAGATGTTTTTCAGAAAGGTAAATGTACATATAAACAAAAGTCAGCAGCAGAACCGGGCTGCCCACGGATGTGCCTGTTTTTAAATCGGCTCTACTAAAGAGGTATATCGGCTGATGTGATATATTTGCCTATCTGTACTCTTGAGTTTAAACTAGGTCAACTGCTTATTGTGGACTGCTGCTAACAAACCCTGACTTTTATTTTTATGTTTTTATGACACCTGATTAGAAATGACAGTTAATGCAGTTTTGTGTTGATTACTGTGGCAGTGTTCTGAACAGTCATCAGGGTTTAGTGTGTTTAAGGTGTGTGTGTGTGTGTGTGTGTGTGTGTGTGTGTGTGTGTGTGTGTGTGTGTGTGTGTGTGTGTGTGTGTGTGTGTGTGTGTGTGTGTGTGTGAGTGTTTAATCCACTATTAGAGCATCACATGATGCTGCTGACCATATGGCTCTGGTTCCGTTGTTGCCTACAAACACTTGGGATGTGGCCGCGGCGTGCCAGCTGCCACCACGTTTCCACAATATTAGATGATGGAGGTCCTGAACTTGTTGATGATCTGCTGAAGCAAAGGAATCTTAGACTCATGGGTCGGGTCCAGGTTTAGGGACCAGTTCCAACCAGACCGTTAGATGTGACTCTCTCATCAGCTGATTGTGTGTTTATAAAGGAAGCTGTGTTTACTTGATGGTCGTCTCTCTCTCTTTGATGATTGTACCGTGAGTTGGTGCTTTACATCAGGTTTATTTACCTGTCAACATTATGATGCTGCTGTGTTATTGATTACTGGTGAATTATTCTGATGCTGTTGTCATGATGAAAGTCCCTGAACTGGTTTCATGTTCTCTCTGCACTCACCTGACCATGCTCACCTGGGATTTTGTTTCCAGCTGAGTTCTCCATGATTTAAGCTCAGCACAGCCACAGCTCCAGAGACAGATCATCTACGACCTTCATGCACCAGGCAGCCCAAGGTTCCTGTGTTGAATCAAGTCAAGTCCAGCAAGCCTTTCATTCTTTCTCTATTTTCCGTGTGGGCTGAGTCCTTAGGTCCAGTTCTCCTGTCACACATTTCTGTTGAATGCTGCTCATGCATTAATATCAAACCACTGTGTTCTCAGTCAGTTTAACCAGAAATGTGTTGTTAATGCAGGAGGGATCATATGACTGATATGGACAGAGCCTGGAATTGAACCGGCAACCCTCTGGTTACAGGGCAAACTCCTGAGCCACCGTCGCCTCTTAATCCAGAACATTTAGGAGCATCCTCCAGGCCTGCTACAGTGAGATGTCCTGTGGGATTTTCTGGGATAATAATAATAATAATAATAATGGATTGGATTTATATAGTGCTTTTCAAGGCACTCAAAGCACTATAGCATTATTCACGCACTCTCACATTCACACACTGCTGATGATGGTGAGCTACTATGTAGCCACAGCTGCCCTGGGGCGATCTGACAGAGGCGAGGCTGCCATTCTGTGCCATCGGCCCCTCTGACCACCACCAACACATGCAAGTTGGGTTAAGTGTCTTGCCCAAGGACACGACAATGACATACTGAGCGGGACGCGAACCTGCGACCTTCCGATTGCGGGGTGTCCACTTAACTCCTCAGCCACCATCGCCCCATATATATATATATATATATATATATATATATATATATATATATATATATATATATACACACACATATATATATATATATACACACATACCTGCAAACGTGTCGCTTTTCGGCGAAAATCGCCATTTTTGAAGCCAAATATAGCGTTCACGTAAATCGTATAGATCCGAAGAGTTTTTGTTTTGAAGGGGGGGGTCACCTGTCGGGTTTCAGCAGTCACTATATGAGAATCAATCAGGGGAGGAGGGGATTCATCTTGTTCACAAACGATCTTTGTTTTAGCGCGTCAGTCACTTATCGTCATTTGACCAATCGCAATCGCGGAAAAAGACGCTTTGGCAGCGCCTCTAGCACGGCGCTCACACAGTGATAATGACCACCGTTGTTTCACTTTCAACATCTTTGCAGCGGCGTTGAGCTTAAAGTTTGTCAAATTAAACAAATTCACCACTAAATAACACGGTTTTCTGCCGAGGACTTTAGCAGATTTACCTCCTTTCAGCCTTTAGAGATTTTTCCCCGAGGCTCGTGGTTTTATTTATTTATTTTTTTGAAGTCTTGTTCAGAGTTGAGCATAACCACCGCCAGTATTTAACTCCGTTAAAACCTGTTATTTTTAGTGAGAAAATGGCCACCAGCATGCTCCAGCCTGACTCAGTTATTGATCTGGGCACCAGAAGATTTAAGGAAGCTGGAGTACAAACACGAGATGTGATAATTTCATAATACTGTAACATTTCTGCAGCACTAAAGCAGAGTTGTAACATTTTGCCCTTAGCAGTGGTTTATTAAAGTATTCAAGCAAACAGCTGAGATAAAGCTGCATTTCCCTGCAGCTTCAACTCTTTCTAAACATTTAAACAGAACCAACTCATCAGAGAATCAGAATCAAAAGGGTTTTATTGCCATATTTTATTTTATTTATTCTTTATTTAACCAGGAAGGTCCCATTGAGATTAAAAACCTCATTTTCAAGGGAGTCCTGGCCATATTTTTCAAGAAATCACAACATTAGGAAATTTCTGCGAGCAGCAGTGAACACAGCAATAACTTACAGATGATTACAGTATTCTGAAATATTTTCAGATGTTTTCATGTTTGGTGTTTTGTGAGTTAGTCTCACAATAATTCTTAATTATATGATGATCCTAATATTTTTATTTTATTTTTTATTTAACCTTTATTTAACCAGGAGATAAAAAACCCATTGAGATTAAAAACCTCTTTTACAAGGGTGTCCTGGCCAAGAGGCAGCAAAATTTCACACAGTTACTACATAAAAACAGTGATAAAATATCATAGGTCATTAAAAACAATTACAAATTACTGACATGGTCTCTGATGCTTTCAGCCTGCTTTTGAATTCATTTAAGGAAACTAGTTCAGTCAGTTTCCAGTCTTTCTGCAGCAGGTTCCAATCAGAAGGAGCTGAATAGGCAAAGGCTTTCTTCCCAAGCTCTGTACGGACAAATGGAGCAGAGAGCAACAGCTGATCATTGGACCTTAAAGAATAGGAATCTACTCTTCTCCATGTGATTAAAGTGCAAATATAAGAAGGCAATAATCCAAGCATTGCCTTGTATATAAAAACATACCAATGACCCTGCCTTCTAGTGGCCAATGACGGCCATCCCACTTGTGAGTACAAATCACAGTGATGTGTCATGGCTTTACAGTTGGTGATGAACCTCAAAGACGCATGATAAACAGAGTCCAACTTTTGAAGAGCAGTAGAAGAAGCATTCATATAAAAAAGATCACCACAATCTAACACGGATAAAAAAAGTAGCAGTGACAAGACGCTTTTTTGATTCAAACGAAAAACACAACTTATTACGGAAGAAAAAACCCAATTTCAGTTTTAGTTTCTTCACCAGTTTTTCTATGTGTGGCTTAAAAGTAAGAGAGTCATCAATCAAGACACCAAGGTACTTGTATTCATGGACCACCTCTATGACTTTCCCTTCCAGAGTGGTCACTACTGGAATAATATCTGGCACTTTCCTATTGTAAAACAACATTAGCTTAGTCTTCTCAGCATTGATGACCAGTTTTAACTGATGAAGTGAATGCTGGACTACAACAAAAGCTTTCTGCTATAATAATTTCCTGATCATTTTTGTTAGGCATATTTTTTTTCTGACTGTCTAAACCTCATGGTGGGAACTGGTTTGCATTGTGCCAAAAAATCACATTGATGATTTTTTGTAAGTATTCCAACAGATTATTGTAGCAATAAATAGTATGTAACCGTCAGAGGTCCCTACAAAACCCACTGATGACACTGCTGCACGAGGACCTTGTTCGGGGGGGTTGTCACCTTTTTCACACCTTCCGAGTTTGCAGGTATGTATATATATAGATCATTTAAAGGCTCACTGAACTTCCAGTGAATTCCCAGACTTCATGAAGGCCCTGCAGGACAGCTGGACCACAGATTACTTGTTCTGAACTTTAATCTCTCTGAATACCGTGTGAAGATGGATGGGTGGTGCGTTTTGTAGATCTTTGTCTTTTAGTTCTCTACTGCTTATGTAAAGTGAAAAATAGCTGCTTCAAGTATTTATTTCCACTGCTTGCTAGTTTGTACTGGTCTGATCTAACCTGCTGCTGCTGGCTGTGGTGTGACTACTCTAATACAGTCAGGTCCATAAATATTGGGACATCGACAGACACAATTCTAACATTTTTGGCTCTGTACTCCACCACAATGGATCTGAAATGAAACAAACATGAAGTGCTCTAACTGCAGACTGTCAGCTTTAATTTGAGGGTATTTACATCCAGATCAGGTGAACGCTGTAGGAACTACAACAGTTTGCATCTGTGCCTCCCACTTGTTAAGGGACCAAAAGCAATGGGACAGGATAATAATCAGAAATCAAACCTTCACTTTTTAAGACTTGGTTGCAAATCCTTTGCAGTCAATTCCAGCCTGAAGTCTGGAACCCATAGACCTCACCAGATGCTGGGTTTCATCCCTGGTGATGGTCTGCCAGGCCTCTGCTGCAACTCTCTTCAGTTCCTGCTTGTTCTTGGAGCATTTTCCCTTCAGTTTGGTCTTCAGCAGGTGAAATGCTGCTCAATCAGATTCAGGTCAGGTGATTGACTTGGCCGTTGCATAACCTTCCACTTCTTTGCCATAAAAACTCTTTGGTTGCTTTTGCAGTATGCTTTGGGTCATTGTTCATCTGCACTGTAAAGCGCCGTCCAGTGAGTTCTGAAGCTTTTGGCTAATTATGAGCACATTTCCTGCTGGTGGGTGGTGCCTCGGTCTGCTGGCGTATTTGCAGCTCTCGTGTCTGGGGCTGGAAGTTTTTGGCATCTGCCGGCTCGCTCCCGGTGGCTGCCTGGTGGGTCCCAAGCTGCTGAGTTTCGAGCTCAATCTACCCTTGAGGGGCGGCTGTGGGCGGGCCTGGGGGCTGTTGTCTCCTGGGCTTCTGGCACTGCTGCTGGACTACATGACGTACTCACCGCTACGAATGTCAGTCAACGGGGTAGTCCACCATACCTTTGAAGAAGAAGCAAATACATCCTTTTTCTATGTCAAAGCTGTTTCAAACGAGTGCCGTTTCTGAACTGGTGCCATATTTTTGTAGTTTTTCTCCATCACAGCTCTAGCGTTAAGCCCGCCCAACAAAAATAGAGAGCTGTGATTGGCCAGACACAAAATTGTTCAGGCCAATGGTAGAGCTGCTGATGCTAATGGAGCATGGCTAGACCGACCTGCAGATCTGAGTATTTTGCTGCTGCTACGGTTGGTCTAGTCTAGATTTCTAGGCTAGAATTTTAGATCAGAGGCGAAACATTTTCAATGAAAACAAGAAAGGTCCTGTTGTTTTCAGCTAAACTCAGAATGCTCACATCGTGGATGACTGAGAATCTTCACCTACGTAACAAGTGAGACGTTCATGAAAGGTCTGATAAGTTCACACCTAAGACGAGCAGAAGGTCATGGGGTCTAAGTCCAGAGTGTGATGGGTGACAGGTGAGGTCGCCTGTTCAGCAGCAAAACCAGACGCTGATGTCATCGTATCCGTTAGGAACCACCTGTGCTCCACAGAGACCTCATTATTCTGAGCTGTTCAGCATCGATCTTGTTTTTGTTTCTCACCTGGGTCACTGATGACAGAAATGTCCTTAGAGCCTAATAACTAACATGATGTCAGTCAGCCCTACTTTACCAGGTATAAATACCTCAATGACTTACTGACTGACCTATAATGGCTTTGTTCATCCTCCCACTGGTGGGCAGCAGGCTGACCTTGGTGTGGTGACTGGCGGCGCTGACCCACTTTGTCCTCCTGGAGCTGAAGGAAGGCAGCGCTGCTCTACTTTTCCTTCAGCTGTATGTGGGACACGTACGCTACTGGATGACTGCGTCTAAGGGAAAACAATTCATCTTTGTCTCAGTTTCATCGCTACCTGTTTGTTTTCTGTTGGGTCACAAGAGCCTAAGAATATGATACTTCAGGATTTTTGTTGACGAGAACATTGGTGGCTGAGGGTCTCCAAGGAGACGCCACCTAGGAACAAATGAACGTCTCCATTTTGTATATAACAGCTTAGAACAGCCAGGAACTCACTGACTGAGCTAAAACTGAGCTGAGCAGCTAAGTACCTAACAGATCCTATCCTTAAGGGAGTATGAAGAACGTAACCTGCAACACCTTATAGGTGTCTCATTACTTTGAGTTGATCATATGAGCTGTGCATTGGTGACCTAAACAGCTTTACTATGGGAGCAAAGCCTCAACAGACGCTTGTTGTTAAAGTTAGTCCAGTATGGAAAAACTAATTCAACAGATTATAAAACCAAGGGCAGTTTGCTTCAGTTCATTTTATCAATAACTTCTAAGGTGGAAATAAAAAATCAGCTATGCCCTAAACAATGCACTAATGACCTGCCATAGCACATTTCACAGTTTGCATTATATGACCTACCCCTCATCATGCATCATGTTGCAGGAGACGTTTGTTAAAAAGCTGATCAGACACAATCTGTTGGATCTTTAAGCTCGATGCAGAGATCATTCACTTCTGTGATGGCTCTTAGCTACCTGCAGCTAAATAAAGCATGCACACTCTTCTGGGTTGGGATGATGATTGTGTGCTCCATGTACTGGTGCCAGACCCCAGATTTGGACCAAAATAGACACATGCATGTTCTGTAACATTCCTGCTGTTTACGGGATTATTAAAGGTGTGGAACATTGAAAACCATTTTTTAAAGATTATTTCTGATTCTAATGGGTCACTCTGAGTTTTTCATGCAGGCTGAACATGAAAATAGTCTCCTCCACCTATCTCCTGCATTAGCTTCTGATAGAAAATAGACGGTGAAACTCTAGGATTAGAAAATCCTGACAGATCTACGTCACACTGTCACTTAACCTTCATGGACTCACCCATCTTGACTCACGACGGGGAAGGCTGTTGTTGGTTTAGCGTCCAGGAAACAGCAGAGAACGTCTGGGCTAGTAGACGCTAACCGTTAGCATTAGCAACTCCACCACACAGCAGAACTCCTCCAGGCTTGTGTTATTTGTGGAGATAAAACATCAACGTTGCAGAGCAAACAGAGTCAGTGCTAGAGTCGTGTTGCTGTTAGCCAATCAGAGGAGAGATGTCCACATATCAGGAAGTAAGACTCCAGATCCTGCCGTCTGAGGCCCAATCCCAATACTCGCACTTGCACCCTTGCGCCCTTCAATTGCGCGTTCCCGGCCAGGGGTGCGAGTGCGTAGGGTGTCCCAATTCTCAAGTGCGGAAGTTGACCACGCCCCTTTTGCACCCTTAATCCGCACTTCACCCAAGCCTGCAGCGATGCGGACTTGGGTGAAGGGTATTACCCACAATCCATTGCTACGTGGGAATTTTGAGAAGGAGGTGGAGCAATGGGTCAAGTACCTTTTCTGAAAACATGTATTTTCAGGTGAAAGAAGTTCATTTTATGACGGTTAATGATAATTATACATGCTCTGAATGTTTATAAATGTGGACAGCAATTAATTTAAATTTAATCAAATAAGTGTTTATTTGTTTGTTTGAAAGCTGTTAATAAAGATTTTTAAAAAAGCACAAACAGCGACCGGCATCCCAGCATGCGTCACGATCGATGACGTAATGCTCAGTGTCCCAATTTGGCAATTATTTGCACACTTGTGTACTACGCACTCGAAGCCTTACTGCGCACTTCCTCTAAGCGCACTTCACAGAAGGGTGTAGGGCGCAGTGCGAGTATTGAAATAGGGCCTGAAGCTCAGCTGTGATGTGGCTCACTTCTAGTTCCTGAAACAGGCGCACCGGAGCTTTTTTCCCCCCAGAGTACAACTTACAAGGCATTCATTCCTACTAGAGACCACTGCAGATGTATTGATTAAAGGAATGTTCAACCTTTAAATATAAAATAAAAACTGGTTGAGTGTTGGTCAGTCTCTCTCTCAGATTCCAATTTTTTGAGAAATTTTCCAAAACACATCTTTTTCTTTCACCATTTGTTGAGAAGTGGGAAATAAATTAACAAACAACAACAAAAACCTTTCTGGAGTTACGTAGATTTCAGATATTATCTGTCTGCCGTTAATATCGGCATTAAAAGTTAGAAAAATATCGTTATCGGTTTTCAGTCTTTTAATGACACAACTACACACCAAACCATATTATACATCAAACTCTTCAGCGACTGCTCCTCTCTCTCAAGATGTCAAAATACGACAGATCTGAGGTAAAGTCTTTGAGATATTTTAGTTTATTTGGCACAACTTGTGAAGTAGAACTTTGCCCTGTGTAGTATGCTGTCCTCACAGCACGTAGCTACGTGTAGCTAGCAGCTAACAAACCACTAAAACAAACACAAGAATCACCCAAGGCTTTTCTCATCTGAAGATCTTTAAAAATAAAAAATACATTACTAATACACACATCTTAGCATCACGCTTAGGGAGAATGAGAGTCAGCTGGCACTTTTACTGTTACTAAATTAAATTGTAGCAGTTGTCATTTTGCACAGAAAAGGTTTAAAATTTAAGTATGATAGGAGAGATGTGATGTTAGTGACCTAAAATGTTTTAGTTTTTCTTTTTTATGAGCGGGCACACAGCAAATATTGGTATCTGTTTTTATCGATATCGGAAATTAAGAGTCAGACGATATTGGTAAAAAGCCAATATCATATCATGATGACATCATATCTTGTTGAACATGTTTGGACCTATTTCTGGTGAAATTAAAACTGGAGTTAAAATTGGCATAGGAGGATGACTACCTGGTCAGGATCAGCTGGAGTGGGACTGTAAAGTTCTTTTATTGCTAATTTGTTGTAAAAACACCGACCCAGGGATAAACATGCTAGGACTGCACCTCCACTTCTAACCTCCCCACCCTCTTATTGCTGTTTTTCACTCTTTAACCTTTGTCATCATTAGCTTTTATCTTTATCAGCATTTAACTTGCACGTTACAAGAATAAAGAAGCTAGTGACCATTTTGACCTGCATGTAAACGATGGTACAGAAATGCTCTGTTGTGTGGGAGCATTGGTGAAACCCCCAACAGCAAACGGCTGATCATTCTTATCAGGTGGAAGGTTCAAATCCTCCAATCCTGCACCAGCAGCATTAAGCTCCAGCTATGATCTAAAAAGGCTGAACACAGGGAAGCTCTCTGGCTCTCAGCCTGTTAGCAGACACCCTGCTGAAGTAACAGATGGCCTGGTGCATCATGGGAGTTTGGTCCTCAAATAGCTGTTTTAGTTTTCAGTACAGAACACTCATTAAAATGAAAAGCTTTTGTTTTTACTCATCTGTTGTTGAACGTGTTTGAAAATGTTTATAAACCGGTATAATTGGGTCAGCCGGACCAATTCTGTGTTGACTAACAACAACAATAATATAATAATAATAATAAAAATAATAACTTGTCCATTTGTAGTGGTGCAACCAGCAAAGCAAAGATCAGGATAGGCAAGAAAAGGTGAAAGCGGCTGATGCTGCAGGTAAAATAATAAACAGACACGTCTTCGTCTGTGAGCTAGCACAACGTAAGCAAACAGCAGGATGGGAATAACATCTCTGCTACTGAGACCAGAGTAGGACTCACATTATGAGATTGTTATTGAATAACGTGTATGAAGCTATACCCGTTGCCCCCATGGGTTCTGACCGTCCTCTGACTCCCCCTGTAAACGCACCAGTGGCCAGTCAGGTGCCAGCAAGAGTCTACCTGTTACCATGACTACATTGGTTTTGTACTCAGGACCATTATTGGTCCATAACTGCTTACCTGGTCCTCTCCTGTGTGTTCTCAGATGTTTCTCACTGTGTACCTCAGCAACAATGATCATCACTTCAGCCAGGTCCCCATTCTGCCAGAGACCCTGTGCAGAGACGTTGTTGAGCTTTGCAAGGAGCCTGGTGTGGTGGACTGCTACCTGGCGGAGCTGTGGGGGGGGACAGGTATGAACCATAAACCACCCACACAGGTGTGATCAGCTGTTATCTTCATGCTGTTGTTTAACAAAAGAGCCATCGTGAGAAGGCAAATCTGTCTACTCTGGGATTTTTTTTAGAACGTGCAGTGGAAGAGGGGGAGCGGATGACTCAGGTGTTGCAGCGATGGACTCATCGGATGGGGGAGGTGCGGTTCACCCTACGCCACCAAAGAGCACCTGACCGAGACTCAGGTAGGAAACCTTATTTATCCAAGAGGAGCTTCTGTAAATGCAGAGGCCTGGTTGGGATTACCTTCTTGTTAGATTTAACTGTGGTAAAATACTTGTTTAATGTAAAGTCCCACATAACTGTAGTACTTTCATCACTCTGCTGTAGAAGCCAACTAATCCCTCAGGAGAGAAACAAGGGACTCCTGCCAAAGTTAGAATAGACTTAATCAACTAAATTGAAGCTGTTAGAGAATATTAGGAAAACAAATCAGCTTAAAACATATTTTTCATGCGTCTTTACAACGATCTAACATCGTATAGCTATAAATAGATTGGAAATAAAAAAAATTGAAGAAAGTAGTTCTTTCGTATTTGTCTAAAAACCTCCACCAATAACACGTTTCAGACTAAAGCAACCATTGGACCATCCAGTCTTCTGTCCTCCACTCATCACACACTCACGTATTCAGCAACAGAACACCACTGGTGTGAGAGGTTCTCCGCTCAATAATATCAGAGAAGGAGAAACAGCCGGCTGCTACCACTTCAACTTTAGGACAAACTACCAGAGTCCCAAAGAGAAAAACACCATTTGAAGTCACGGACAACAAAAGACGTTTGGACCTAGAAAACGGAGACTGGTGTTTAGCGCTAGCTTGTTTCCTCTGGTAATGTGGGTTTTTGGTTCCGGCAGAAGCATCTAAGGGAAGATACCTGATGGGAGGGGTGAGTGTTCTGTGGTGGTGCAACAGATCCGAACACTCACGGTTTGGATCGTTTCACGGTTTCAGTCACAAATCGGATCATTTTTCGAATCAGCAGAAAGAAAAGAAAAAGAAAAGACAAATAACTTTGCTCTATTTATTTTTAGAAGACTTGGTGCAACTTTTTTCTGCTCAGTGCTCGTTAAATACAACATTTAACTCGAGGCTCATTTAACACAGTTACGTTCTGTAAAATCTGTAACGTCAAAGATTTTTGATCTGAATGATTCTGACTATCTAGAATGAACATTTCAGATATTCAGTAAGAATGTTGTCATGCTATCTGGAATGTTCCCCATGGGCGATGGTGGCAGAGTGGTTAAGTGGCCACCTTGCAATCGGAAGGTTGCAGGTTCGTGTCCCGCTCAGTCTGTCGCCCCCTGGGGGGGCGTGCCCCACTAATTAGCCTTTCGCCGGCCCCGCCCCCAGAACGGCTATTGTCCAATCACACATCATAGCAACCGTTATTATCCAACAGCTCCAAACAAAATGATGAAGCTAAGCCTAATTTACTACTAAGCATTAGCCTCGATAGTAGTCGTGTCTCCTTCGTTTCCCTTCAGAACCTCCTCATCGAGCTCAACCAGCAAGCCAGCAAGCATGAGTGCTCCCCCCGCCCGCGGCTGAGCGTAGGTCCGCCTCCCAGACTATCCAAGACCCTTTTAGATAAGACACACCGTGCCGGCAAATCAGCGTAATATTACCTCAACCGTGTGTCTTATATAAACGCACATTAAGCCTTGGCGCAACAGCGGGTGGTGTCATGATCACGTGATGAATTAATGCCGAGCTCCGGCCGGGAACTATATTGAAAATAAAAGTAAACATGGGCATAAATTTTATAAACTCAGCTGAGATGATAAACTGAGCGATGCAGAGCTTTTCTCCATTAGAGCTGCCTGCAGCTCAGATCATCTGACATCTGACAGCTCACAGGGACACCGCGTCGCCCCCACCGCTCCTCGGATCCACGCGTCCCCGGACGCCGGACCTTCTCCCAAACTCCTTGTTCCCTGCTACGCTTCGCTCAGCAGAGCCGACACCAATATATCCCTCCACTGCATACTGTAACCCTTTTTGCCTCTATCGGGATCATATTGAGGACGAATTGCTCCAAGAAATGTCGCTGACACGCATCTGTCTACTTCTTTCCATCACGGAAACCTGCGGAGCTTCAGTATTTGATCCACTTATTGTCGGAGTTGGCAACAGTAACTAAGGGGGGCGGGGCTCGGCGAAAGGTCAATAGAGAACCACTGTGTTAGCGGTAGCTTGTTCAAACAGACCAGATACAGACTCTGATTGGCTCTTTTCTCGTCTAGTCCCGCCTGTTCCATTTGCTGATTGGTTCTTTTTTCTGTTCTCCCATCTTTTCTATTTTCTGATTGGAATTTCTTTTCTGCCAATTTTCGTTCTTATTCATCAATATTCGTCATAATTTAGTCTTTATTGGCGTGTATTTTTCAGTTTTTGTTTGAATTTAGTCCTCAAAAATTCATTCGTCACAAAAAAAGAAACTAAAATATTCAATGAAATTAACACTGGTCTGGAGGTAGGTGTGTGCGGCGCTGCGCCAGTGCGCGTGTTCATTTTTTCATCGTTGTATTTTACAGGGAAGCCCACATGCTCCCATACATGCAGACTTAAACGATGCAGGTGGTTTTTAAAGCTCCTCTCCTCCACTAGCCTTGACCACTGCTGTGCTTTTTTCATTTGGATTTAACAGGTGGCGCCTCGACCCTTCTCATGATTGATCTGTGGACCACGTGCGTGCCGAACAGTGGAGAGAAATCAGTGATGATCGGTTGCACCCCTAGTGTTCTGTGACCGTGTTTGCAGATTCGCTATAACAGCTTTAATCAACTCTCTGTTTAGCGTTTGCACAGCTGAACACAGAAAACCAGTAAAACAGATATTAACTACATATAAGAAATCTGAGTGAATTTCATCTCGCTACAGGACATGAACCCCTGCATATTTACTAAATGACTATAGTTCATAAACATTGTTATTAAGTATAAAGATTGTTATAAATATTGTTGTCTTGTGTGCAGGTGGACCTGGAGCCTCAGATCAGATGATGATGATGATGATGAAGACCTCTGCTGAGAATGGGGTGGGGGATTGAGATGAAAGGCCTTTCATTCTGTGCTTCCACTTTAGTCTATATTATAGAAATATAAGTTAAGGCTGGAGGAAACTATTAGCACCGTTCATCTAAAGAGGAACAAACATCAACAGAACATGTTAAAGTCAACTCCGACTTTGTGTTTTGCAGCTTTCAGTTCCTCGTCTGAATAACGTGACTCTGGGCCAAATGCAGGACCTGGCCACCCAGCAGCAGCAGCAGATCCAGGTCCAGCAGCAGCAGCTGGCCTCTAAGGTACCCTTCCATTAAACTAAGAATCACAAACTTGAAACTGACCGGAGAAATCATAAATGAACATTTCACTTCCATTTCATATTAGTTGAAACTGCTCTTTACTCTGAAACGTTACGCTGATTCCAACTGTTTCTGTTAACTAGTCTAATAACAACCAGCTTTGCTGTCTTTCAAAGGTGTCAAGTAACTAAGTACAATAATAATAATAATTCATTGAACTTATATAGCGCTTTGTTAGGACATTCAAAGATGCTGCATGCACTCTCACATTCACACACTGCTGATGATGGTAAGCTACTGAGTAGCCACAGCCACCCTGGGGCGGTCTGACAGAAGCGAGGCTGCATTGTTGCGCCATCGGCCCCTCTGACCACCACCAACACAGGCAATTCGGGTTAAGTGTCTTGCAAGGACACAACGATGGCGACAGACTGAGCGGGACGCGAACCTGCGACCTTCCGATTGTGGGGCGTCCACTTAACTCCTCTGCCACCGTCGCCCAATACTTCATTACCCTACTCAAGTAGAGATTTTATATAAAATGATGGTCATTGTGTTTTTGGGGAGGTGTGGTGTGGCATGACTTGAGCTTTTGTCCTTATTTGATTTTTTTTAACTTTACTTTTATACTTTAGGTAGTGAAATCAGTAGTTTTTAGTCTTACTAAAGTAAAAAGCTTGAATAGACTCTTCAACCTCTACACTAGTCCTTTAAAGCCTACACCTGTACTTCTACCTGAGTGATGGCTGAATACTTCTGCTGAGCTGTGGTTTGGAGATTCATTCTGAATCAAAGGTTAATCTAAATGTGGTGTAAGCTGATCCTTCGCTGTAGTTTAGGTTTGGTGTGTGCAGGAACTACACAACTCTGCTTCTTCATATTGTAAACAGGAATCCTAACGGTGTGTCCTTGCTGTGTGTTGCAGGAGCAGCAGCTGTGCTTCCTGAAGCTGCAGGATGAGAGGCAGCAGCAGCATCAGGACGCATCTGAACAGGCGATACTACGTCAGCTTCGAGAGAACATTCATAATCAGGAGGCCAAACTGCAGCGGGTCCGGGCCCTCAGGGACCAGGTGGAGCAGAAACGGTGCAGCAACAGCCGGCTAGGTCAGAGGGTCGAGTGTTGGTTTGTGTTTGCTTTCATCTAAACATGCTGCTGCTGAATCAGCCTCTGCACGTTCACAGCAACTACTTATCTTGGGTTTTATATCAAAACTTAATCTCAGGTGGTTATTAGTCACTATTACCAGGTCATTTTCACCAGAACTCAACGTACAACTCAAGCTAACGCTAACCAGCAGATTCATCACAAAAGAACTATTTAGCCGCTTACACATCTGGGCCAGTACGGTCAGGCTCGGCCGCGTCAGTTCAGGCTGGTACGGGCGGTTTTTGTTCACATGGACTTCTCAGGAATGAGTAAATCTCCGAGCACGTGGGCGGCGCAAAACACACGTGGAAAAGTCCGTGGTGTCCTCCTTAATACGATAAACAAAGGCGCGCGTGAGCTGTGTTGCTTTTGGAGACTCTGAACCACATTATTTGGTAACACTTTACAATAAGGGTCCCTTTATTAATGTTACTTAGTGCATTATAAAGCATTAATAAACAAAGGAACCCTTTATTAACGTATTGTTAACTATTAAGTGTCCTTAAGGTTAGGACAAAGGGCCGGGGCTGTCTGCTTAATAATGCATTACTTAATATTAACATTAATATTAAGCAGTTGTTAATACTTTATTTAATAGTTTATTAATGCTTAATAATGCACTAAGTAACGTTAATAAAGGGACCCTTATTGTAAAATGTTACCCATTATTTTATTAATTTGCTCCCTGTTCTCTCTCACCGCTGTGCATGTCCCCATAACCGCTGCACACACACACACACACACACACACACACACTGCTCTCCTCCTCTGCGACTGTCTGTCGCGGCGCTGAGCGGGAGACAGGAGCTCGGTGCTCAATGTAGACTCGACAGCAACCAGAATGAAAATGAATCACGCATGCGGGAAGACCCCGCTGGCTGATCCTACTCGCCAATTGGAGGCGGTAGGTGTAAATTTCAGACGGCCAATCAGGCCATAGTGTCACCTCGGTCTCAGCCGGACCTCCGAGGGAAGAGGTCTGAAAAAAAGAGTCACCTAAGAACGGAAAACGCACATATGACCCAGATGTGTAAGCACCATTAGACAGGGTGTCTGCCTGATGGGTGAAAACTGGAAGCTGGTTCCACCAGAGAGGATAACTAAAAACTCTGCCTCTCATGGATCTGATAGCCATTCCCATTTGTCACCTGGTTCCAGGAAATGTCCGGTTTATTTATCATTTATGGCAGACTTTTGTCCAAAATGATCTACACAGGAGGATGTAACAGTTATTAAGGCTAATGATGAACTGGAGGAGCAGCAGCAGTCTCTGCAAGAGGTGACAGATAAGCCCTTTTTATAAGACACACCGTGCTGGCAAATCAGCGTAATATTGCTGCAACGGTGTGTCTTATGAATGCACCATGCTGGCATGGCGAAGCAGGAATTTTGCGGCATTTGTGCCGCCATGCTTGATGGTAATATTACCGCAATGCCGGAGTTGTGAATGCAGATTACGCCTTGGAGCAACAGAGGGTGGTGTCATGATCACGTGATGAATTAATGCCGAGCTCTGTCTGGAAACTATATTGAAAATGAAAGTAAACACGGGCATAAGTTTCGCTTTTGTAAACAGAATCAGCTGAGATGGTAAACTGGAGCGATGCAGAGCTCCAGGAGCTTCTCTCCATTAGAGCTGGAGCTCAGATCACCAGACAGTTCACAGGGACTCTGGAGGACAGACACCTTTAGCTGCTTGTGAAAAAACTTAAGGAGCGCGTCTTCGATCGAAATAAAAAGCAAGTTATGTCCAATAATAATAATGAAACTGTTTATGTGACTGTCAGTGGAGGAGGTCGAGCAGGTGACCAGCCTGTTTCACCAGAAGCAGAAGGAGCTGTTGGTGGCTGCAGCGAGGGTGGAGGAGCTGAGCAACCAGCTGCAGGCTCTAAAGAGCAGAAGACCACCACTTCCTCTTCCTCAGCAACATAACACATTTTCCTCAGCTCAGCTGGAGAGCCTTTACAGAGAGCTGAAGGTGAGTCATGAACATGGGTTTACCCTGCGTAGCCATGGAGCTAAAGTAGTGAAACTTTAATGTTAATTCTAGTTTTGTCCTATTTTTGAATGATTTCCCCGTTATGCCCTAACATGTGGATGCCATGCTGCCCGGGTTCCTGCAGCTGGATGTGAATCTGTGTAAAGCTAATGCAGGACTGAAACGTCACACACACACACCTCTACAGAAACACACAGCTTCATTTTTCATCTTCTTCTCTACTTTGAATGAAAACGAGTCACATGGAGGACGTGTTTCTTTGCTTTGCTGCTGAAAGTTCTGACTTGGTGAAACTAACCTCCAACTTTAATTTACAGCTTTTAGTCTGTTCAGAAGAGAATAAATACGTGATTCTAATTTATTGAAGAAGAACAGATCAGTCAGTTCCCTGCACAAGTCTAAACTCTGCAAATGTGTGGGAGGAAGTTCAGTTCCTAATGAGAGGAGACACAACCCAGATGAAACAAGGACAGCTTTGTTCATTAGCCTCAGTGGAGCCAAACCTTTCAAAGCCAAACCGTCGGGCCGGTCAGATGAGGTTTCAAGTCTGAAGCTAGTCAACAAACAAAATGGAAAAGACAGATCCCACTTAACATGTTTGAGCAGAAAACCGAAAACAAAAATTCTCAAAAAACCAGAACGCACCAAAAAACATAAAAACAAAACAATTAAGACAATGTTTGTTAGAAATCAGCTGATGAAAATGGAATTTCCATCCAGAAACTCCCAATAAATGAATAAAGGGATGAGTGGTGTCCCACAGGGCTGTGGATAAACAACACGCTGCACTGGACAAGGAGATGCTTTTGGAACATAAGTGGTGTTTTTCTATGTGAGAATATTTGGTTGATCATTTTAATTGAACCCAACACCCATGTCCTCAGCTGAGGAAGAAGCTCAACCAGGCCCAGAGCACCAGGCTGCAGCAGCAGAAAGAAACCCTCAACAAGAGAAACCTGGAGGTCGTCACCCTGGACCGACACCTGTCGGAGCTCCGAGAGCGCCTCTGGAAGAAGAAGGCTGCCTTGCAACAGAAGGAGAATCTGCCCGTGAGTTTGGATGAACACAACAAATGTGTCTGAACATAAATGAACAAGATTAGATGTCTGTTATAACCGTTTGGTCATTTCTGTCTCACAGTTGTTTCTTTGATTGGTTCAGGTGGCTCCAGACGGCGTTGCCCCACAGCATGGAGGGAGCTCCAGAGTAGCAGCGGTGGGGCCGTACATCCAGTCCTTCTCTACCTCTGGGTCCCAGGATGGCCAGGACATGCTGCTGAAACCAACGCATGGAGACGGCACCTCCACGTTACCCACATATCGCTCAGCCCTGAAGCCCCCACCCAAACCAGCCAAACCAGCCCCAGGTATTCTTTCCAAATTAGGTAGTTTAGATGTTTGATTACATTTAGGCTGATCCCATGGAATTAGGTTAGTTTAACTAAATTAATTCAATTCAGTTTATTTCTATAGCGCCAAATCACGACAAGAGTCGTCTCAAGGCACTTCACAAAGTAAACATTCCAATACAGTTCAGTTCATTAAGCCAATAAGTAAAAGGTTTCCTATATAAGGAACCCAGCAGATTGCATCAAGTCAGTAACTAGTGTCAGTGTCTTTACAGCAATCCTCATACTAAGCAAGCATGTAGCGACAGTGGAGAGGAAAACTCCCTTTTAACAGGAAGAAACCTCGCCATCCACCACGACTCACTGGGGGTTGAGAAGATAGAGCACACACACACACAAATTAATCTAGTTTGGTTTGATTTTGTAAAATGGATTGAACATATTAGTGTGAACCCTAAGTTCGTCTGTCGATCCAACTCAAGTGTGGAGCGGAGACAACTAACGCCGGCTGCACACTGGAAGCATCGCGGTAGTGGAACGGTTTACTCGCGGCACTCCAGTGCACACCGGGAGAGACAGCCACGAAGCGGCTTCTCCACCGTGGTCCTCGCTCGACTCACGAGATCACAAAATCCCTCGAGACTTCAAAGGTCACGGTTTGTTTATACCATCCGCCATTAAACCAAAAAGAAGGAACTCATGTGTGACATCGCTGTTTGATGTCATATATAACGTTGTTCCTCTCCACTGCCAGGATTAAAGCCATGAAAAACACATCGCTGCACTTCTGAAACGATGCGGTAAGTAAATAAGCCGTGAGGTCACACGTATAGACGTAATCTACATAGATATGAAATGGCATCGCTGCAATAGACTTTTATTTTGAAAATTACCGGGCATTTTACACTGAAACCGAGTGTGATTTCCTGTCTAGCCCTATGTTAACTGCAGAAACTGATGCATCCCAGAAGCGGCTCACAGGAAAAATAGAACCCGATCCTATCTTTAGTGGCGCGGCACGGCGTTCCGCTTCTAGGACGCGTCTGAAAATTGCCGCATTGCGGCTGGTTTGTGTCTCCCCCTCTAGACTATAATGGATTCTATTTGAAGCGGAGGTGTTCCGCTGCCGTTCCGCGCCGCTGATGCTTCCAGTGTGCAGTAATTTACCTTGAATCAATAATTTTCATGATTATTTTTAGGTTTTTTCAAAATGAGGTTTTAAGCAGTTTGTGATAAAGGTAGAAATGAAGAGACGAGCATTGAAGAAATACACTCCTCGATGTCAGATAACTTTAATGACAAGGATGACGGAGCCCTGCAGCGACACATGAAAGCTACATGAGCTAATGCTAACGGCAATGTGAAACAACATATGTGCTAAGCTAATAAACATACTCTAATGCAGCGCGGAATAACGTGCATATAAACAACATATAACATTGCGACAACAGCTTAGCGAATGTGTAACAAAGTGTACAAACTTACAAATAGAAGTAAACCAGTGAGTTACATGAATAGCGTCATGAACATTCTCCGAACCAAGCTTCTCCTCAAAACAGGACGTGAATCTTCCTCACAAGGGTTTTACGACACTGACCCCTAGTGGTGAGTGGAAACCTCTGCAAGCATGAAATGATTCAACCAGACTATTAAAAACAACAAGAATAACTGTCAAAAAATAAGCAGTGCTAACAAAATCAAACATGATTTTAACTTAATGGAACACACACGCACGCACACACACGTAGTTTAATCCTGACTATACCTTTCAGACTCCAAAGACATTACTCTACTTTTACATCCAGGCTCCACTATGATGCCAATAAAAAAAAGCAAAATTCTTCTTTTTCTTCTTGTGCTTTTTATTGACGATTGGCAAACTGAAAAAGCTAACTGCTAGCCTTTTTATTAGCTATCTGCAGAGTAAACAGCTAACACCTGACCCACTTAACAGTTGAGAGTGGTCTCTGGTCAGCAGAGGGCCAGAGTGCTGTCCCATGTGACGCTGATCAAGTTTCTACCTACAGAATCTCTGAAATCCTTTTTACAGGAATTAGGGATGAACATTTTCCAAAATTTCTTTAACCGGTTATTGACACCTTTAACGGTTATTAGCTGGTTAACTGTAAACCACGCCCCCACCCCGTGACACACCCACCCACAAACATTTACCCCCGCTCTATAAATAATACAAATACTTTTTCCGTCTCTTTTTAATATAATTCTGACGCACAACTAAAGTCCCACACTCGTTACATTTATAAACCAAAAGTAGAGAGAGAGTGGGATGACTGCTGAAATGTCCGTCAGAACCAGAACTTGTTGTGCAGCGGGCCGTCTGCCATCGGATACACAGCGCTGCTGCTTGTGAATGTGTGCTGAAGCACATTCTGGAGGCCATGCTTTTTAAAAATACTGTGGCGGTTTCAGACGCCATCTAGCGGGGTGTGCGTGCAGCAGCAAGAACGAGTAATCAAGTAGCAAACGCAGAGCGCTTTATTTGCCGGAACGGCTCCCCTCTTCACCCCCTGACAAACAAACATGACTCACGGTGCCAACAGGCACCGGACGAAAACAACATAAAATGAACACTAAATGAGCACTGAACTAAAAATAAACAACATTAACATAACCCCGGACAAAATAACCCCCCCAACACACAAGAAAACACAATAAAACAACCCTGCATTAACCCCCCAGGATGCAACGCGGCCCTGCCTGACCTGTCACTGGGTAGGGCCGCCACAATACTTTAGTTTCCTTACATTGAACTTAATAATTACACTGACATTTCTTTATTTTACTGAACAAATTACTCTTAGGAGGCAGACACAAACAGCTGTCACCAAGCAGGAGCAGACTGACCTGTTGCTGATGTCGGGTCAGTTTGCTGCGCCGCTTCATTTCCACCAGGCTACGCACTTTGATGTGGGGCTCATTGTTCACTACCCAGAATAAAATGCTCCCACACCGAGCTTTTTCTTACCTGCTTCATCTTTGATCATGTGATGAGCTCACCTCTTCTTCTGTGATGTTTGAGTCAACATATTTGGATAGCGGCACTCTCACGCCCTCTAGTGGCACAAAATATATTGTAGCACTTGCTGGGGGGGGGGTTACTTCCTGTTTCCCAGTGTGCTCAATACTGCTGTCATTGCTGACTCAATGCCTTTGACTGTTACAACATTACACTCAAGCACAGTTGGAGGACATAAACAGCAATTAACCGGGTAAAGCAATTATAACCAGTTATGACCTTAATGGCAATTAACTGGTTAATTATGTACATCCCCAACAGGAATAGCTTAAAGTGTTAAAACTCTTTAGCATCGCTTTAAGAGTTCAGAAGTAGTTTATCCCTGAGTCACATGGCATGTTTTCTGTCCCAGTGCTGACTCTGGTTCTTCTGTCTTTCTTAGGGGTCAAAACCTCCAAAGTCAGTAAAACACCTGAGTGGACCAGCGTAGGTGTCGGCCATTCCTCAACTCTTCCTCGTATGTCCGGCCTCAGCCGCCACGACCCAGGTCAGCTGGTTTTGGTAACACAAGGCTCCACAGCATATAAAATGTATGGCCACTGCATGATCAGACAATGTTTGGCTCAATGTGTGCACACAGCCCTGCATTCAACCAAACTCCAAACTGTTAAAATAAGCTATTCTGTACAGGTAGCGGTACCCTAAAAGACCCGAAGGGCCTCTCTGAGTCTGGAACTGCATCTCCCGCCCCTTCACGGTCCAGTCACACTACTGATGGGTGGCTCGGGGAAGATCAGGTATTGTTCTGTTCTTGTCTCTGTTTTTTGCTAAAATATTTTTTACAGGTTAGCTGTGTTTTACTAGCTTTTTAAATAAATTAGCACTACTCTTAAATGATAATCATCTCTGCTGACCTCAGATGTTTATGAATTATGAGCTGATTGAAATAAATATTATAATAGTCAACTCATAGAGGTATAGAATATAGCTTCATGTTTCCCTATAATGCTAAAATGACCTTTTTCTCTAAACCACTGTTTGTTATACGTATATCAGCAGCTAACCTGTTGGTTTTAACAGAGGAACGTAGAGTCAGAGAAGCTAAAGCAGCTAAGATGTGAAATGAAGTCCCTGATTGGACTCTGGATGTCTGCTTTGTTTTCCATCAGCAGGCCTCAGGTGCATCCAAGATGTCAGTACCACCCCCAGTTCCCAGCAAGCCCAAGCCCTCCTTACCTGGCCCACCACACCTGTCCAAACCTTTATACAACACAGGGACATTCCCTGGTAAGGCCAGACCAGCTGATGATCACCTCAAGTCTCTGGAGGTCTGGTCCAGCTACAGCAACACCCTACCGTTGCCTAACAAACAGGAGAGTCCTCCAGCTGCTGCTGTGCGACCGTACACCCTTGATCACTCAGATGAACCTGCTCTTGTTATGCAGAAGCCTCAGACTCTGGCAGCTTCATCAATCTACTCCATGTACACCCAACAGGCCACGCCTGGGAAGGTCTACCAGCCAGGCAGCCACGGCACACTGCCCCGCAGCAAAGCACCAGGTGACACCTACTGTTACTAATCACATTATAGTCCCTATTAGCCTGAGTCGTCCATTCTCACAAAACCTTCAGTAAACTAGACACGTCAGAACATAACTCCTCCCACTGGTCATCTGGCAAAATTTCATTGAAAGAATGAAATGGTGATTTGCACTCTCTATCTGAAAATGTCAAAGGTAACATATTATGTAAATCTCATGTTTTGCATTCTTTTGTGCTGCCATGTGGGTGTCTACTGCCTCTGTAAACTCCTAACATGATTAAGAAATGTCTTCTGGAAGGGTTTGGTTGCAGGAATCATGCTTCTATGAACCGTTTGATAAAGTCCCGTAAAGCTGGGGTCCGTAGCGTGCCGTCATCACGGAGAGGAGGAAGAGGTTTTGAAATTTGAGCAACTACAGCCGTTTTTGAGGAGCAGATAGTCAATGAATCTGTAGCTTCGGTTTTTTGTTTTGGCTGCTTCATTGCAAACTTCTGGCCGTAGTGCATGCTGGGAACTGGGGCGCATTCTCGTTGATTGACTGCTCCTTATTGCGGATATGCAAATCTTTAAGTTAAGCCTCTAGGTTTGTGTAAATGACTGGTTTTGCTGTAGTCCCATAGGAGGGACTTAGGGGAAGTATAAATCCTGAAAAAGTCATCAAACAGGGTCAGGTGGTCAAATTTAAGCGTTTTTAAGTTACTTCTAAACGATGAACCCCAGCTTTAACGTGACATCACAGTAAGGATAGTTAGTGTACACAGCCAAGCCAGATTTGACTTCCTTTGCATTTCATTACTGTTTTCTGTTACCTGCCCAGTGTATGGAAGACCAGTGCCTCCACCCAGTTTGGGACTGAAAACTGTTGGTTCCGACTTGACTGCCATGAATTCTGCGTTTTGTGAGTCTGATGCAAACAAGGCTGAGGACACTTTGCCAGCTGCAAGAGAAGGTACTGGAGGCAACGCCCCTCGACCTCTCAGCCCCACCAAGCTGACGCCTTTCCAGTACATCCCACACCGGAATCCCAGTGATGCCGATCTGGAAGCTGTCCACCGCCGACTACACCCTGTGCCCCGCCCTCTAAAGAAACGCTGCTCCTTCACAGAGCCGGAAGGCCCAGCCGGGCCCAACATCCAGAAGCTACTCTACCAAAAAACCACTTTGGCTGCCATGGAAACCATCCCCATGGAGACGGTCAGTTCTACAGGAAACAGAGTCCCTGGAGACAGGATGGATGGGGCAGACGCTTTCTCCAAGAACAAAGACCATATTGAAATGTGTCTCAAGCATCAGTTGTCTGCTAGCTCTGATGACAGCATGACCCCACCCCCACTCCCCCCACGCATATCTATATCTGACCCTAACTCCTACCACTCCCCGTCTCCTCCACTGGGGCAGAAAGGAGAAAAGGATTGCTCGTCCCACTTAGCTCACCAGGACAAGTTTTCAGAGGACTTTCCACCTTACCCACCCCCCCCTTACCCTCATAGTGGTGAGTTAGAGCAGGGGGATGGCATCTACAACCTGCAACCACCAGAGATCACAGGACAGGTCCCGGTGCTACCTGTGAGTTACAGTGTAAAGATGGGCCTAAATAATAAAAACTAATGAAGTCAGTTTTTTTCCATTCACTGCCGTCCTCCTCTCTGTTTCTCAGGGCAAACGGTCAATCCTTCGTAGAGAAGGCTCAGAGTGGATCGGGCGTGGTCTACGGGTCCAGTTCAGCCCTCTGGCACTTCTGCTGGACTCCTCTCTGGAGGGCGAGTACGACCTCGTTCAGAGAGTTATTTATGATGTGAGTAAAGCTGCTGCATGGTATTATTCTATTATGTCCCCTGGGAGGTTGCTGCCATTTAACTCATTCATTTCTGCTTTTGAAGCTGAGGATCAGAATCAGCTCCTCTAAATCCAAGACCATGGTCTTGAGTCAGAAAAGGTATGCCTTCTCCAGGTCAGGGACGAGTATGTTTGGGGCGCAGAGTGGAGGAGGTTCTGGGGGGGTGCGTAGTTGACAAAAATTGAATATGGTTTGGAATCGAATTCATGCGGTTTTTCTGTCACTCCACAAAGGATCCCATATTACGGCACAGCTCCAGAAGGATCATGGAAGACGCATTTCCTCCAGAGTTCACGCTCTGCCAAATTCTCCAATAACTAAAGATCAGCCATGCTACCAGTGGCGGCTCGTCCATAGGGGGCGCTAGGGCGCCGCCCCACCAGTCTCACAGGAAGAGGAAGAAGAAGAGAGGAATCACAAAATGTATTTAAAAAAACATCAAATTTAAACTAAACGGTCTATACACCTTATGGGCTGTAAGTGCTGTGTGTAATCTGCATTTAATTGTAGTTTAATAAAGTTAATAATTTTAACACGGCCGAAACGTTGACGTACTTCCTGTCACGTGTCCTCTCGCGGGCGCAGCAATCTTTACCATTGACTTAGGCCCTATTTCAATACTCACACTGCGCCCTACACCCTTCTGTGAAGTGCGCTTAGAGGAAGTGTGCAGCAAGGCTTCGAGTGCGTAGTACACAAATGTGCAAATAATTGCCGAATTGGGACAGGGAGCATTACGTCATCGATCGTGATGCATGCTGGGATGCCGGTCGCTGTTTGTGCTTTTTTAAAAATCTTTATTAACAGCTTTCAAACAAACAAATAAACACTTATTTGATTAAAATTAAATTAATTGCTGTCCACATTTATAAACATTCAGAGCATGTATAAATATCATTAACCGTCTTAAAACGAACTTCTATCACCTGAAAATACATGTTTTCAGAAAAGGCACTTGACCCATTGCTCCACCTCCTTCTCAAAATTCCCACGTAGCAATGGATTGTGGGTAATACCCTTCACCCAAGTCCGCATCGCTGCAGGCTTGGGTGAAGTGCGGATTAAGGGTGCAAAAGGGGCGTGGTCAACTTCCGCACTTGAGAATTGGGACACCCTACGCACTCGCACCCCTGGCCGGGAACGCGCAATTGAAGGGCGCAAGGGTGCAAGTGCGAGTATTGGGATTGGGCCTTAATATGGGTTAACTGGCGCATGCGCGCTGGATCCCCAACGACAAGGAATAGGAGAGCTGTTGGGCGCATATGGTTGCGATCGCAAGCAAACGGGGGAGTCTGCTCAGATCAGGAGGAGGATGCCGATTGGTCAGCTCACCCAGCCCAGACAGAACCGGAAATTTCTCCACAGGCTAGTTCACCGTCCTTTGTTGTTGTGGGGCTGCTGCTAACGTTGACTATGGAGAAACTAGTAGTTTCATCTTTTTATCAGTGGATTCTACGAACCAAGTGGATTTTTTACTATAAGATGGATTATTTTGACCAACAAGGTAAGACAGAATTTAGCTTTTGACTTCATGAAAATAGCTTTGTTTTGCTTTTCATTTGCAGTCATTGGGTGGTGTTGAGGTAGAAAACGTGGATTCTATCGTTTAAAAGAGCCTCTTCCTGTTTAGTGTGTGTGAGGTTTGCATATATTGGTCAATCTGAAGCATGTTTTTGGAACAACTTTGTTGCTAACTTAGCGACAAAGTCCGTAGAATTCAAGTTGTGTGAAGCATAAGAATGGTAATTTGGCGTTCCCTAGTGGTGTTATGTGGTTAGCGCATCTGAAAAACTCACCTGCAAAATGAAGAAAAAAACGACCGTTTATATAGCGCCTCTCAAGATAAAAACCATTCACAAGAACTAACAAAAAAATAAAAATAAAAAAATGCGCCACAACCCAAAAAAAATTCACCAGCCGCCACTGCATGCTACAGTCTTTTATAGGTTATAACACCAGTTATGCAATAAAGCTGATTTTCCACCAAAATAATTATTTAGGATGGATGGATGAACACGCTGGAGGGATTATGTCTCTCAGCTGGCCAGGGAACGCCTTGGGATTCCCTCGGAGGAGCTGGCCCAAGTGGCTGGGGAGAGGGAAGTCTGGGCTTCTCTGCTTAGGCTGCTGCCCCCGCGACCTGAGGCTGGCTGGCTGGCTGGCTGGCTGGCCGGACGGACGGATGGATGTTTATTGGGTAAAAATAACTAGTGGATGAGGAACACACATACATGACTGAGACCGTCAGTGTTGCGGTTCCCCCGTTCTACCAGATGCTGTTCGTACGCGTGGTCAGAGCTGTTCTTATATTTAGGAACATTTCTACTCACAAGTTCAAGATGGTAAATACCACACAATGCATAAAATCGTTCCAACACACGAAATACAAAACATCTGTTCATAAGTACGGTTGATGAATGAGCGCCCTGGATTTTAGTGAGAATTAGATCGTTAAGCAGGAAGGACTTCTTGTTAATGGAACAGCTTTCTAGTACAGCCATGCTGAGTGAGGGGGAGAGAACAGAAACAGCTGGAGGTAGTGATCCACGATGTTTGTAAAGTCCACTCATGGAGGGGACAGGAAGAGAAACCACTGAAGAATGAGGATAAACAGACCTGACGTAACATGGCGGCCTGGCGGGAAAGCGGAGGCAGAGCTCACGTCCACAAACAAAGGAGACGGAGCTAGGAGATTGTGCTGATGTTTACTAGCTAACCCACGCTTTAAGAGAAGGCTAATTCTCACCTGGATTCATGCTCGTTTCCCCCTTTTGCTCCGAGTTTTCACCAGGATCGGAAAAATATCACTAGAGGCGCTTGGCTTGGATCGAGCGCTTGGCTCGGGTCCAGCACCCCACAAACGTAAACAAAGTGTTGGATGAATCCATGGCGCGTCTTAGCCGATCACGATAGGAAAGATTAAAGAGTCTGGCAATCATACGAGATGGTAGTCAGGAGATTACCGAAGAAGACCAAAGCAAGGAGGAGTGGGACTTAAGTATAAACCTCAACCCACTCCTTCTCAAGCTTGGCAACCTCTAATCATTAGAAAAGACAAGAATATGTTTGTTTGTTTTGTTAGTTTTCTTCTTTATATTGTGTTTTCTGTTCATTTATGATGAAAAAACTGTTTGAACTAAACATAACTTCTGTTTAAGGTCGATGATGTTTCTCATGCAGGTAGAAGATCCCAGCATGCCAAACGATGAGGGAATCACAGCCCTGCACAACGCTGTCTGCGCTGGACACACAGAGATTGTTACGTTTTTGGTTCAGTTTGGTGTCAACGTGAATGCTGCCGACAGTGATGGCTGGTGAGTCTGTAGCTCAGACATCCATTATGACGTGTGCAAAGTACAACAGGTTGACTCATTTGACATTATGTCTAAGGAGAACTGGGACACGCCTCTGTCCCCAGTGCCACAGAGCTAAAGTCCTGCCCGGGACCACTTTTTCAGTCCCTTTCTAGCCCACTCCCACTGTCCGTCTCTTTCACTCCCACCAGCTCTCCCTAATATTAGTGTCCAATCCTGCTCACACCCGCCTCTCCATACACAGGGCAACAAGAATAAGGTTTATACTAGTTCCCAACAGGCCCAAAAAATTTAAATGACCCAAGGGACTTGAAGGCTTGGCGCGCTCCGACAGCAGAGAGAGAGATGGACGGAGGTGCACGTATGCCCGTTTCTATGCAGCGGCTGCAGCTGGAGCGGGTGGATGAAGACGTGCTTGTAAATAAGACGGGGTGATGTTGGTTATACAGACCTAGTGTGTGTTTAAAGGAGTCATCACCTGAAATTTTCACTTTTCCACTTGAACAAATGTTTATAATGGCTTCCTAATGATTTTTCACTGGCTGAGAAGCCGATATTTAACATTAACGCATTTGTTTACTCTTGCCTTCTTCAACCAGCTCACATGCACCCCACGAGCACGCGCACTCCAAAACCAGAACTTGAGCTCTGGCCTATATGTCGTCACAAAGGCCAGATATAACCAAATATGAGGCCAGCAGCGAACAAACCAGCACAACAAAGCTCATTTCATAACGTGAAACGCATAAATGATGTCTTACTGTTGCTGATCCGTGTTACGGGGAAAAAAAAGTCCACTGGGTTTGTGTCTTCGATCTTCACAACAGCATGATGAGACGATGCCAGGCTGTTTAGCTTGCTTTGTCCCATCTGGACTGTTTACAGATCTCCAATGCCGCGTCCCATCATTTTCCGGTTTTCCGGCCTCCACTGCATAGACATTGGAGAGTAGACGCCACACCGACCGCTATTCCCTATGGCGGCCACAATTTCAGGGTCTACTTTTTATAAAGTCTATGATTCACAGGCTGTTGTAGCGAAAAGGTCTTGGCTGGGTTTTAGCTACTTCGTGGAGATTTGGAGCTCATGAACTACGAGGGAACGCTGTTCATAAACCTGTTCACACACGCCAGAATGAGCGCGCTCACTTTAACGTTCGTCAGGCAAAATACAAGCGAGTTCAGTTCACAAACGATCGTTTAATGAACACATCCATGTACAACACTGCCTGTCACTTCCTCCCAGCTATTGCCGACATGACGCTCGATGTTGACTGACGAGCAAAGCCGTCTGTTGTGGCACGCGCACAAAAAAAAACTACCGGAAATTAGAATAAAACATAAACACGAAAACTAAGCTAATTTTCTCTATAAATTCAGTTAGTTTTAGTTAGTTTTGTTAACACTCATTACAGTTTCAGTTAGTTTCAATTTTTGTTTTTAAATTCGTTTTTATTTTTATTTCAGTTAATGACATTTTTTTTTTTATTCTAGTTTTCGTTATTTCGATAGTTTTTGTTTACGATAATAACCCTGTTCTATACTAGAAGTTTCATGACAAAGTTGATAAACACTATGAAAAACTGACACCCCCCCCCCCCCCCCCCCCCCCCCCCCCCAAAAAAAAAAAGGGGGACGACCACTCGTTCCTGTGGGACACCCACTTTCCGTGTTTCTGGCTAATACCCTGCTACAGGAACTCTAGCTGCCAAGAAGAGCTGTTGCACACCTCTCCAGATTGAGCAGGTCATTTTGGTGAATGATGTGTGGAGGTACATGCTTCTGTTTGGGGCACATTAAATTTGACAAAAGAATAAAAACTAAACTAGTCTGACTTTGTCAGACGACATCAACATGTTCTCTGATGCTGTCTGACCAAGTCAAACCAGTCCCCGCCATTCCTTCTGAAAAATCACCTGCCCTGGGAACACATCATACTACAAAGAGGTCCACATTATTTATTTAATCAGAATGTCTCAAAATGCATTAGTGTTGACAGATGTTGTCTTTCTGTCTGTAGGACCCCCCTGCACTGCGCTGCTTCCTGCAACAACGTTCAGCTTTGTAAGTTCCTAGTGGAATCTGGGGCAGCTGTGTTTGCCTGTACGTACAGCGACACGCAGACCGCCGCTGACAAGTGCGAGGAGATGGAAGATGGCTATGCTCAGTGCTCTCAGTTCCTTTACGGTGAGACATAAACCAACAAGCTATTTGTGGTTGCAAACTACTTCTATGGCAAGGCAAGACAGCTTTATTTATAGCACATTTCATACAGAAGCAAGAACGTAAAACATTAAAAATCAATGTGACAACATAAAACAGCAGATACAAATACACAAATAAAATTACATGTAAGAAATAAAATAAAAATGCAAAGTTAAAGTGCAGAAGGTGCAGCATCAGAAACATTCATTCAAAGGCTGATGAATACATGAAAGTTTTCAATTTTTATTTAAACGTTTCTAGAGTTGGGGCACATCTGAGGTCATGAGGAAGCTGATTCCATCTGTGTGCAGCTTAGTAGCTAAAAGCAGCTTCACCCCGTTTGGTTCTGACCCGGGGTTCTACTAGCTGACTGCTTCCTAAGGATCTCAGAGCCCTGCTGGGTGTAGATACTGTAGGGAGATCTGACATGTATTTTGGCCCCATGCCATTGAGTGATTTATAAACTAGTAGAAGCACTTTGAAATGGATTCTGTAGTTTACTGGTAACCAGTGTAGAGATTTAAGAAAGTTAAAGTCCCAAGTCATCATCACACACTGGTGAAATTACATCTCTGCATTTGACCCATCCCCGTGGTGGGGAGCGGTGAGCTGCAGCTGTGGCTGCACTCGGGAACTATTTGGTGGTTTAACCCCCCAATCCAACCCCTTAGTGCTGAGTGTCAAGCGAGGAGGCATTGGGTCCCATTTTTTCAAAGTCTTTGGTATGACCCGACCGGGAATCGAACCCTGATCTCCCAGTCCCGGGGCGGACACTCTACCACTAGGCCACCGGAGCTGGGAGTGATGTGAAGACCAGACAGAAGACCATTGCAGTAGTCCAGCCTGCTGGAGATGAACACATGAATGAGTTTATCTAGGTCTGGTCTGGACATGAGACCTCTGAGTCTTGCTATTTGATGAAGATGATAAAACGCTGATCTAGTTATAACCTTAATGTGACCAGTGAAGCTCAGGTCTGAATCAATTATGACACCAAGATTTCTAACCTGAGTCTTTGTTTTTAATGAACAAGGGAGCCACAGGAGGGAGGGCTTTCCAGCTTTTCCATTTCTAACATGGTTTAAAATATGGACATCAAACTCACCTTGTTTCCTCCAGCACTAGCTATGACTAACATGGATGATGCCTGTGGTGTCTGTGGTCCTTGCTTTTCAGCCCTTCTTCTCTCATTTACTGGTTGATTGACAAGTGTTTGTCCAGTTCCACCACGATGTTGCATATGGTGCATAAGAGCTTCCACCACCTTTGTGTGACTTCTAGAGACTTGCATGTGTTTTAGGTGTAATATTTGATTGCAAACCTAATTGTTTCATGTCACACGTGTTTTCATCAGGCAGGAAAGCAAGAAGTAAACTAAGGTGGCGGTTTAGGGTCAAAATTGATCCAAGCAGTGACTTGTCAGAGAAGGGAAAGACAAATGTGTGGGTGATTGGTCAGAGTTGCTGGAAAGTTGCGTTGATTGGTGAAAATGTCAAGTCAACTCTTAATTTCCAGTTACTGAATTTGCATTAATAGTTACGATCACAAAATTACAACTTCCTGGAGGGACTGGGTTACTAAAACACTTATTTGCTGATATGACTGACTAAAATAACTGACTAAGGGAATTACTATGCCACGTAGTTACAAAATGTGAGAATCTGCTGTAGGAATGGTATCCAGACAGCAGGTGGAGGATCTAAGCGATCCTACAGTTTAAGACATAAAGTGAGACATTGTGCCAGTAGTAGACCTGGTGCAGGTCCTAGCAGGACTCTGGTTTTGGGTCCATTAATATTTGGCTCTTCTGAGATGATCAGATCTCAGGGAAACACACATGGTGTAAAGCTGCGTTGGACTCGTGACCTGTCCAGGTGTAGCCCCACCTATAACCTGATGACCAGAGGAGGAGGAGGTTCTGGTTTGTGGACCTGAGGGCTCAGGTTGGAGCTTAAGGCTTTAACAGTTCAGTAACATAAGGAGGAGCTTGGCCATGAAGAACCCTGAAAGTTCTAGTCAGGATTCTAAAGTTAACGGGTAACCAGTGCAGAGACATCAGAATAGGAGTGATGTGAGCTCTTCTGTTTGCTCCAGTTAGGAGCCTCGCTGCAGTTCTGGACCAACTGAAGGCGGTCAAGGGCTTTTTTGTTAAAACATGTGAAAAGTGTGTTACAGTAATCTAGACGGGAGGAGATAAAGGCATGCAGAACCATTTCAAGCTCATGTTTTTACACCAACCTTTGCAGTTTGGAGATATTTCTCAAGTGATAAAAACAGTTTCTGACCAGTGTTTTTGAGTGACCTTCAAGAGACATTGATTGGTCAAAAACACCCAAATTTCTCATGTTTGACTTGACAGCAGAAGCTAAATGACCAAGTTGTTGACTAATCAGAGGAGCCATGCTCTCAGGGGCAATGATCAGACATTCAGTGTTTTCAGAGTTTAACTGAAGGAAGTTATCTTCTAGCCAGCTAGTGATCGCTGTTAGGCACTCTAGTAGTTCAGCCAGTTTATGGAGCTCAGATTCCTTATAGCTGAATGTCATCTGCATATAGGTGATAAGAGACATTGTGAAAAGCACCAATTATATGTCCAAGAGGGTGTATATATAATAAAAACAGGAGTAGACATAAAACAGAGCCTTGGGGTACCCCACAGAACAGATTGGTGGAATCTGACTAGCTCTTGTGTGACTAGCCTCGGGGTCAAACTTGACGCAGACCTGTCCATGACCCAGCACATAAATGCTACTGTGAGATCCTGTTTTTTTCAACTTCGCCGCATAACATGCTTGAAACCCATCCTCAGGAGACCACATTTGGAATCAGTTATTCATGCTTTTATCACCTCTAGACTCGAGTATGCTAACTCTACT
This sequence comes from Aphyosemion australe, assembly GCA_006937985.1. Lineage (NCBI taxonomy): Eukaryota > Metazoa > Chordata > Actinopteri > Cyprinodontiformes > Nothobranchiidae > Aphyosemion > Aphyosemion australe. The sequence goes on along the minus strand of SSNS01000182.1, from coordinate 1,078,588 downwards.
CTCATAGGTGTCAAAACCACCTCTATGAACCGTCTGCAGAGGGTACAAAATGCGGCAGCTAGATTTCTCACTGGAACAAATAGACGAAGCCACATCACTCCTGTTTTGGCTGATTTACACTGGCTCCCTGTAGCGTACCGTGTACAGTTCAAAGTTCTTATCTTTGCATACAAGGCTGTTAATAACAAAGCTCCCCTATGTCTGTCTGAATTACTTACACACCATGTTCCCACCCGATCACTACGCTCTGCAGATCATCACCTCTTGTCCATACCCAAAATGAAATACAAATCTCGTGGAGAGCGGGCCTTTGCTTTTGCTGCACCTAAACTCTGGAATGCACTCCCACTCTCAGTGCGTCTGGCCCCCTCACTTACACACTTTAAATCCTGCCTTAAGGCAAATTTTTTCAGGATGGCTTTTGCCAGGTAAAGTTTTAAATAGTGGATGTTGTCCATGACATCGACTCTCTTTTAGTGTTTTTATCCTTTTTTTTTATTATTTATTTTATTTTTATTCACTTTGTTCTTTTCTTGTATTCATAAATCCAAATTTTCATGTTTACCCGCGTCTTGTGTTGAAATGTTGATTTTTATGCCTTATTATTATTATTTTTTATTTATTTTTTAATCGGTCTGTCACACATTCTCTGCTTGGGAGGACCTATTTTATTAGTTTAACTGCCTTTTATCTGTTTTTTATTGCCCTTTTACTAAGTTCAAGCACTTTGGTCAGCTGACACGCTGTTTTTAAATGTGCTCTATAAATTAATGTGGTATGGTATGGTAATACTAAGACTGTAAATTCCCCGTTGTCTGCAGCCATCATGATGTCACTGGAAACTTTAATCAAAGCTGTTTCTGTTGAATGATTTTTACGAAAACCAGATTGGAATTTATCAAAGTTGTTGTGAAGTTCCAGAAAAGTAATCAGTTGATCGGCCACAACTTTGTCTAAGATTTTAGAGATAAAGGGCAATTTAGAAATGGGTCTGTAATTATTAGGCTGAGAGGAGTCCAAACTGGGTTTTTTCAGGATCGGTTCAACAACAGCATGTTTGAAAACAGAAGGTCCAGAGCCAGATTGGAGAGATAGATTAATAAAATCCACAATGCATGGGCCAATTTGGTCAAAGACCTTAAGAAGCAAAGTGGTTGGGAGAAAATCAACAGGGCAGGAAGTTGGTTTCATGTTTTTCTGAATGAGACAGATGTCCTGGAGATTTACAGGAGTAAAGAAGGACCATGACTGGGAGGGAGGTGGCTGGATGGGAGAATGGGAAGAGGATGGGGGTGAAAAACTTGCCCTGATATTTCTGATTTTATTCTCAAAGAATGCAAGAAAGTTGTTCCAGTCAGACCTTGAGAATACAGGCATGTGAGGGGCGTGAGGTGAAACAATCTGGTTTATGGTGTCGAACAAGACTTTAGAATTATTTTTGTTTGAGGAAATCAGCTGAGCAAAGTAAACAGCCCTGGAGTTTGTGATCGTCTCATTCAGAGATGTTATGAGTTCCTTAAAGTGCAGCCTATGAACCTCTAATCTAGTTGACTTCCAACGCCTCTCAGCTTGGCGGCATGTCCTTCTGAGACTATAAATATTTTCATTCATCCAAGGACTTTTTCTTCTGTGAGACCCAGTGCTTTGTCTAACCGGAGCCACATTATCTAAGATACAAGAACATTGCTGATTAAGGGAATGGATAAAGGAGTTTGGATCATCACCATGAACTAAGCTGCTGTCAAATAATGCAGAAAATCTATCCACTGCTGACTGATTAATGATGCGTCTTTCTGATTTCAGTTTGTGAGGGACAGGATCAATGATAGACTGGACATTAAAGAGAATGCAGCTGTGGTCACTCACATGAAACTCTTCAACATGTAAATGGTTGATGTTTAGTCCTAGAGAAAACACCAGATCCAGAGTATGACCCATTTTATGTGTGGGGCCTGAAACGTGCTGTTCAAAGTTAAAAGACTCTGTAATAGATATGAACTCTACTGCTGTGCTACAAGCAGCGTCATCAATGTGTAAATTAAAGTCACCAAGAATTAAAACCTTTTCTAGTTTGAGCGTTGATGATAAGAATTCAGCAAATTCAGAGAGAAANNAATCTGGTTTATGGTGTCGAACAAGACTTTAGAATTATTTTTGTTTGAGGAAATCAGCTGAGCAAAGTAAACAGCCCTGGAGTTTGTGATCGTCTCATTCAGAGATGTTATGAGTTCCTTAAAGTGCAGCCTATGAACCTCTAATCTAGTTGACTTCCAACGCCTCTCAGCTTGGCGGCATGTCCTTCTGAGACTATAAATATTTTCATTCATCCAAGGACTTTTTCTTCTGTGAGACCCAGTGCTTTGTCTAACCGGAGCCACATTATCTAAGATACAAGAACATTGCTGATTAAGGGAATGGATAAAGGAGTTTGGATCATCACCATGAACTAAGCTGCTGTCAAATAATGCAGAAAATCTATCCACTGCTGACTGATTAATGATGCGTCTTTCTGATTTCAGTTTGTGAGGGACAGGATCAATGATAGACTGGACATTAAAGAGAATGCAGCTGTGGTCACTCACATGAAACTCTTCAACATGTAAATGGTTGATGTTTAGTCCTAGAGAAAACACCAGATCCAGAGTATGACCCATTTTATGTGTGGGGCCTGAAACGTGCTGTTCAAAGTTAAAAGACTCTGTAATAGATATGAACTCTACTGCTGTGCTACAAGCAGCGTCATCAATGTGTAAATTAAAGTCACCAAGAATTAAAATCTTTTCTAGTTTGAGCGTTGATGATAAGAATTCAGCAAATTCAGAGAGAAAAGGGCCAGCTGGACCGGGAGGTCGATAAATTAAAATACAGTGAAAAACATTTTGTAACCCAACTTTGATGACCTGACATTCAAAAGTAGTAAAAGGGCCACTTTTCATCAAATTACAGACATGTTTGTCCTTAAAGATCACAGCAAGACCTCCACCACGACGTGACGGGCGTGGTGTGGTAAACACAGAGCAATCTGGTGGACAAAGTTCATTCAAATGCACAAAATTTTCATCTTCCTGCCACGTCTCCGTAAGAAATAAATATTCTAAGCCCTCTTTGATGAGCAGCTCAAAGATTTGTTTGAAATGGAACGGGCATTTAACAGAGCACACTGAAGTGAATCTTGGAGATCCTTTGTCTTCTTAACTTGTTGGAGAGGGATGGGTCGTAAGCATCTAGTGCGTTTCTGGGTTCTCCGGCCATGAATACAGAACCCTAGAAGGTGCTGTATAAATACAGACCATTTACAGGAATTTTCTGTTTAAGGATCACATCTTCAGCAAGCTTCAGAATGCCTTTGAATCAAGAAAAGTTCACGTTTAAAGTTCTGTCAGATTTTTCCAAACTTCTGAGTGTTCAAGGTTTTGGAGATTATGCACCTTTGTTTGAAAATAATAGATGAGTTTCGAGTTAGGCTGTGGCGTTTTGGTTGTGATATGTTTTTCTGTTTGTGTTGCAGGAGTTCAGGAGAAGATGGGAGTGATGAACCGCGGCGTGGTGTACGCTCTCTGGGACTTTGAGCCTCAGCATGAGGATGAACTTAGCTTTACGGAGGGTGATTGCATCACAGTGCTGAGACCAGAAGATAAGGTGGAGACAGAATGGTGGTGGGCACGATGCGGTGACCATGAAGGATACGTTCCTCACAACCTGCTGGGGGTGAGGTTATGAGAAATACCTGAATAAGTTCTGTCATTCATGTCTTCAGCAAGCATCACACAACACATTTCAATGGAGGCTGGTGAATATTTCCCATATTATTGGGTGTTCATAAAGCCCATGGTCAGAATCTCAATTATTACTTTGTAAGAATGGACATTTTTAAATACTTAAAGGCATACTAAGTACATTTTTCATATATTTAAATCATTTTCTTGAGCCAGAAGGTGCTAAAATGACCCTTTACAGGGTTAATCAATAGTCTCCGGTCCCTGTGGGAGGGCAGATTACCACATTTGCCACTTGAGCCTTTCCGGATCGCTGCCCTGAAGTCTCACAAAGTCCCATATCTCACTAGTAGCACTGAGCTAGCAGCCCTGCGTCATGGCGTAGCCTTTAAAGCAGGGGTGCCCAATCCTGGTCCTGGAGGGCCGCTATCCAGCAGGTTTTGTGGTTTCTCTGCTCAAACACACTTGATTCAGTGGTTGAATCACCTGTGCAGCAGCTCATCAAGCTCTGCAGAAGCCTGTTAATCACTTGCTAATTGAAATCAGGTGTGTTGAAGCAGAGTTACAACCAAAACCTGCAGGATAGCGGCCCTCCAGGACCAGGATTGGGCACCCCTGCTTTAAAGAAACAAAGACAACATTCATCTGATGAAGCTAAAAGAGGAAAAGAACACCTCACCAAACCAGAGTCAACATCTGAAGTCTTCTGAATCACTAGAGCTCAGAGACGAGTGAGGATGCAGACCTAACAACTTTAATATGTTTTGTTTGTTCACGTTTTTATTTTTTCAGTTTTCGTAATTCTTTCTAAATATGGTTGTCAGGCGGTAGTGATCACGTCGTCCTGTTCCGTCATCGATAATACGCTCACCCAGTACAGCTCAGGAGGTAGAGCGGGTTGTCCAGTAATCAAAGGTTGCAGGTTCAATCCCAGCTCCCACCAGAGAATGCTGCTGTTGTGTCCTTGGGCAGGACACTTGTCTCCTGCCATGTATGGCAGCCTCGCCTCTGTCAGTGCGCCCCAGGGCAGCTGTGGCTACATTGTAGCTCATCCCCACCAGTGTGTGAATGGATGAATGACTGATTGTGTTGTGAAGTGCCTTGGGGGGTTGTAGAGCCCTATGAAGGCGCTATACAAGTGCAGGCCATTTATCATGTTACCACCCTAAGGCCCACATAAGTTCTCATCTCACCTTGCTGTGTCGTCTCTCCCTGAGCTCCTTGTGTCCTCACACATCGTTTATGAGTCTCAACACTCGTCACCCGGGACAACGGTCGAACCATCCATGTTACTCGTCCCGCTGAAGCTATTCACCCTGCCGGCCGGTCCTGTCACAGCCGTTCGTAGCTTCTACAGTAACGCACCTTTATCACCCAACGCTCTCCATGTTTGGGTTTACTGACACGCTACAGCACTTCCCTGTGGTCATACGATTCCTCCTCTCAGGATCTTTCTCCGGTGGTCATTATTTACCAGGACCTCTGTTAGTCAGTAGTAAAGTGGCTAGCCCATAGGCATGTACACTTAGATTCCTCATTACGCACTGGAGAGTGATCCCACGCATAATGAGGAATCTAATGCTTATGGGCTAGCCGACATGTTACTTCCACTTAGTGATGAACCGCTCCTGTAGACACTAATGAAGGGTGAGGAGTTAGATTAAGGTGTTAAAAACGCACACAGTGAGGGGTAGAGTACGATGGACACTAGGGGGTGTTAAAGCACACCAAAACGTACTTAGTGTGCCTTTAAATGATGCAGTTTGGAGTGCAAAATATTGTCATTTTGGCCAAATAAAGAAACGCTGCTGGAGTTCAGGACTGAGCCACCTGTGGACCGTCTGTTACCACAACAGTCTTATAGGAAAGGTTGGAAGTTTGAAACTTATCCTAATGATGTTATATTTTCACCCCTAGCTATACCCGAGGATCAAGTCTCGCCAGAGGAGCCTGGCGTAGCCAGATGCCCACCTGTGTGTGTGTGGAGGGGGGGGGCTCCCAGGTCTCTGTGAATGTGCTGCATCAGTAAAGCCCTGTGGCCTCGTGTCACTGGATTGAGACTCTTCACCACCTATTAGAAGTGGTGCATTGACTGACTTATTTAAAAACCTCCATCAGTCTGAATGCAAACATGACTCAGCTACGCTCCTTCTCCTGCTATGTTCTACGTGTCTGAGATGCTCACCTGCATCCTAACCAGGACCCATCAGCAGCACACTCCCACAAGGATCCTAACACAAACCAATGATTCCTTCCTGGCAGGATTCCTTTGGACCATGTTTAGATCCAGATCACCTCTCACTGGCCTGATGCTGAAGATGTGCTGCGGTTAGAGTCCAGACGTGCCACCCCCTTCACTGCAGGGATGTGATCAGTCAGAATGACGTTGGGAAGGTTTTCAGACCTTTAAAAATAGGTGAAACTATAAAAACTAGAATCTGGTGCAAAAGTCCATTTATATTGTTGCCATCACCCTATGGAACTCAGGAACCTCTGCAGATGTTCTGGATTCATCAGCTGATCAGAGTGTGACACTTTGAGTCTAGAATATTGACCCTTTTCACAATATTCTGATTGTCTGAGATGTTGAATGTGGGGTTTTCATCAGCTGTAGCCAGAATCATCACAATTTTAACAAATAAAAGCTGAAATATCTGGTTTTGCTGGAATGAGTCTGTCTCAGATTAGTTTCACCTTTAAGTTGAATTACTGACATAAATGAACTTCTGCACCAGGTCCCCCTTGTTCTAGTTTCACCAGAAGCAGGTTCTGATAGATCCACCACCATGTGCACAAAGCCTGTAGTGAGGTCTGAGTGTTTAGTTGTTCTGATGGTTGCTCGTTGGACTTGTGGGAGGAGCGTGGTGGAGAGGGCGGTGTCATTGACTCCAGGCCCCCATGAGCCAGCAAACATTGGTCATGGAGAATAAAATCATCATGGATCTAACACAAACCTCACAGAACCCTGCAAAGACCACCACGTTCTGACTGATTCATAGTGAGGTCTTCATCCATAATAATGATGACAAACCTTTGTGCCATCATCTTGCTTTCTTTAGTGACAGAAATGAAGAAAGATGACGACCGCCGTCTTCCCTAAAGGCTGGAAGCAAACCAGAGAGCTCAACCACAGACCAGCCAGGCAGATTTCAGACCCACAGTGTTTTGTATTTAGGTGATCTGACTCAGAGAAGACATGGTGGCAAGAACGCTTTCTGAACAAGACAAAGTCTGTATGTTTTTACTCCTGTATTACAGTTTAGAGTAAATCTTGACATTTTTATAACTTCTGATTAAATGTTTTATATTCCCTACCTGATTTATCTGGAGCAGACCTGAGACCAGGCGTTACAAGCCTCCTAAATGATAAAATCAAAAATTTTCCAATTCATTAGAAATAGATCTGATGTGAAATACATCTGATGTTCCATTGTAGTCCAAAATCCAGTTAAAATGCTTTCAACTAATGAAGCCGGTGGAAACATGGATGGATTGTCAGAATGACTGGCTCCAGAGGGACGGGTAGGACAAGCAACCCTTAAATCCCATAAAGGTGTGATTTATTCACACTGACTCCAGGCTTTTATAGGTCCTGCTGAATCAGCACTCACACATGCAACAGTAACGTCCACACAACCATGGAGAATACACGCAATGTTTACAATGTAACACAACTGTTACAGCACCAAAATAAGATCAGAACTTTTCCCAGCCAGACAGCATCAGAGGTAAGGATCAGCCGCATCGTTTAAATCCACGTGAGGAACAGATGGGACCAGTAACCCAGTGGAGAACAGGACCTCAACCACACACAGGGCAAAAGAAAAAGAGCTGTGTTTACGATTTTCAGGCGACCAGTCACCATGGTTACAGCAGCTTTAGTCTGTCCATCAGAGCTGTTACACTGATGCAATCACCAAACAGCAGGTGCTTTTCGTGTTCCCTCGTTTGCTCAGTAAAGTTCCGTTTTGTGGTTTTCTATGTGAAATGGAACGCGGCCCGTTGGGCGACGGTGTTGATGAGTGTACCTGACTGTAATGGTGGGCTGCTGCTGGGTTACCGGTGGGTTTTGCTGAGTCCCACACAGCTGAAGGATTCCACCTAACGTGTTGAAAATGCTGGAAGACTACAACTTAAATGTGTTCACACCAAGAAAAAGGTGATTTTTCTTTTATATTTATTCATTTGGTGCAATAATAACAATAATGTACAACATTTTATTCAAACAAGCACCCCGGGCATGGATGGGTAGACCCGGGAAGGTCTTCTCTAAACTCTTGGTCTCAGGACGGAGGATGAAGGAGAAGTTCTTATGATTTCTGATGGTTCTGGGAGGGTGGAAGCAGGCGTGTGACGTGACCGATCCCCTTGGTGACGCCCTCTCTGAAGAGCAGCTTCGCGCCCAGTCGCAGGTACTCTGGATGCTTGATGAAGTGGAAGCCAACCACAGCCCTCTCACCTGTCCGCAGCTCGTTCTGAAGGAGTCAGAGATGATGTCACACCAGGATCACCTACAACATGGTGAGCTGAGAGCGAGCGGATCAGAAAACCTACTTTTCCATGAAGGCACTCCACAGTAGCAGTCTGCCTGACATTCCCAACGTGGATGGTGACCTGTGACCCCCGCCTGAACGTTTTAGCATGAAAGAGGAGGACGATGGCAGCTTCAAACTGACAGCAGATGGTCGGGTTCATCTTGGGGCTGACCATCACCATACCCTGAAAACAGCCAACAGGCTCATTAATCCTAGCATCATTTAAACAGGAAGTGAGACTGACCTACAGTCAGTGGGTGTGTTAAAGCAGCAGCAGACGGTAAACATGACCAGTCATAGTCTCACCACCAACACCAATGAAAGACTTTATTCTGAATGTGTTGCTGCTGTTTAGCACAGCAACAAACTTACATCATACTCAGGTTAGCAGGAGTCTGACGTGGTTTTGATTATTCACAATGCTGGGCATCAGGATCAAACATGGCTGTAGTGTACACTCACACACGAATCCTAGCACTCATGAAGGGTTAGCTCTGTCAGCATTGAATCACCTCCTTAAAGCCTAATTTATACTTCGTCATCTGCGTCGGTACGGAGACACGCAGCACCATTTTGCGTCGGCTCAAGAGTTCTCCGACAGGCTCGTAGAGGGTGACGGAGACACGCCCTCTTTTTTAGCTTTCCGTCGAGAGCAACGTAGAATGCAAGCTTGTGATTGGTCAGGATGCTGCTTTCCTTTAAATACGCCAACAGCATCGCCATTGCTGCCTCAAAAAATAAAGAGAGCTGAAGATATCTAGCGGCAGACACGGAGCAGATTGAAGAACGCCTCACGGAAAAAGTCTGGAAATATAAAAGTTTATTCACCCGTGACTGAAGGAGCACAAAGATACGCAGGGAGCATTTTATTCATGGATGTAAATGACGGGAAACGTGGGTTTAGAGGTGGTGACCACATGAAGAGGTGGAGGATAATGAGGGACAAACTCGTCTGTGTTAAAAAGTCTCTAAAATACATTAAAACAATGTAAACACAGTAGTAAATACACTATCGTGGACCGGATACGTGACTGTATGGCGGCTGGATACCCCAGAAAAGCGCTACGCCCTCTGGTGTCCTGGCGGGGAATTGATTTGCAACTCTCCCCAGGAGACGGAGAAGTCTGAAGGGAAAATGCGTGTGCGTGACTCCACACTCGAGCTGACGGGGAAGTATAAATTAGGCTTAATGCTTGCATGACTTTAAGTGACCTCTGACCTTGCGCAGCAGTGAGCGGTCAAAGTTCCCCAGAGCCAGTGTGGCTGCCTGTCCAGCTCTCAGCACCCTGCAGGCTGAGCGGTTCCTCTGGATGCTGCCCACCTTCAGACGCAGGAATCGGCCCTCACCTGTCGGGCCGACGACCAGCCGCTCTCCCTCCCTGCACACGCCGCTGGAACACACACACACAGCGAGAGAGAACATCGGTCATCGGGACATTTCCTGAGCTGACCCGCTTGGGAAAATGCACCACCCCCCACCCCCGCTCAGAGATTTAGCATAGGAGATTTAAAGCTGGGTTGGTATCAAACTCCTGGCCTGAATTATTGTCCCAGTCCCACATATTACCTACTCTTGGGGATTTGCAAAAGACGTAGGATTTCTCTATGATGACGTCATCTCTCACCTGTACAGAGTTCCTCCCACAACAGTCCCAACATCAGGAACTGAGTAGATCTCATCCACCTGGGAAACACACAGAGGCAGGATCAAACTTCAGCTTTGTTTAGTTCAGACTCTTGAGATGATGCAACAACAGCCCAGGATCAGCTGGTGCAATCTGTGTGTGGAAAAGACGCAGCATGTAGGGGCTGAGGTCGCCCCCTGCTGGCAGAGAGAGGCCAGATTCTTTCTGCCTTAGCTGGGCAGCTAGTAGTGTTGAACCGAGTCAAGTCTGATAGACCTCCATGATGTTAGCCTTCAAGTCCCCTGAAGACAACTAAACTCAGGCGTGTGTGTACCTGGAACTCTGTGAGCTGCTGCATCAGCTCCTCCTGCTCCTTGCTGTTGCTCAGCGGAGGAAGGATGTTTAGGAAAACCTTCAGGAGGTCCAGGCTGTCTCCAGACACACTGGACAGGGTGAAGATGGGTGTGACGCTGCACAACAACAAAGGAAACTCAGACGACACTAAAAAGGTTAAAGCTGAAGCCTTTATGTGATTGTTACGGTGACGTTCTCTGGACTGCCTGGAGCCACCAACCATGTGGACTGAGTGAACTGCTGTGCGGCGGTCACGGCATCGTCAGGGTTGGACACCACCATGGGGACCTTGTTACAGCCCGGTTGCTTCAGAACTCGCTCCAGCTGGCGGACCGTTCGCTCCATGGTGCCGCGGGAGCACAGGTCCACTTTACTGACCACGATGAAGATGGGGACTTTCAGCGCCATGGCCAGGCCCAAGTGCTCACGAGTTGTCCCGACTGGACAGACAAAAGCCAACAAACCAAACCATGAGAAGATGCGGGCCACATGCTGGAAATGTGAATTAGAAAGTGTCGTAATAAATAATAAAGTCCATTTTTACTGCCTTTCATGTTTCACTGGCCTTTATTATCTTTCCTTCACAACGTTTCTACTTCATCATTAATGATAACAAGCCCAGGGGCTTCCAGTATCACGTGAAAACACTTCATCGTTACATCACTGATTGTTTCTGCCTGTGTGTGAAGGAGACAAGATCAGTCAGATTAATTCATTTGAATTTTTTGGGCCAGAACCACTAAAGTACCCAAACGGTGAAATCTATCTCTTCTCTGCAGGGCTACACCTTCACATTAACTCCAGTAGTGACTGTTACAGCGATTTTCCTAGGACCAGCTCACATGGCAGAACATGGAGGACAAACATGCTTCCTGTTGATTGTGATGTGTAGCCAATCAGAACGCGAGGTGACAGAAGCAAGCTCCTCTTCCACCATGTTTGTTTACTCTAGAGTCACGTTTGAACTTGAGAGGTTTTGTAAGATTTCCTGTCTGACCGGGTGTGTGAAATGGGATCGTGTGTAGTGTTTGCTGTGGCCACAAACCACACTCTGTAGGACCTACACTGCTATATCTGTGATTTTTTTTATTTCCATGTGTGGTCTCTCATGGTTTGAAAAACAATTTTAAGTTCCTGAAGTGTGAGCTGGGCCTTAGCTTTACTCCCAGCAGCAACAGAAGATTAGACTAAGAAGCTGAGATACAATAAACACCAATGCATTCACCACACAGCTATCTCTTTACCCTACTTCAGTGGTTCTCAATTAGTGGGGGGGCACGGGGGGCGCCACCCCCACCCCGCTTGGAGCTTCCCCGACGGAGAATACAAAACAGATTCCACTCTAGGGTTGGGCCATATGTATAATTTTTCAGTCTAGTAAATGAAGTCTCTGAGCAATATAATCATGCACAGACTGATTTGTGAACACAGAAAAAGTCCAAACATGAGTTTTATTTAATGGAAAGGCAGTGCATGTGTTAGATGGAAGAGAAATTTAGATTTTTCTTCCTTTTTGTTTCATTTTATATCTGTTGTTTAGTGACGTATAAACGGCCCGTATTAAACACGGTTCTGTTAAAAAGCCTCATCTTGTTTCCCTGCGGTGCCCACCATAGTGGTATTTTATTTAAATAAAATGTTTTTTTATGATAACTTCCTTTCTTATATGAGAAACCGAGGTCACATGATCCATTTTCCCTTCACTTTCATTTTTAAAATAATAATAAACTAACATTCAATACAACAGTTAAATATTCATTTTAATTAATATTTAGTCCAAACAAGCTGACCAGAGTGCCCCAGGAACATAGAAACAATGAAATTAAACAGTTTCACTTAAATGAGGAATATTTCACCTGCTGCCGCCTGAACACACATTCCTTCTGCTCCACATTAACCTGAACTGGTCACCTGCTTGTGCATAATCAGGTGTCTCTATGGAGCTGCTGAAGAGGCTAACGAGGTTCTGGACTATTGCCTCAGACAGACTCATGGCTGTTTAAATGTTCTGATGATCCAGAGCTCCGCTGACACGCTGTAGCGGGTGCTGGAGTAACGAGTTCTACTTCAGTAAGAGTTTCATCAGGAAACATTTCTAAAAATGAAATGACCAGAGGTCTACCAGACTCTCTGAAAGAAGGGTTTCCACTTTCCAGATCTGGAAGCTCTCGACATTGCGCTCTTGTCTGTCACAGATGCACTTGGAGCTACACAGCAGCACAAGAATCAACAGCAAGATGTGGAGAATGTGTGAGATGATGCAGACGCTCTGATGGAAATCTTTTCTTGATTGTGTTACCTCCGCGATTGACTCTGTAGGTAACACCTGCATGAATTATTAACAAACGTGCTCAAGGACAAACAAACAAATCGCCTGTTGTAAACACGACCGTTGAACGGCTCAGCCAATCATAGATGGTCATTAGGTGCACTGATAGATCAGCCGACCGATCTATCGGCCTCGATCTCAGGTTTTTATCAAGAACTGCAAATAGCCTTTTGCCGGCCCCGCCCCCAGAATGGCTATTGTCCAATCACACATCATAGCAACCGTTAATATCCGACAACTCCAAACAAAATGATGAAGCTAAGCCTAATTTACTACTAAGCATTAGCCTCGATAGTAGTCGTGTCTCCTTCGTTTCCCTTCAGAACCTCCTCATCGAGCTCAATCAGCAACAGCATGAGTGCTCCCCCCGCCCGCGGCTGGGCGGAGGTCCGCCTCCCAGACTATCCAAGACCCTTTATAAGACACACCATGCCGGCAAATCAGCGTAATATTACCTCAACCGTGTGTCTTAGAAACACACATTAAGCCTTGGCGCAACAGCGGGTGGTGTCATGATCACGTGATGAATTAATGCCGAGCTCCGGCCGGGAACTAAAAATGAAAGTAAACACGGGCGTAAAAAGTTACGTTTTATAAACAGACTCAGCTGAGATGATAGTGATGCAGAGCGCCGGGAGCTTTTCTCCGTTAGAGCTGCCTGCAGCTCAGATCATCTGACAGCTGACAGCTGACAGCTCACAGGGACACCGCATCCCCGCCACCGCTACTCGGATCCACGCGTCCACGGACGCCGGACCTTCTCCCAAACTCCCAACTCCTTGTTCCCTGCTACGCTTCGCTCAGCGGAGCCGACACTAATATATCCCTCCACTGCATACTGTAACCCTTTTGCCTCGATCTGGATGATATTGAGGAGAAATTGCTTCAAAAAAATGTCGCCGACACGCATCTGTCTACTTCTTTCCATCGCAGAAATCTGCAGAGCTGCAGTATTTGATCCACCTATTGTCGGAGTTGGCAACAGTAACTAAGGGGGGCGGGGCTCGGCGAAAGGTCAATTGGTGCACTCCTAGTTAATGTTAAAGCAAATCATTGCTATGGAATAATTTTTTTGGGGTCAAAACACGTACAAAAAGTTTGGTTTCAAAATTAAAAAGATGAAAGTCTAAAGGAACAAATATGATTTTGTAGTTCAAGCAACAATGCTAAATATGTTAATTTATATTTGAGAACATCACCTCATGTCCAGTTGAAACTGGTATTGTTTCATGAGTATTCATGTTGGTTTGATCAATAAAAGGAACTTGAAACATTGATGTTATCTGCTTTTATTTAAGATAAAATCGGTATGGGCGAGTCAGGTTTTTCTCGTAGCTGCTGTTTGAATGATATCATACCGCTCCAACACAGACTGACTGAGGCTAATATTAAGCTAAAGCTAGCTCTCTACTTCTACAAGGACCAGTGATTATTTCTGTGGTTACACACACACACACACACACACACACACGACCATTTCTGTAAGTTGTTCCATGTTCACGGTGCTCTGTTATGTTAGCAACACCTTGAGACACTACCTAGGTCTGGTGTTCCTGTCAGTGAAGCATGTGGCTGCAGCTCACCTATGCCGGTGTTGGCGCTCACCACAAGCATGGCAAAGTCGGGGCAGTAGCTAGTGAGGCCAAAGACAGTGGTCTTTAGGTACTTGTGATGGCCTGCCAAGTCAATGAACGTGATCATCTTGGATGAGCTCTCACATATCTCCTCAGCTGTCCGTGACTCGCTGTAGTTCACCACCTGCACAAAACAGCAGGGATCAAACGGCTATTATTAAACCTGACATTCACAGCTATTTTTGGCTGAATGTAATTTTTAGACATAATCTTCATAACAGTAATAAATACAAATATAATATTACATACATTTAGTAGTCTTATATTAAGATTTCTATGAAAAAAAGGAGGACACTTATTGTGCCAGCTAATCTCACAATGAAGATGAAGAGGAAGATGACATTGAGGCAGATCCTCAAATACGATATATAATATTCTAAAATCTATCAGTCGATCTACGTTCCTACCCTCACCTATGGTCACGAGCTTTGGGTAGTGACTGAAAGAACGAGATCGCAGATACTAGCGGCCGAAATGAGTTTTCATCGCAGGGTGGCTGGACTCTCCCTTAGAAATAGGGTGGGAAGCTCGGTCATCCGGGAGGGGCTCGGAGTAGACCCGCTGCTCCTCCACATCGAGAGGAGCCAGTTGAGGTGGCTCGGGCATCTAGTTAGGATGCCTCCTGGACGCCTCCCTGGTGAGGTTTTCCGAGCACGTCCAACCAGGAGGAGACCCAAAGGAAGACCCAGGACACGCTGGAGAGATTATGTCTCTCAGCTGGCCAGGGAACACCTTGGGATTCCCCCGGAGGAGCTGGCCCAAGTGGCTGGGGAGAGGGAGGTCTGGGCCTCCCTCCTTAAGCTGCTGCCCCCACGACCCGACTCTGGATAAGTGGAAGAGAATGGATGGATGCAATATTCTAAAATATTCTGATATTCTATATTTGATCAGAAATGGTATCTATTGTTCAATAACTTCCAAAAATATTCCACAGTAATCTGTTTTCCAAACAGGGCCAACACTTTAAAGGTGTGATACATTGAAAACCATTTTTTTATGATTATTTCTGATTCTAATCAGTCACTGTGAGTTTTTCATGCAGGCTGAACATGAAAATAGTCTCCTACACCTATCTCCTGCATTAGCTTCTGATAGAAAATAGATGGTGAAACTCTAGGATCAGAAAATCCATTAGCATTAGCAACTCCACCACACAGCAGAACTCCTTCAGGCTTGTGTTATTTGTGAAGATATAACAACAAGGTCAGGGGTAAAGTCGTGTTGCTGTTAGCCAATCTGAGGCGAGATGTCCAAATATCAGGGAATAAGACTCTAAACCCTGCTGTCTGAAGCTCAGCTGTGATGTGAACTGCTAGTTCCTGGAAACTCCCGCTACCTCAGTAGAGCAAGCAATATCATCAAAGACCACTCTCACCCCAGTAACCATCTGTTTGACCTGTTACCGTCAGGCCAACGGTAACAGGTCACATAAAACCAGGACAAATAGATTCAGAGATAGCTTCTTTCGCAGAGCTATCACCGTAGCAAACAACCACAAAACCAGATGAACCTGGTACCCCGAACCCCACATTTTCCGTCTAATATTGATAAAGTGCAATAAATTTTTTTTTTATTTATTTAACCTTTATTTATCCAGGTGAACTGTTTGAGAACCACTTCTCATTTACAAACATGACCTGGCCAACAGGCTGCATAAATAAGTAAAACAGTGAATGCATACAATATAAAACATAGCACAAACATTTACATTAAAAAATTTATATGTGCTCTCTCAGTTTCACTCAATATGCAAATATTCTGCACACAATAGGGACCTGAAATTCTGCTACTCTATATTTTTGTACATATTACTGTTGATTTTACATTTATTTGATTGAATTTGATTTGATTGATTGTGTTGATTTTACATTTATCCTGCACCAAATGGAGTGGCACTCCAATTTCGCTGTACTCTGTACAACGACAATAAAGTCTATTCTGATTCTGATTCTGAAATGGTGCACCGGTATATTTCCCCCCCTGAGTGTGACTTACTAGGTATCCATCCCTGCTAGAGACCACTGCAAATGTATTGATTAAACAAGTGACACCAAGTCACACCTTTAAAGAAACTGCCCAGCCAAAAAAAGTCTCCACCTGGATTTAACTAAACTAAAAGGTAGGAGCCTCCTATTGGATAATTACTGCATGGGCGATTATCTTTCAGCTGCAACAAGTTATTTAACCCAACTGGTGCAATGAGTTGCTTCTCATTTCTTCAACAACCATGTGGAAAGACACATCTGGTGGTGGTGGAACAGATGTTAGTCTGTGTGAGAAGGGTCCCATCATTGGCATGCATCAAGCAGAGAAAACATCTAAGGAGATTGCAGAAACGACTAAAACTGGGTTCAGAACTGTCCAACGCATTATTAAAAACTGGTGTGATGAGTCCAGATGGACCCTGTTCCAGAGTGATGGGTGCATCAGGGTAAGAAGAGAGGCAGATGAAGTGATGCACCCATCATGCCTAGTGCCTACTGTACAAGCCTGTGGGGGCGGGGCTGTGATCTGGGGTTGCTGCAGTTGGTCAGGTCTAGGTTCAGCAACAGGATGTGCTCCAAGAATGAGGTCAGCTGACTACCTGAATCTACTGAATGACCAGGTTATTCCATCTTCCTCTGATGGCACGGCCATATTCCAAGATGACAATGCCAGGATTCATGGGGCTCAAATAGTGAAAGAGTGGTTCAGGGAGCATGAGACATCATTTTCACACATGGATTGGCCACCACAGAGTCCAGACATGAACCCCATTGAGAATCTTTGGGATGTGCTGGAGAAGGCTTTGTGCAGCGGTCAGACTCTACCATCATCAATGCAAGATCTTGGTGACACATTAATGCAACACTGGATGGAAATTAATCTGGTGACGTTGCAGAAGTTTACTGAAACAATGCCACAGTGAATGTGTGCCGTAATCAAAGTATATTAGAATGTGAATAGAACAAAATATTAGAATGTGTGACCTTTTTTTTGGCTGTGTAGTTTTACTATTGATAGTTAGTTAGTTTTGTTTGGGATCAGTTAGACATGTTGGACAAATTTCAAGAAAGTCCTTTATACGACACACTGAAAAACAGGAGTTCCAACACAGAACCTTACTAACAGATTTGAAGTGAAGCCATGAATGGTCTCATTTACACTGATTACAGCTGTACATTAACTAATATTAGATACACATAACATTAGTTACCTCCCCTTTGCTGTTAAAGCCCAGGATTTCAAAGCTGATGCTGGAGGTGCGTCCAGTCTGAATCTCGTGAAGATGTCTGAAAAGGTTGAGTCGTGCTCGGCCTCGACCATTGTCCAGCTCCCCCTGCGTCAGCACTCCCAGCAGAGTTGACTTCCCTGAGTCCACATTACCCAGAACAGCCACTCGCAGGTCCAGAAACTTATGTTGGTCCAAAACATCACAGGGAATGGGAGAGTCACATTTTCCATTAGGAACCATAGAAGAAACATTTG
Source organism: Aphyosemion australe (assembly GCA_006937985.1). NCBI lineage: Eukaryota > Metazoa > Chordata > Actinopteri > Cyprinodontiformes > Nothobranchiidae > Aphyosemion > Aphyosemion australe. The sequence continues at coordinate 1,060,927 of SSNS01000182.1, read as the reverse complement.
GGATTACAGTTACTTTAGAATCTCTTGTATCAGCTTCACTAGGATTGTTCTACTACTCGGGGATTTTTTTTTTGTTGTTGCAGAAATAATAAACAACTTTTCTTGGACCAAAAAAACCCACAAACCAGATTTGGGAGCTCCCTAATAGCTACTGTAAGGAGGAATACAGCAAACCCCATAAAAATAAAAACTTCACCCCACCTTCTGGAGTAGAATAACAAAGTGGGGGTTTGAAACTGCTGGTTTACAGACACAAGAGTCAGGAGCCTGAAGGAAAGACTCACCTGCTGATCGTCTGGAACTTTTCTAACAAGAACCTCAGCAATTTTCCTTGTGGTTCTGTCCAGGTCATAGTCCACTTCTCTTTCTCGAAGAAGAGTGATATCAGCTCCCACCCTGAAGAGGACAACCTAACATTAAACTAGAAACTCACAAAAAGATCTGGATTATCCAACACAAAAGAACAGTATTTACTAGGGCTGTGACAATATTGGCAATATCGCGATATTGTCGTAAAATGGCCACAATATTGTCGTGGTCTTGTCGCAATATCGTACAGTACATCTTGAGGTAAAAATAACACTTTTCAGTCTGCTCCACCGGAGCATAACAAAGTAAACTACATAGACCATGATCCTTTGCTTCCACGTCATCAGCCAGTTCGCCAATGGGAGTGCGTGCAACCCACACAGCAAAGATAAACAAACATGGAGTATGGAGGCTACAGCGGTGAACGCAGCACGGAGGATTCCAGTCAAAGTATTTTATGTTGTGAGTCTTATTATCGTGAGCCTCTCCACAATATCACAATAAATATTGTATTGTGATATTTGGTTAGTTACACCCCTAGTAGTTACATCTAGTTAGATGTAAGCCTTTTAAAAAAAGTAATAATTACAACCATCATGTATGTATGTATAATCCTCAATAATCATATAGTAATAAACTTTTGCCATTAAGTGATACTCTAGTCCCAACTAGTTGGGCCAGAAGTCCTACTGGTAGCCAAACTCAGTTGACATTTCTGTGCATGTCATCTGAAAATGAACGTAGGTAGCTCTCAACAACTTGGTCTAGTCTGGTTTACTCATGGTGTAATATCACAGACCCTGCTGGGTAATCACGTATGTATCATACGTCATACTAGGATTTAGTTTGAATTGGAGCATACACTGAAGTAGACTAAGTTAACTCCTCTTACTTCTCTGCCATTCTCTTCAGGGTCTTGAGTGAAGCTTTCATGTCAGCTTCTGTCAGACCAACCAGCAGGCCGTTGTCCTCCACCCCGATCTGATAGAGCGCCTCCCCGCGGCCCTCCTGCAGACGCCACTTCAGCTGTGTGGCCAGATGCTCGAAGCGGTACAGAGTGGGGTTGACCAGCTTCAACTATAGCATCAGAGGAGACATGATATGGTTGACCTGCATGACCTGCTGACCTGAACAGAAACTTACTTCCACAATCTTCATATTGAAGAAGCATGTGTGTGTTTGAGGAACTGAAGATAATACGGAAGCTAGCATTATGTGTGTATCTGTCTGTGCTATCATCAGTGCTCTGACAGAGCCCGACTAGTTTATCTAGTTTATTGTTAAAGGTCAGCTTTACTCATATCTGAATACATCTGCAGTGGTCTCTAGCAGGAATTAATGCCTTGTTAAGTTCTGCTCTGGGACAAAAAGCTCAGATGCTGTTTGAGGATGCAGCAGTCTTCTGTATGTGGGCAACATATAGATATTCTTACCGGAGGATCATGTTTTAATTAAAAAACTGTAGGATTAGCCTTTGAATCTTATCTCACCCTGTTTGGACATTTTGAAGCATTTCTGTGGGGCAGAGATGAGTAATGAGACCCAAACGCAGTTAAAGCGTCAGAGGCCAGTTTTAGAACAGCCTTCACTCTTCAGCACTTTGGTGCTGATGATCTGGACCCCCTAGACACTGGAGCTTCCTATCCCTGTGCTTGAATTTAATTATTTAATCATCTATAAACTGATATTGTCCATAATTCTAATTTAGAACCTCTGATAAGCAGCTAAATGTAACAAATGCTTTCGTTCTGTCCCAACATCGTGAAAGGCTCTGATGAACAAGATTTCTATCTTTATATGTGTCCTTCTTAATAAGATTAGATACCAAAACATCAATGCTAAGTAAACAAAGACAATGCACACATTGTTGATGTAAAATAAAACATTCAGAGAAGCTGGACTGCTGCCAGACATCTGAAATGGATCATGGTGTTTTACCACATGTTCAGCTTTAATTCACAAATATCTGTGCTTAAATTACTGAAGGGAGAAAATTAATAGCATTAACAAACAACAGATGGATGATATATTCATGCTGAGGCCCACATACAAACAGCCACACATGGAGAACTAATGCTAAAAATACAAGTGAAATAAAAACCAACCAACTTCCTGTCGGGGGCGGAAGTCTCCATAAAAACTGATGCAATAAAAGCAAACACCTCTGGACCAGAGAACATTAGGAGTCACTGACCTTATATTCAATGTTTCCTTCTTCTGCCTACAAACACAAAACAGGTGTGGTTTGCAGGTAGCAGTATAACATTCACAGAAAAGATAAAATAATGGAAAAGTTCTGTTTTCTGTTACTTTCACAGGTAAAACACCTTCTGAAATGGAGAACGCCATAAGATGAAGCTGAAATTTTATTGTATTCTTCCACAGCACAGGGCTTTGTTTCTCTTGTTAGTGTTTTATATTTCACCACGTCTCAGGAGCAGATTCAGATAGGGGCAGGGAGGCCAGATAGGCCTGGATCCTCTTGGTCCCACTTCCAAGTCCAAATACACCAATACTTAACAAGGTTAGCAAAACACCAGATTTATAAAGATTAAGGTATTGACTTAGCAGGTACAGGCGGGGGGGTTGCACCTGCCCCTTTTGTCTGAAGCGCCCTTGTTCCTGTCTGCCAAGTTTTTTACTGTCTAAAACCAATATCACACTGTGATAGAAATGGGTGAGGCAGATCCATAACTAACTGGTGAAGTTAGTTTGAAGTTGAATATTTAAGACATTCACTTCATGGTCACTTCTGGGCGTTTGTGACCCGCGCAGTGGCGGAGACGGCGGTTAGCTCTACTGGCTTGCATAAGAGCATAGGACTGGCATCTTTTGATGCTTATTTATGGTTAATTTTACTGTTTAAAATCTACAAAACAAGACTGGCTTTCTTTTATATTACAAATTCTCTTTTTACCTACAGGTTTGATGTTTCATTGTAATGTACTGTGGTAGGTTTGGACAGGGGTAAGTACAGGTGTAGCTCAGATGACGGTGGTATTGTGGTGCTGGACTAGTTGACTGGAAAGCACCTGGAGTGCTGCAACAGGGCAAGGCAGGCGCTGATCATGACAGGTTTACAATTACCCAGTGTTTTATTGCTGCTAGTTTATGAAAGCTTAAATCCTCTTCCTCTTTACGTGTGGCATTAGACAATGTTGCCCCTTTAAAAAAGGTCCTTAAGCACAGGAAGTTTAGCCTGGCAAGCCATCTCTGCAAAGCAAGAATTTGGTCTAGTTCACTAGGCTACAGGAAGTTGGCTCCCTGGTTTAATTTTGAACTTTAAAACAAAACTCTAGAAAACTGGAGAGAACATGGCGCTCTACACACTGGGAAGAGTTCTACTCATCCTGGAAAAATAGTCTAGTGCTTTATAAAAATAAGCTTCGACAAGCTAGAACTGCATATTATTCGTCACTAATTGAGGAGAATAAGAATAATCCTAAATTTTTTTTCAGTACTGTTGCTAAACTTACACAGAATCATAGCTCTGAGCCAGCTATTCCCTTAGCCTTCAGCAGCAACGACTTTATGGGATTCTTCACTAATAAAATAGATTGTATTAGAAGCAAAATCATCAGCATCCTCCCCAACACGATTTCTTCTTCCTCAGTAAGTGAGGCAGCATCAGAGGTAACTGTAGAACCTCATCTGTGTTTGAACTGTTTTGATGCAGTTGAGCTTTCAGAGTTATCAAAAATATTAGCTTCATCTAAACCTTCAACTTGTATTTTAGACCCAATCCAACCAAATTATTTAAAGAAACATTTCCTTTGGTTACTGCCCCCATTTTAGATATAATTAACCTATCCTTAGTAAATGGATACGTACCGCAGGAGTTTAAGGTTGCTGTAATTAAACCTCTACTTAAGAAACCTTCTCTGGATCCAGATGACCTAATGAATTATAGACCAATATCTAATCTCCCATTTTTATCTAAAGTCCTTGAGAAAATAGTGGCCAGTCGAGTATGTGAGCATCTAAACACTAATGATCTGTTTGAGGAATTTCAGTCAGGTTTTAGAGAGTATCACAGCACTGAAACCGCATTAGTGAAAGTTACAAATGATATTCTCACGGCCTCAGATAAGAATCTTGTGTCTGTTCTGGTCTTGTTGGACCTCAGTGCTGCTTTTGACACAGTCGATCACAATATTCTCTTAGAAAGGCTTGAACATGTTGTAGGGATCAAAGGAACAGCGCTAGGCTGGTTTAAATCTTATTTATCTGACAGATTTCAGTTTGTTCATGTACATGAGAAATCTTCTTCATACTCTAGAGTTACTTGTGGAGTACCACAGGGTTCAGTACTTGGACCAATTCTTTTCACTATATATATGCTTCCAATTGGTAAAATCATTAGACAACATGGGATAAACTTCCACTGTTATGCTGATGATACTCAGTTATATTTATCCATAAACCCTGATGAACCTAATCAGTTAGGTAGATTACAGGCTTGTCTTGAAGACATAAAAATCTGGATGACTCTAAACTTTCTGCTGTTAAATCCAGACAAGACTGAAGTTATCATCTTTGGACCAGAACCTCAGAAAAGGAAACTGCTTAGTCAATCACCTAATCTAAACGGTATTAAATTAGCCTCCGAGAACAAAGTAAAGAACCTCGGTGTAATCTTTGACCAGGACATGTCATTCAAATCCCACGTTAAACAGGTTTGTAGGATTTCCTTTTTCCACCTTCGGAATATTGCTAAGATTAGAAGCATCCTTTCCAGGAGTGATGCTGAAAAACTGGTTCATGCATTCATTACCTCAAGGTTGGATTACTGCAATTCATTACTATCAGGAGGTCCACAGAATGTAGTCAAAAGTCTTCAGCTGGTCCAAAATGCTGCAGCTAGAGTTCTGATGAGAATTAAAAAGAGAGACCACATCTCTCCTGTTTTAGCTTCCCTACATTGGCTGCCTGTTAAATTCAGAATAGATTTTAAGATCCTCCTTCTCACATATAAAGCTCTTAATAATCAAGCTCCATCATACATCAGTGATCTGATTGTTCCATATGTTCCTAACAGAGCACTTCGCTCTCAGACTGCAGGTTTACTGGTGGTTCCTAGAATATCTAAAAGTAGGATGGGAGGCAGATCTTTTAGCTATCAGGCTCCTCTACTGTGGAACCAGCTCCCAGCATTAGTGCGTGAGGCAGACACCTTGTCTACTTTTAAGACTAGGCTCAAAACTTTTCTATTTGATAGGGCTTATGGTTAAATTCTGATGTTAGCCCAGGTTTAGACGAGTGGGGAGCAGAGGGAGGTGGAGTGTACTGAGGGGACTACAGTCATTAAAGACTTTTCTCCCTGGCCCTGCCTCCCACATGCCTCCATCTAAAAGGCTAGGTTATCGTGAGTTATCTCTGTAGTTATGCTGCTATAGGCTTAGACTGCTGGAGGACATACTGACCACTTTCCACACTCTGCTACTTTCTTCTACCACTACTCTCTAATTGCATTATTTCCTGTTATTTCAGCTGTTAACTTTATTTTCTCTCTAAGTGTTTTTCTCCCCAGAAGAAGCTACACTGGCGTTCTGCTGAGCTGTGGTGGCCTCATGGAGGGGGCCATCGGCTGGCACACTGCTGCCAACCACTGAACATTCTCCCTCTCCTGATATTACATCTCACTTTCTTTAACATAGAATGTGCTACTATTAGTTCACCTATTGAATTAGGTCAAGGTCAACTTTATTTCTATAGCACACTTACTGTTGCTCACGCAACCCAAAGTGCTGTACATAGCAAAACCACATAACACACACCCAAGAAAATGAACATGTTAAAAAAATAAAAAGTAGACAATAAAAATAATAAAACCATGAATAAAATGAGAGGTTGAATAAAACAATAACTACACGCTCCAATAATAAAAACACAATAAAACCAGATAAAAAGTAAAAGAATAGCTAGACAGATCAGCCAGCATTAAAAGCCAGGTCAAAGAAATAAGTCTTAAGCAACGACTTAAACTGCTCCAAACTCTGAGAGGTCCTAAGCTGTAAGGGAAGACTGTTCCAGAGCCGAGGGCCAGCCACTGAAAAAGCTCTATCTCCTCGGGTCCTCAGACGAGCCTTTGGGATAACTAACAGGGACTGGGAACTGGACCTCAGATTCCTGCCAGGAGTGTAGGTTGTCAGCAGATCGTCTATGTAGGGTGGGGCTAGGCCATGGAGGGATTTAAAAACAAAAAGCAGTAATTTAAACTGGATCCTGTAACATACAGGAAGCCAGTGAATTAATTATAGATTCACTCAGATAAAGACAATAAAGTTTATCTTACTAAATAGAACTTCTACTAAGAAATCACAGTGTAGCCATAGAAACACTACTTGATATATATGGTGTGTGTGTGTGTGTGTGTGTGTGTGTGTGTGTGTGTGTGTGTGTGTGTGTGTGTGTGTGTGTGTGTGTGTGTGGGTGTGGGTGTATCTGCTCTGTCTTCTCAACCCCCAGTGAGCCGTAGCGGATGGCTGCTCATACTGAGCCAGGATCCTCTGGAGGTTTCTTCCTGTTAAAAGGGAGTTTTCCTTCCCACTGTCGCTACATGCTTGCTTAGTATGAGGATTGTATCAACACACAGTCAGTGTCCTGATGCAATCTGCTGGGTTCCTTATATAGGAAACTTTTTTACTGATTGGCTTAATGAACTGAACTGTACTGGAATGTTTACTTTGTGAAGAGCCTTGAGACGACTCTTNGCGCTCTACACACCGGGAAGAGTTCTACTTATCCTGGAAAAATAGTCTAGTGCTTTATAAAAATAAGCTTCGACAAGCTAGAACTGCATATTATTCGTCACTAATTGAGGAGAATAAGAATAATCCTAAATTTCTTTTCAGTACAGTTGCTAAACTTACACAGAATCATAGCTCTGAGCCAGCTATTCCCTTAGCCTTCAGCAGCAACGACTTTATGGAATTCTTCACTAATAAAATAGATTCTATTAGAAACAAAATCATCAGCATCCTCCCCAACACGACTTCTTCTTCCTCAGTAAGTGAGGCAGCATCTGAGGTAACTGTAGAACCTCATCTGTGTTTGAACTGTTTTGATGCAGTTGAGCTTTCAGAGTTATCAAAAATATTAGCTTCATCTAAACCTTCAACTTGTATTTTAGACCCAATCCCAACCAAATTATTTAAAGAAGCATTTCCTTTGGTTACTGCCCCCATTTTAGATATAATTAACCTATCCTTAGTAAATGGATACGTACCGCAGGAGTTTAAGGTTGCTGTAATTAAACCTCTACTTAAGAAACCTTCTCTGGATCCAGATGACCTAATGAATTATAGACCAATATCTAATCTCCCATTTTTATCTAAAGTCCTTGAGAAAATAGTGGCCAGTCGAGTATGTGAGCATCTAAACACTAATGATCTGTTTGAGGAATTTCAGTCAGGTTTTAGAGAGTATCACAGCACTGAAACCGCATTAGTGAAAGTTACAAATGATATTCTCACGGCCTCAGATAAGAATCTTGTGTCTGTTCTGGTCTTGTTGGACCTCAGTGCTGCTTTTGACACAGTCGATCACAATATTCTCTTAGAAAGGCTTGAACATGTTGTAGGGATCAAAGGAACAGCGCTAGGCTGGTTTAAATCTTATTTATCTGACAGATTTCAGTTTGTTCATGTACATGAGAAATCTTCTTCATACTCTAGAGTTACTTGTGGAGTACCACAGGGTTCAGTACTTGGACCAATTCTTTTCACTATATATATGCTTCCAATTGGTAAAATCATTAGACAACATGGGATAAACTTCCACTGTTATGCTGATGATACTCAGTTATATTTATCCATAAACCCTGATGAACCTAATCAGTTAGGTAGATTACAGGCTTGTCTTGAAGACATAAAAATCTGGATGACTCTAAACTTTCTGCTGTTAAATCCAGACAAGACTGAAGTTATCATCTTTGGACCAGAACCTCAGAAAAGGAAACTGCTTAGTCAATCACCTAATCTAAACGGTATTAAATTAGCCTCCGAGAACAAAGTAAAGAACCTCGGTGTAATCTTTGACCAGGACATGTCATTCAAATCCCACGTTAAACAGGTTTGTAGGATTTCCTTTTTCCACCTTCGGAATATTGCTAAGATTAGAAGCATCCTTTCCAGGAGTGATGCTGAAAAACTGGTTCATGCATTTATTACCTCAAGGTTGGATTACTGCAGTAATTCATTACTATCAGGAGGTCCACAGAATGTAGTCAAAAGTCTTCAGCTGGTCCAAAATGCTGCAGCTAGAGTTCTGATGAGAATTAAAAAGAGAGACCACATCTCTCCTGTTTTAGCTTCCCTACATTGGCTGCCTGTTAAATTCAGAATAGATTTTAAGATCCTCCTTCTCACATATAAAGCTCTTAATAAACAAGCTCCATCATACATCAGTGATCTGATTGTTCCATATGTTCCTAACAGAGCACTTGGCTCTCAGACTGCAGGTTTACTGGTGGTTCCTAGAATATCTAAAAGTAGGATGGGAGGCAGATCTTTTAGCTATCAGGCTCCTCTACTGTGGAACCAGCTCCCAACATTAGTCCGTGAGGCAGACACCTTGTCTACTTTTCAGACTAGGCTCAAAACTTTTCTATTTGATAGGGCTTATGGTTAAATTCTGATGTTAGCCCAGGTTTAGACGAGTGGGGAGCAGAGGGAGGTGGAGTGTACTGAGGGGACTACAGTCATTAAAGACTTTTCTCCCTGGCCCTGCCTCCCACATGCCTCCATCTAAAAGGCTAGGTTATCGTGAGTTATCTCTGTAGTTATGCTGCTATAGGCTTAGACTGCTGGAGGACATACTGACCACTTTCCACACTCTGCTACTTTCTTCTACCACTACTCTCTAATTGCATTATTTCCTGTTATTTCAGCTGTTAACTTTATTTTCTCTCTAAGTGTTTTTCTCCCCAGAAGAAGCTACACTGGCGTTCTGCTGAGCTGTGGTGGCCTCATGGAGGGGGCCATCGGCTGGCACACTGCTGCCAACCACTGAACATTCTCCCTCTCCTGATATTACATCTCACTTTCTTTAACATAGAATGTGCTACTATTAGTTCACCTATTGAATTAGGTCAAGGTCAACTTTATTTCTATAGCACACTTACTGTTGCTCACGCAACCCAAAGTGCTGTACATAGCAAAACCACATAACACACACCCAAGAAAATGAACATGTTAAAAAAATAAAAAGTAGACAATAAAAATAATAAAACCATGAATAAAATGAGAGGTTGAATAAAACAATAACTACACGCTCCAATAATAAAAACACAATAAAACCAGATAAAAAGTAAAAGAATAGCTAGACAGATCAGCCAGCATTAAAAGCCAGGTCAAAGAAATAAGTCTTAAGCAACGACTTAAACTGCTCCAAACTCTGAGAGGTCCTAAGCTGTAAGGGAAGACTGTTCCAGAGCCGAGGGCCAGCCACTGAAAAAGCTCTATCTCCTCGGGTCCTCAGACGAGCCTTTGGGATAACTAACAGGGACTGGGAACTGGACCTCAGATTCCTGCCAGGAGTGTAGGTTGTCAGCAGATCGTCTATGTAGGGTGGGGCTAGGCCATGGAGGGATTTAAAAACAAAAAGCAGTAATTTAAACTGGATCCTGTAACATACAGGAAGCCAGTGAATTAATTATAGATTCACTCAGATAAAGACAATAAAGTTTATCTTACTAAATAGAACTTCTACTAAGAAATCACAGTGTAGCCATAGAAACACTACTTGATATATATGGTGTGTGTGTGTGTGTGTGTGTGTGTGTGTGTGTGTGTGTGTGTGTGTGTGTGTGTGTGTGTGTGTGTGTGTGTGGGTGTGGGTGTATCTGCTCTGTCTTCTCAACCCCCAGTGAGCCGTAGCGGATGGCTGCTCATACTGAGCCAGGATCCTCTGGAGGTTTCTTCCTGTTAAAAGGGAGTTTTCCTTCCCACTGTCGCTACATGCTTGCTTAGTATGAGGATTGTATCAACACACAGTCAGTGTCCTGATGCAATCTGCTGGGTTCCTTATATAGGAAACTTTTTTACTGATTGGCTTAATGAACTGAACTGTACTGGAATGTTTACTTTGTGAAGAGCCTTGAGACGACTCTTGTCGTGATTTGGCGCTATAGAAATAAACTGAATTGAATTAAATAAAAATCATATAACCTGAGTTACAAGTCTGTTGATTTGGAGTATCTGCTGATACCAAGTTACTTCAGCAAAGCATTTAAATAGGAAAAATGGAGAACACATCTGAGTTGTCCTTTAATTTTTTTATTATTATCATATATCTATTTCTTTCTGTATTTATGTAATTTCCTTAGTTTATCTGCCAGAAAACATCACTCATTCAGGAAGCACAATGATAAGAAACATGTTAATATTAAATATATTGTAAAAGTAGCCTCATCGCTAATATTTTAAATCGTTTACTCAGTATGCAGCCTGTTGGCGATGCGTGTTCCTGTGACAGGGCAGGCACAGCACGTGACAGCCGGGCCAGGCAGGCTCATTGTTTTCTACAAAACACTTGTAGAGCTGCATCTGTAAAGTTGGGATGAGGAAGCAGCTCATACCACGACTCAAGGAGACTCCAAAACCCGCCGTTTACAACCACCGACAGTCTTCCTGTGCAATAAACTCGTTCAGGATGGAACCCATGACGAGGTGCAGGAGGCTGCGTGGAACCCCTCTCACCTACCAGAGAGGAGGCGTCAGGAGGAGCTGCGCAGCGCTGGTGCCATTTCCAGCATCGTGGACCATAACCCGGAAAACACAGAACTAGCCTGGAACTGGTGAATCAGGACCTGTCTTCGTTGATCTCAGCCCAACACACCCAGCAGGCAGGACCGGGACTTTCGGGCTGGACCACAGGAGCGGGTTTATGATGGTGAAAAGGTGGCAGAAGTAGAGAGAGGTCCAACTGACCAACCACAGAATGAATGGGTGCACCAGCGCAAGACCTCTTTTACCTACTCTGCTTCCCTCCGACAGTTCGCCCAGAGAGTAATGAACTCACCGCTGGATCCTACATGACTGAGCCGTTCTGTCATGATGGGAAGTGAGGTTTGAACTTCAAACCTCACTTCAAACTTTGAACCCAAATGCGGGAAATTGAGCTCTGGAAGGCAAACTAACACAATGAACCAGTACCAGTGACAAAGAACAACACGGACAGGGTTTAAATACACAAGGGAGCCCAGGGGCAGGTGAGTGAAAAACAATCAGGGGCAGGTGTAATCAGTTAACGGACGGGGAAGACGAGAAACAGAACAATAGTGGCTGGGAAGCAGCTTCTGACATTTACCTGGTAATATACGGTATGTATTATTACACTGCTGTTAGTTTAGGGCTTGTTCAGTAATTTGACTGGAATTACCCACTACAATTTGTTTTATTTACACAGTAATACACTGTAGGTAACTACGTGGTAATTAAGGGGCAGTACAAGTAACATGGAAGCTATTGAGTAAACATCTAAGCAATATTAAATTCTATGAAATAACGGTTGTGTCTCATTGGTCTAGTAACACAACTGGAAACTGATTTTGAGTCACTTGGGCGCATCTATTTGAAGCTAATCGATTTATTTGTCTGTATTTTCGACTGACTCGAAATTTGTTGATGGTCCCTAAGTTAAGACCGCTTTCATCAGCGGGTACACGGAGTAGAGCTAACCGCCGTCTCCGCCACCGCGCGGGGCTCAGACACCCGTGACCGACCGTAGTGATTCATGGAGCGAATGTCTGTCTCATGTCTTATCTTCAAACCACCTCCACCACGGTCCATAACCATTACAGGCCCATGTGTAGCTGTGTGTTTATGAGTTACTATCAGGACCGTGCCTGGGTAGCTATAGCTGGCTAGGTTAGCGTGTGTCGGTACCTCCGGTGGTAAAAACGGTGGAGGGGTTTTGTTGTTCTTGTTCCTTTTGTTCCGTCTTCTCCTTCCTCGTTTGCCTCGTCTCGTCCGGGACTTTTTGGACGTTTTCCTGCCGTTACTGCAGCCCTGTCCGTGTCCGAGGTGTCCGGGCGACACTGCGACACTTTCGGTCAAATCCACCATTACTGAGCTGGGGGTGTCCGCAGCGACAGTCAGGGTACGGAGAGCAGGCGCTGGTGAACATGTAATAATTACATAAAGAACCGTCTTTGACCTCACATCGTTCCCCCGCTGCCGCCACAGCCGGCCTCTGAGTGGAGACCTGCCGCAGGAGGAGATGCTCTGCTCTCCTCAGCACCATAGACATGTATATAAACCAAACACTAGATGGCTCACCCACGCTGTTCGCCAATGGAGTCCGACGTAGCAACGTGGCCGCCATCTTACTTCAGACAGCTGCTCCCTTTCGTAACATTGGTGTCAATGGTGCATGTACTGTTTAAATAACTCTAACTTTCTCAATTTTAAAACATTTGATTTGTTATAAACGCTAGATATGTGGCTGTGAAATATGACGGATTTGGCCCGCTAATTTAAAAATGTGCAAGTATGTCGTCTCAAGCCTATGTGTTATAAGGTTTGTAATAATGCAACCCGCTTGTAAATCCGTTAATATTTAATCAAGTTAAGAGTGTTTTTGTTTAAGTTGTTCACTCATCTTCTATCTGCTACCATTGAGAGCGAAGGGTCTGCTGTCTGAAGTAAGATGGCCGCCGTTTAGCTACGTCCTCGAGGCGTGATTTGGAATCGTAGGATGGCCAAGGAAGGTCCCGCCTTTCTCGCCTCTAATTGGCTAGAAGGACTCTACTATGATTGGCTATTTCATTTAGTAGCAAACTGTCTTCCCTCGCTAAGCATAGACATAATAATTGAATTCTCAATGTCTATGTCGCTAAGTGCAGACTGTCCTCCTGCCACCAACAGAAGAACAGCTGTTTTGGGGGGGGTTGTAAAGAAAATGCGAATTTAACGATATAATAACTTTTTTGTTCTGTTTTGAAAAAGTTTTTTATACTGTTGGATTTACTTTATATCTGTTGGCTCTCAAGCATTGAGGTTAGTGAAATATAATCAAACTGCCCTATTTTGCCCAGCAGGTCTGTTTCTCTTCTAGAATAATGAAAACGGGTGAAAAATAGGTCTAAATCATAATCAGCTTTGAATTAAATTTCGATTAAATTATACGCGTTTAATCAGATGATGAGATGTGTGTTCTAACTTGCAAACAGCCTTAACAATTTATAAAAAAATTTATCCTCCATGTGGAACAAAGTTAGGAGGTCTAGATTTTCTTCTATTCTGTAATTAGAATATTGAAAAATCCCTTTGAAATGATCTTACTTTCATAAACAAATGCTTCTCTCTTGGTCACTGATTTACAAGCATAATTTTTCTACACATAGATACTACAGATGGAACAACAAACGTATAAAAACAAACCTTTAGTTTATCCCTTTTGGGTTGTTCAAAACATCATTTTGGTTATTCAACCAAGATGGATCACTACTTTCATACCAAGAATTTACACTAAAATACAAATATATTGTCCCTATTAAAGAATATAATATTGTTGTAAATGCAATACCTGATGGGGTAATAATGTTAATTAAAAGTACAGTAGTAGAAAACCCGATGTTATTACCTTTTGATCAAACCAAAAATTAAATTGGTCAAATATGTTTCTCGTCATCGTGTAACAATTGCCGTATACGCTCTTTATTAGTTTGAATGCTGTTAAGCATTCAAACTATTGTTTTCCTGTTTCTCTTTCTTCTTCTTATTCTGTTTCCGTACACTTTTTTGGACCGTTTCAACTCCTTAAGATTTGAAGTGATTTAAGCAAATTTGATATCAAAAACATTCAGCTAATGATGGCTATTACTTTTGGTATTGATACGTTTAATATTTTTGGAGTTTTCAGTTTTCAAGATGGCACGACACAGGTTGCAGCCTGTCAGAGCAGCTCTCCCTTATTCACTCTCTTTTTTATTCTTTGCTTGTCATGTTTTATTCTTTGCTTGTCATGTGCTGCGTGTTTTTAACCACACGATCCACAGGAGTACTTTTGTGTCGTTTGTGTTCATTTTTTTACTTTTATCTGAACTTCTGGGGATCGCACAATGAAATTCTCCCGGGTCCATCCACGCACCTATTATCTACAGCAGGGACCAGCTGATGAAGTTGCGACCACCGGCGCTCTTCCACACAGATGCGCCTGTCCTGCCCCCAGAATTGAGGAGGAAAAACAGGGGGTGCAGAGCTGGGCTTAAAATACAGCAGAGGAAACGGAGATATAAACCATCACTGCCCTCCGTGATTATGGGAAATGTCCGTTCTCTGCCCAACAAGATTGATGAGCTCACAGCACTGACCAGGCTCCAGCGGGATTTCAGACGGTGTAGTTTGATGTTTTTTACGGAAACGTGAATGAATGAGCTCATCGCTGACTCTGAGGTTTCCCTGGAAGGATTTAAACTCGCGCGCGCTGACAGGAGCGGTGAGCGCAAGGGTGGGGGTCTGGCTGTGTTCATTAATGAGAGATGGTGCAACCCGGCGCATGTGACCATTAAACAAAAACTCTGTACAAAAGACATTGAGATACTGGCTGTTGGTCTCCGGCCCTATTATATCCAGAGAGAGTTTTCACATGTCATAGCGTTTAATGTGTACACCCCCCCCCCCCCTCGGCTGACGCAGTCGCTGCATGCGAGCTGCTCCAAAGTTCTGTGAAGAAGCTGCAGACAGCTCATCCAGACGCGCTTGTTCTCATCAGCGGGGATTTTAATCACGCCTCACTCTCCTCCACTCTGCCCACTTTTACACAGTATGTTAAGTGTCCCACAAGAAATTTCAATACAATTGATCTTCTGTATGCTAATGTCAAAAACGCATACACTCCTCCCCCCCTGCCGCCGCTCGGCTGCTCAGACCACAATCTCATTTACCTGAAGCCTGAATACACACCCAGGGTGATTAGGGAGCCTCCTCAGAAAAAAACTGTGAAAGTGTGGAATGAGGAATCAACAGAAATTCTGAGGGACTGTTTCCAAACCACAGACTGGGAAACACTCTGCAGCGCTCATGGTGATGACCCTGACAGCCTGACCCACTGTGTGACTGATTATGTAAACGTCTGTGTAGAAAACACCGTCCCAACACGAAGAGTGAGGTGTTTCTCAAACAACAAACCTTGGCTGACCACAGAGCTGAAATCGCTGCTGAATGAGAAAAAGAAAGCTTTCATGTCTGGAAATAAGGAGGAGCAAAAACGTGTACAGAAAGAACTTAAACACAAAATAAGATGGGCTAAAGACAGCTACAGGAGGAAGCTGGAGAATCAGCTGGGGCAGAACAATGCTCGTGGTGCTTGGAGAGGCCTCAGGAACATCACAGGTCACAGTGGGAGGAGTGGTGCCAGTGGGTCTGCTGACGGGGACCAGAACCGGGCCAATGAGCTTTACCTGTTTTTTAACAGATTCGACTCCACTCCCCCCACTGCTGCTACAGGCACCACCAACACCACCACCCCCCAACCACCTCCA